>CAXAMN010024694.1:2767261-2784629 GCA_963970005.1 Durusdinium trenchii | reverse complement strand
ACCGCCAAAACATGACCAGGACACCATCACAACATGACCGGGACACCATCAAAACATGACCGGGACACCGTCACAACATGAGCGAGACACCATCACAACATGACTGGGACACCGTCACAACATGACTGAGACACAATCACAACATGACCGGGACACCATCACAAGGTGACCGGGGGGAAACCATCACAAGATGACCAGGACACCATCACAACCTGACCCGGACACCGTCACATGACCCGGACACCACCAAAACACAACCGGCACACCGCCAAAACATGACCAGGACACCATCACAACAGGACCGGGACACCATCAAAACATGACCGGGACACCGTCACACCATCAAAACATGACCGGGACACCATCACAACATGACCGGGACACCATCAAAACATGACCAGACCACCAGGACCGGGACACCATCACAACATGACTGGGACACAATCAAAACATGATCGGGACACCATCACAACATCACCGCGCCACCATCACATGATCGGGACACCATCAAAACATGACCGGGACACCGTCACAACACGACCGGGACACCATCAAAACATGACCGGGACACCATCACAACATGACCGGGACACCATCACATGACCGGGACACCATCAAAACATGACCGGGACACCATCACAACATGACCGGGACACCATCAAAACATGACCGGACACCATCAAAACATGACCGGGACATCACAACATGACTGGGACGCACTCAAAACATGATCGGGACACCATCACAACATGACCGCGCCACCATCACATGATCGGGACACCATCAGAACATGACCGGGACACCGTCACAACATCACAACATGACCACAACATGACCGGCAGTCAGCAGCGGGTGGATGCGGACAACTACTCTACTAGTGCTCTCCGAAGCCGCTTTGGTCCGCTCAAGCCCTCTCCCCCACTGCGCAGTACCGACGCCCCGTTTGCGTTTTGCAAAGTTTTAACACAAAGTTTTACTGCGGGCACTCTGGTTGGTCTGAAGAATTGCAAATTATTTTGAAGCAAGAAACGGCGTCAACAAAACTTCTTGCAATCATGAAAGTTTCCATGAACTGACATCTCCGCAACCACTCCTCTTCTCCGCTGAATTTCAACTCAAGAAAGACACCAAAACAGTTTGTGAAACGGAATGATCTCTCTTACGCAAAACAAAATATGTGGAGGGGTGTAATGCTCCTTCGTTGTTTCCTCCAGGAGTCTAGAGCGCAGGTGACCAGGCGGGGCAGCTTTTGAACACCTATGGTTCCAGCTCGCGCACCACACTTTGCTCTGCAGTACACATGCTGGACTTACTTTTTTGGTCTACGTGACCTCTTGAGCCACATGCCAGGTTGCTGGTGTCTGTGTGGGGTGGGTTTGTTGTTGTTTTTCGGTTGTTGGTTTGGGTTGTTGGTGGCTCCTTCGCCTTCGCAACCTGGCTCGTAACTTTCTATTCACTAGCGCAAGATGACCTGCGCAACCCCCCGGCCAAGTCACCAGCAGGCAACGTGCACAGCCAACGCTCTGCAGTTGCCGTGGGCCTGCGCAGTCCCCTTGGACCCGTGCAGTGCGCACGGTTGGCAACCCACTATGGACCAACATACAGGAGGCTCACGACATTCATGGGAGCCGTGCCCTGCCACACAGTCCAATGGATGGGATGTCCGAGAGACAACTGATGCCTATTGGGACGCTTTGTCGGACCAAGCAGCGCCGCGATACAGAAGGGACTGCCCTAATCCACCAAAATCCGGCGCCCCTGCTCGAAAGAAGCAACGCAAAGAGGCGCACTTCACACGGCGCCCGGAGCAACCCGTGATGATGAAGAAGCATCATCAGGCTCGGTGGATGCGCTCTCTTCCTCCTCCGGGGCCACTTCCTCAATGATCTTCACTCCAAGCTCTTCCTGCAGCTTATCCATCCAAGCTTGCATTCTTTTCTCGCGAAAGGGAAGGTTCCCTTCTTCTTCATCATCTTCACCTGTCTCTTCTTCTTCCGTCTCCTCTGACTCCGTTTGTCCTTCGCTGCCAGCCACGAAGGAGAGGGATTGTGGATTCTCCTTCAGCACTTTCTTCCTCTGCTCACCTTCCTTTGAGTTCCAGAACTGCTGGGCTTTCTTCACCTCTTCCTTGGCATAGTCCAACAAGGAAGTCCCTGGGTGTCGAGTCCAGGTGAGCACCATTGGTCGACTGCTCCCATTCAGCTCCAGCTCCCTTTCATTGAAGCGAAAAACTGCCTTCCATCGACTGAGCTCGGGGGGTCCCACAAGTCCAGGGCAGCTTCGCCCTGCACAACTGACATTCGCAGGATGTCCCATTGGCCATGAATGAGCACCGGATAGAGACAGGCCTTCTGACTGATGACTGGGCACCCGCACCAAAACGATAAACTTCGCGTTCATCCACTTCGCTCCAAGGCACCTTCAAGTCATTGAGGGCTTGTTGAAAGGCTTGATGCCATAGTAAACCACCACTTGTGTTGGTTCCACACACCAAAACTCCGTGATCAGCTGGGAATACACCGTTCCCAATGGTTCTTGAAAGCCCACTTCTTCTCCAGTGCAAGCCCCATTGTGCTTGGTGACACCGCAGCAGCACGGGTTTTGGCCGGCAACTGTGCACTGCTGCGGGTACAGACAGTGCTCATATCCTTTCTATTGCTCTGTCCATGGTCTCGGCCCTGCAGTCTGGCCGCTCCACGTTGGCAATTGCAGATGTTTTCGGCGGGAAAAACCAGATCACTTATCCTTTCTGCTGGCTTGGTTTGCTCTCACTACCAACCTACGGTTTGGAGTGGCCCATAAAGAAAATCCAGCCGGGCCATCACTAAATTGCTGAGTTCCTTCGACCTAAATGAGGACCAACAAACCCTCTTCATCAGGCCGGTAGGCAGGAAGAGGCAACAGCCAACACTCCACAGCCTATGTACAAGGCAAGTTCCCCAGAAGTGGGTTTCTGAGTCCACGGCTCACTTTCACACTGCTATGCAGCTACAGCCACTTTGGAGTGGATTGCTCCCCATCCGCCTTGTCAAGTACCATCACGGACGCTCCCGGCGGCTCAGGCTGGTCCTCACACAACAGTCTCACCTCACCAAAGGGGAAAAGTCCTTACTTGACGAACAGCACCCAGTGCATGGTAAAATACACCTCAGCGGTCTCCTGTAGCTATGCAGCGGACGGGTGTACCGAACCAGACTGGTTTGTATTGCTTGATGGCGCGTGCCAAATGCGTGGAAGCTAATCCATGCAGCTCGAAGGGGGGGTGACAGGTTTAGCGTATAGGCAGCCGTGTACGACATGCCTTTGGACAAGCTAGCGACGCTGCCAATAAAGCTAAGGAATATAGCTTTGAATCCCTCCACAAAATCTACTTCTATGATGGTGGAGGTGGATAAGTGAGCCAGATCAACCTGACTCCCCCCTTCGCCTCCCCCCTCAACCAGGGCTCCTACAAAATGGCTGCTACTGGCCGCGCCTGCCGAGGGGCAATGGTGAAGGCGCTCAGCCACGGGCTCGTCCTGCCAGCTCTATCCATGAAGTCAGTCTCACAGAATCTAGCTCGGCAGAAGGCGAAGAAAACCCACCCCCGAGTGAAGTGCCAGAACCGGCTAGTCAAGGTCATGCACCAGACTCCCCAACTTCGCCAATCACCATTGGTAGCACTGAAGAGGAGCAAGCAGACTCTCAGAAGGAAGCCACAGAACCCTCGGAAAGTGAGTCGCATGCTGCAACCATCATGAAACAGAGGACAGCAACGTCCTGGCACCATTTTTTTTCCACGAGTACGGACGCCGTGTGGGCATGGTGCCCAGGTCATCGTTGAAGGGAGAGAAGAACAGTCTGATGGTGGAGAAAATAACAAGGACCACAACCACAACCCAAAAAACCACAACCAAAGGCCCACAGGCCGAGTCTCCACCATCATGTAGTCTTTCCTTTGTGCTAGGTGAAACAGGTGAGACGAGAAAGAGTGTCTAGAAGGGGGCCTGAATTAACGAACGAAAAGCATATCGGCGCAGGTCTGTGCTCAAGCAAAGTCGCAAAAAGGCTTCAAATATGGTCACGATGCAATTCTCCACTCAAAACGGGGTATCGCAATGCTTCAACGTCGATTGCATCCCTGGCAAGTGGGGTGGCGTAGCTGTGCAGCATGCCGTGGAAAGACCTTTCTTGTGGCACAACCCGTTCAACCGGTTGCACTTACAAGTCAAGTGGCATGCTACCAATCAAAATTCAATGAGAGGCGGCCATAATCGACGAAAGCCAGCAGGTGATGGTGCGAAGAGACCCCCCCCGAAGGGAGGTCAGCTCAGCACTGTTTGGTACCCACAGGTACCAAATAGCAAACAGAGTGGGGTGTCTTCCAGGTTTCCGAAGCGCTGCACCGTTGCAAAAGTTAATCGGCTGCATGCAAGGCCCGTGTGAAACAGGTGAAACAGGTGAAACTTTGGACAATCCTAGCTTGGTATCTGTACTTCTTTGTACAAAATTGGAAATGTCGGACATCAACAAAGGGAACTAAGGTTCCCCCTGGGCATCCGCCATTGCCACTCTCTACCACCCGCCTGTTAGGAACGAAGAGCTAAGGCTCTCACTCCTATTGGCTCACAGCAGTCCGAATGGCGAAAAGAGGTTGGTCAGTGTTTGCGCGTCTTGCTTGCCACACTTTACTGTCAGTCAGCTTGTCCCCCATTCCAGTCACAGGTTCACCGGCTCTGTCTGGTCTAGTTCTTTTTCTTCCCTGTGACAACTGGCATCTGTCGACATTCCCTAGCATTGCCTGGACTAGACGGGTTATCCAGTTTGTTCAGGGACACTGGTCTTTGGCAATGTGCAGTTTATTGTCGTTTGCTTGCCCCTAGCCTCGCCATGATACTCTTGAGTAGAACTTCCTATGCAAGGGTACAATTGCGATGTTTCTCCGCTCCCTTCTGGAATTTGCCCTGTCATGATCGTTGACCTACCTTGGACCCACGCTAAGGCGCGTGCCCAGACTCTTGACGGGTATCTACGATGCAGCACTCGCTGCAACCAAGAAAAAAGGCTTGTTTTCATCCAAGACCAGGGGTGTGCCCCATGTCCGGGATCATGTGCAGCCAAGGTGGCCATCGCATAGCAGGACAAATGGCGAAAGCGTTCTCTTCTGCATAGACTCCTCGCCATTTATGCCTTCCTGGCATCTTGACAAGCCTACTAAAGACAGTGCAATCTAGGAAGGCCCTACTTCCTATGTACCTCAGCGAGGGCGGAATGGCAAGCTCCACGAGAGCTGCACAGTTCATGAAAGCTTTGACTCGGATTGTGTGAAGAGTTATCGGAAGAAGGACTTCTTTGAGACTAGTGCAGTGCACAAAGGCGAATTCCGGAATTTCCTCAACCTGGGTGTTGCAAAGGTCTATGTTCTTAAGTAGTCGGCAACTGTCGCACGCATGCGCTCCGAGAGTTACAAAATGCATTGGGAGGGCAAGTGCAGTGATTCCTGTGGAGCTAAAGCAGCCCGGCGTTAACTCACTGACCCTAGCTTGCAGTACTGACTCTCGGGGAGATGGAAGCTCACTTAAGGTAACCTCAGCAAGATTGATACAGCCTTGAAAGAGGTATTGCCCTAGCTTGGCTTCGCTATTGAACACATTTGCAATCCCTTCCGATGCATACACCCATTGCAAGGAACAACATTCCGCAAAGGCTTTATACCCAAAATCTAGGCAACCCGGAGCCGCGACGCTGTTTAGTAGTTTGCAATCGCGGAAGACATTATCGGAAATGCCTACTACTGTGGCAGGCAGGTTAACAATGCGGAGCTGCCGACAGTTTTGCCAAGCCTCTGCCTTAATGAACCTGATACCTGGTTCTACACTGACATGTCGCAAGCGTGGAACTCCTGCAAAGGCCCCTTCTGAGACACTTCTCTCTGGGTTCATGGGGACATGAACTGCTAGCGGAATGTGATGGATAGTTTTTTTTTCCACGAGTACGGACGCCGTGTGGGCATGGTGCCCAGGTCATCGTTGAAGGAAGGGAAGAACAGTCAGATGGTGGAGAAAAGAACAAGGACAACCAATACAAACCAAAAACAAGCCCAACCCAAAACCAAACACCCAAGCCCGCAGGCCGACTCCACCATCTTGTAGTCTTCCCTATACTCTAGGTGAAACGTGTGAAACTGAGACTAGTGACAACTAGTGGGCCTGAATTCGCAAAAGAAGAGGACTGCAGCGCAAGCTGTCTAGAAAGCCGCCTAGAAGGCTTCAAACGGGCTTTCCTTACCAAGTGTTGGTGACCAGCGGCCACACCACAGTGTGGCAAAACAAGGTCACTTTGCAGGTCAGATGTCTCGCAATGCTCCAGCAGTGGTTGTAATCAGGCCAACCGAATGTGCGAAGATCAAAGCAGCAATCCATGGAAGAGACCATACTTGTAGCACAACCCGTTCAACCGGTGGCGCATACAAGGCCAGTCACATGCTGCCAGACAGAATTCAATTACAGCGATGATTCCTAGCGAGAGAAGCCTGCAGCTAGGGGTGAATCGGGCACCACCTCCCCGTGGGGAGGCAGACCCAACACCCTTCGGCGCTCAACGGTGCCAACAAGGGGATGTCACTTGAGTCTGTGCGGCGCAGTTTAATGGCAAAAGGTGAGAGGTGCGTGCAAGGCCCGTGTGAAACCTGTGAAACATTGAGCTCTCCTAGCATGATATTTGTACCTCTTTGTACAAAATTGGAAATGTCGGACATCAACAGCGGGAACTAAGGTTCCCCCTGGGCATCCTTCATTGCCACTATCTACCACCCGCCGTGTAGGAACGCAGAACTAAGGTTCTCGCTCCTATCGGCTCACTTCGCAGCGGATGGCGAGAAGAGGTCATGGTTCTACTTGGCGTCTGTGCATTTTGCTTGCCATATATGCCTGGAAATCCTTCTTTTCTAATGCTCAAAACTGACACTTGGCTCAACTCATTGCTCACGTCGCACTTGCTTCTCTCCTGGCTCCGAAGCATAGCTTCGTTGAGGCTGGTGCTAGATAGTTTGTGTCGCTCAAGGTCGTTTGCATTATAGGTCACCGAATGCTATGGTGCCGAAAACTTGCATCACGGGGCGACCACGTCCCGCAGCATTTGACATCTAAACCAGTGACCGACTGCTGTGTCTGGCAGGTGGGCGATTTGCCGTTGTCGACATCACCGCCACGCCGAGACCCTTCTCTATCCGACAGCCTCTGGGCACTTACTCCGTGTATAACGGAGGGCAACCATGGTTAGTGACTCGTGTTGAGGAGTACTGTTTCGCAGTTGCTGGCCTACTCCGGACCCGAGCTAAGGCTCGCACCCAGACCCTAACAACATTGATAGCAGGGCCACGACAGCTGTGGATGGAGGGATGATCCTCTATCCTAAGCCAGGGGTGTAGCCCATGTCTGGGATCATGTGCACCCAGGTTGGCCATTTCATGGCCGGACAGATGGCAAAAGCATTTTCTTCAGCATAAACCCCATGCCATCTGCGTGTTCCGGGCATTTTGACCAGCCTCCGAAGGGCAGTGCAGTCCAAGAAAGCCCTACTTCCAATATACTTGAGAGCAGGCGGAATGGCAAGCTCAACAAGGGCGGCACAGTTCATAAAGGCTTTAACTCGGATTGTATGGAGGGTTGTCGGTAGGAAGACTTCCCGAAGGCTAGTGCAGTGGCCAAAAGTGAATTCCGGAATTTCTTCAATCATGGTGTTACGGAGGTCAACACTGTTAAGCAGTCGACAACTGTCACAAGCGTGCGCTCCTATGGCTACAAAGTGCTTTGGGAGAACAAGCGTGTAGATGCCTGTAGAGCTGAGGCAGCCCGGAGCTAGCTCTCTGGTCCTGTCTTGCTGGGTTAACCCGTTCAATTCAGATCGGGGGGATGGAACCTCGCTCACGGTGACCTCTGCAAGGTTGATGCACCCCTGGAAGAGGTATTGCCCGAAATTGGTTTCCCCGCTGAACACGTTTGCAGCTCCACCCGATGCATACACACGCTGCAAGGAACAACATTCCGAAAAGGCTTTGTAACCAAAATCGCGACAACCCGGAGCCAAGACACTATTTAGGAGCTTGCAGTCCCGGAAGGCATTATCTGCAATGCCTACCACTGTGGCCGGCAGTTTGACAATGCGGAGTTGCCGGCAACCTTGCCACGCCTCTGCTCCTATGAGCCTGATCCCTGACTCGACGCTAACGTGTCGCAAGCGTGGCACACCTGCAAAGGCCCATTCTGGGACAGTTTCTTCTGAGTTCATTGGGACATGAACAGCTAAGGGGACTTGATCAATAGGATAACCACCGAGCTGTTCTTGTTCTCGCAGGGTAACACTACAGCCCCTGAAGACAATGGTGTATTCTCTACCCTGCTGCAACTTATCCCAAATTGGGTCCTCTAGGTAGGCTTGCGTGGTGGTGTGTAAAAAGTCAATGACGCACCCAAAAACTTGGAGGTCAGTGACCGAGGCCAGATAATCCATAACCTGGTCTTCTAAATCTGTAAATCGGTCGAACTTGGCGACACTGAGAGAGACCTTAAAGGTTACCCCCGAAAGCGTAGTCAGCAACAGGGGGCATTCCATGACTGGCTCCTTTTCAATGGGAGTGCTATTCATGGATGAACTGTCAAACTCTTTTTGCGGCAGGCTATTTGATATCATTGTGCGAGCCACTGGTGTCCAGTCTGCGCATGGGCTGTTCCTACGGCCGGGGCTGTTTCCTTAGGACAGATGCTAAGGCACCTGCCTTGAGCCTCTCATGGCCTGGCATAAAGCTAAGGGTACACATGGTTTAGCTCCTAGTCAGAGCGGTTGGCATGGCAATGTTCATGACAGTGTAGCTCCGTAAAGTCTACCCTGGACTGGCATGATATTGGCAATATTCGTGGCTGAGTTCCTCGTCAAAGGCATCAGAATCTGGTCCTTCTGCGGGGAGCAGTTCTAGCCAATGAGGTTTTTCAAATTTGTCGCACATAAAAAAAGCATTGTGCTCTGCCTGCACCCACTGTTCAACGTCTCCCCAATCTAGGAGGGTAAACCGTTGCAGCTGCTCGCACCCGCAGAAGGCACGGTTGCCTATTTCACTGAGTTCTGTCGGGATGACAACTTCCTGCAGCACCACACAATTAAGGAAGGCTTCTTTTCCGATCTGTATGAGGCGAGGTGGAAGCCATATGCACTGCAACGCTACACAGTGGGCAAAGGTGGAAGAGAGCAGGGCTGTGATCTCTGTGCTCATGAGGTTGACTTCCACTAGACTTTTGCAATTTTCACAGGCCCTCGGCCCGATGTTGTGAAAGTCATGCGGCAAGCACAGCTGCTCAATGCCTGCTCCACAGAATGCGCCTTCAGGCAGTGCTCGTGGTTTATTCGTACGATCCGTGTTAAAGGTGACAGTTGCAAGCGTGAGGCAACTCTCAAAGGCATATCTGCCAAGCTGCGCGCCTGGTGCCAGGACGCTGCTGTCCTCTGCGTCGCACTTGACCCCAACGCTGCCTAGGGAACAGCACTCAGCGAACACCCTTTGTCCATAGTGGACACACCCTGGCGCAGCGACCTGACGCAGCACATAGCACCCCATGAAAGTCCCTTCCGCCAGACTGACGACCGAAGTTGGAAGCTTGACAATCTGTAATTGCTGGCAACTCTGCCAGGCCGCAATTCCTATATGTTGGATGCCAGTTGCCACTTCTACGTGCCGGATTGATGGTGCCGCGTAGAAAGCTCTGTCTGCAATTTCCCCTCTCGGGTTGGCCGGGACACGAACAGCTTTGGGGTAGCTCTCCTTGCCGTCATCCTGGAACTGCCAGATGGAATGCCCATCTACCATGCAGGGGCGAACAACAATTTGGAGCTGCGGTCGGTGCAAGAGCTCTGTGCGGAATGCCTCTGGCAGGGGTCGCTGCGTTTGGAGGTTGAGCAACTCTAATTCACAGCCAAAGACATCTAGCTCAGACACTGTCGGCAGAAAGCAGAGGATGTCATCTTCAAGCTCTGCTATATCCTCATAGTGGGTGAGGTTTGCTTGCGTCGTATATTCCGTGCCAGCTACGGTAACCAACTCAAGGTTAACCTCAAAGCGATCTTGGGGGGGCGGCATTGCTATGTAGGCGCTTGGTTTGCTTGAGCCAAACAACTGTGGTACAGGAGGTGTGTCCTTTGTAAAGCCATAGTGGCAACTACGCCCCAATAGAGAAGGTGACTAAGGTCACCCATCTCATGGCGGAGGTTGCGCGACACGGAGGCTGTTGTGGTGTGTGGGGACTCCTGATGAGGACTACACTACTGCCACCACCCGTAGGACCACCCTGAGGGCGAAGGTGGGGGGGGAGGCTTGCTGTGCCAGGAAGACCCTGCTGCAGTTGTGGAACTTCCTGCTTCAGTGCGGCGGGCTTTGTTACTTGGATCAGCGGTTTCCTGACTGTAGCCCATGTGATCCCTAAGTGCCTGCTTATGGCTCGCGAGTTGGAGCCTGAACGGGGGGTTCTCAGTGAGCCATCCGCAGAGCTGATCCCATTTATCTTCGGAGTAGTGAATCGTGCCATATTGGTTGTATGGACGATCTGCCATCTTCGGAGTGAGGGGATATCCTTTGCAGTAGTACACACTGAGGACAGGACTAGGGACCTTAGTCAAGCTGAAACGGGTAGATATCAGATTCCACCCTATGCGGGACATGGCAATTCTGAGCCCGGAGGTCAGCCATTGTGCTACCACTGCGCTTTCTGCGCCGTTGTCCCCTTGCTCGAAATTGCCTAGCGCCGTTGCTAGTCTAGTGTAGCCTATGCCAAAACTTCCATACCCCTTGGCAAAGGCATAGCTGGGTTCAGCATTCATGGCCTCATCCTCTGTGGCTTCGTCTGCTTCGTCTGCCTGCGTTTCTACCGTTCCCACCAGCACTGGGAGAGCAAGTCGTGGCGACCGTTCTGCTGACCCGGTGTCGTCTGAGGCAGAGTCTTCTTCTGCTGGCTGATCAGCTGTGGGATTTCTGGCTGTTGCCAGATCTCTCCACCCGGGGACTTCAATGCGCATTCGCAGTTGCAACAGGGAGGGGAAAGCGAAGGCTTGTCCCAAAGACGGGTCAAGGGCTCCACTAGAGTACGCTCTTTCGGCCCAGGAAGTATTCGGCATGCGGGGGTATCGATCATAAACACTGTCTTTGGTGTGCACTCCCACTACGATCAATGGGTTGTCTTCAGCCCCCTCTTCTTTTGGCCGATATCCAGAGCCCCCCTTCACCTCTGCTGGCTTGAAGCCCTGTTGCTCCATGGCTGTGACCAGGTCAGGCAGGATCTGGACTGGTAGATAACCAAACAGGTCATTGGTAGGTAGCGTTTGTTCTCCATACTCCATCCCCCTGACGAAGGACATGATGACAGTGCGCATGAAGGTGAGGGCATCTACATCTTTTTCTTTTGTGGTCTGCGATTTTCCTTCCCTAGCTTGGGCTGCTCCTGTACCCTGATCTCTGTGTTGATTGTCAAAGGAGCAGCACCTCGCAATGAAAGCTAGGAGGCCATATTGCCAGAAACGAGGGTTTGCATAGAGAGCAAGCTGCTTCTGTGGAATGAAAGGGCATGCTGGGTGCCCATTTTTTACGAAAGCAAAGAGATTAGACAGAGGGGCAGCGAAAGCTTCACTGATGAGGAGAAGATCGCCAATGTAGGCCTGGTTGATCTCATCTGGAATGTCTATAAACGAGGAGCCATGGAGAGCTTGCTCAGTCACTCTCCTCCAGAGGAACGTGCGGACAAGGCGATTGATTTGCTTGCTGGAGACAGCAAGCCTCGCCATCGGCCATTCTCTAGGCAGGTCACTGTAGATCTGTATGGAGGGGAGCGGCACCTTTTGCCCGTGAGCTTCTCTGGTGGCTCCCGCTGCCTTTTGATAGTCGTACAAAATCTGCGTGGCTCTCTGTTCGGATTCCAGCTGGAGATCAGTGGCGGCTGTGCCTCCGCGCTCTGCTTGCTCTTGATCACTGACAATATCAATTTCTGTCATGGCTTCTGGGCGCTCTTGCGCTGAGCCAGGGCAGTCAGGTGGCGTCTCTGGGTTTCTGCGCGCTGGGGTCTCCTGCCTTGGAGCGCTTCGACTGGCTAGATCATTTAGCGTGGCCGGCGGTTGCGCATGTTCTGGAACGCTGTCGAGCGGTTGCCTGGATGTTGAGGCAGGTGATTTGCGTGACTTTTTTGGTTGTGCTCTCCCAGTATGAGCCTTAGGCCCTGGTCTTCGCTTGATTGGGGACTCAGAGAAGTGCGACCCGGGGCTATCACTGGGATGGTTCACGTTCTGTGGGGGTATCACACTCCTTGCATCATCGCCAGCCGCCCGCCTGTCCTCTTGCTCGGGACGTGCAACAGGGGAAACAGGACGATTGCTAAGGCAATCACCCTCTTCTGTGGAAGAGCTGCTGGCACTATCGGTATCTTCCATGTGGGCATCATCTTCCTCTGGTTGCTCTGTGCTCGGGATAGTGGGCGACTCAGATGGGGAGCTGTGGACCAGGACGACGTCTTGTGTGGCTTCCTCAGCCATTGCATCATCTGTCTCTGCAGGAGAGGATGGCATCTGTCCTTCTTGAGCTTCATGTTCCTCATTGTCTGGGTCACGATCAGAGACAGAAAGGACATCAGGCGGCAGACTTTGCTGAGGCCAGTAGCAGCCATGCACTAAAAGGCCTGGTCGCGATGGCAGGATGAGATCAGAGCCTATGGCATCCAAGACCGGCTGCGCTCTCCATGCATCATAGAAGTACACACGGTGCAGAGCTTCGAAAGCATAATCCTGTGCACTACGCTGCTCGCGCATACTCGGCGTCGGTTGATAGCGTAGGGAGCTTCCTACGCTGCATCGTCGCCCTGGGCCCGAGCTGTTGTGGAGGAGTCGCCAGTGTCCTGGCTGCTGCCCATCTGTTATGACTAGCCACTCTGGCTCAATCGAGGCATCTGCTGCATATCCATAGACGAGGTCATGCAAGACAGCGCCACCAGGCAGGTAGGGCCCTTCGACGAGGCTGTTAATTTCCGCTTCGGTTAGATGCGTAATTGTGGCTAAGACGAGGCGTAAGCGCCTAACCTTACCGTGATGGTGTTCTACGAGACAGACCGGCAGGGGGGCCACACCACATAGGGTGAGGCAGGAGCGCCTGTTGGAAAAAGGTCGTGGCCTGCGCAACTTGTGTGACTGTAAGGTCCAGGGAGCCTACGATGCTGGGCTCTTTGTTACTGTCATAGGTATGTATCGTCTGGACACCATGCAGAAGGGCTGCTAGGACTTGCAGGGCCCCAGGCATCCCTTGCATATTTAATGGACATGCCAGGATGGTAAGGTCGGTGGCCCGGCTGTATGCTACATTCGCTCGAGTGAAGCACTCCTGGTCATAGTCCAGGTTGCGTCCTTCGCCACTGAGAAAGGTGGAACCCCCATGAATGACGATGCAATGCTTGGCCGTGGCTCCTGCTACCTTGACTGCTGTCTCTGCATTCGCCTTCTTACCGGCAATGTAGAAATAATTGCGTAGATTCGTGGCCCCTTCTCGGGTGGTTGTGAGGGCCAAGATGTCATCAGCTTCAGAGCCTGCTCTGGTGAGTTGGTCTTCAATATGCTGATACACCTGAACTGTGGGGTCATTTTTGGGATTTTGTTTTGCTTGCACATTGGGCGACGCATGGCACCAGTGGATGAATCGTAAGTCTGAGGCAATCTTGTGATCCTCTCGAATGGAGGTGGTGCCTATTTGCCAGGTGTCTCCCATTCGGCTGCATAACATGGGATACTGAATACCTATCCGCAGTTTGCGCCTGACGGAAGTCAAGTGGACTGTCTGGGCTGGTGGCTGCATATCCTAGACCTACCAACAGTCCTTCCGGGAGGTCCAGGTCCACTCTGGAGAGGTCTTTGTAGGTGGACTGTAGCTGACAGGCGAAGGGAGATGTGGCTTTGACCTTCTCCGGGCGAAACCAGCTGCTCCCTAGTGGCCTGTGACCCACTACTTGGGCCGTTTCTTCTAGGTCGCCAAGGCCAAAGCCTCGACTGTGCCGGAGGAGCATGTGGCAGACCCCTGGTATTTCATGCGGCATGTACCAGGTAGTGGGGGCTCGTAGCCCAAGGGGTGCTTTGAGTAGGAGTGTGCGATGAGCTCTCTGTCCATCGGCCACTCCACCTGGGCTCTGCTTAGGGTCACCCAGCAGCAGGCGAAAGAAGGGCTGCCGGGGGACTGCTGGCGCAAATGCAGATTTGAGGTCCATATCCTGCTGTGCCTCTTCACTGATAAGGAGGTCTACATTTTCCATATGGATGTTGAGCGTTGAATGAGTCTGCCCTTTCTGATCCCAGACGAGTCCAGTTGCGACGATTACTACATGGCAGCCAGGGATGTATGACGCCGCGTCGCTTGCTCTCAAGTCATAGTCAGCGCAGGCTATGTTGGTTTCTGCCTCTTCTCTGCTGACAGGCCGTACGAAGTATCTCTGGTGATCTGATCCAAGGTCAAAGGCTGTGAGTAACTTGGTGATTGCCCGGCCTGCCGGATTCTCCTTGTGTACTACTGCGATCTTAAGGTGCGTGGTAAGAGCCAGCCAGGCGAGCAGAAAGGTCAGAGATCGGGTCTTGCCTGCACCAAAGACTCCCGCTACTGCAAGGGTAGATCTGCCAGATCTGAGGGCAAGCGCGAGGCTGGCAGCCATCGACACTATGTGCCCGTTGTCATGTCGGGCGGCAGTGCCTAGCGCCACAGCGAAGCCGGCAGCTTGGGGACAGTGTTGCATCGTGCTGCCAGAAGTCAGTAGCTGGAAGAGAGCATGCAGACTCTGCAGTAGGACTACTGTGCACTCTAACTGATACGGAATGGGTACTTGGCCGGGAATTCCCAGCACAGTGGGCTTATGCTCTGCCGCTAAGCTGGCCATTTGCAAGAGATGATCTGCAGTGACGGTGTCACCTGCTTCCGCGATGGCCAGAACTCGGATCCGCGTTGCTCTAGATTCCAACACGCAGAGGCTGGGCGGGAAAGCCCATGGAGCAGTGCACGCCAGGCCAGTCTCAGCTGACGTGGGCAACGGCGCAAACTCTTCCGGGTCCCAGTGCCTAGGGCTGCTCAAGCGACGTAGCTTTTCACTGGGCGCCTCATCTCCTTTGCGTTTCCTCGAAGGAGTCGCAAAGGCAAGCAAGAGTGCTACGACTGAATAGCACTTGCCGTGCTCCTCCAGAACTAGTCGATAAGCCTTCCCCACCTGTGAACCCATATGAACTGTGCTTGAGGGGCTGCTAGCAAGTTGCTCATAATTACAGCTTTGGAAGTGTGCAGGGCAGAAGATGGCCGACTGTGACCACGCCGGAAAGGCGATACGATATTCATGCATACCTTGTAACCCCGTAGCTGTCGGAGTGACATCCACAACTAAGCCAAACTTGCGGACAGTGGGACTGCTCCACAGCTCTTTCTTTGTAGCAGCCTCATCGACAAATGTGAGTTGCGGGAGGAACAGGGCTAGGATAACAAAAACCTCTCGGAATGGGATTGGTGCTAGCAGGTCTCGGGCCATTTCTGTCAGCCATTGAGCACACGCACTTTGATTACCTCTGCCAACCCGAAAGTTTTTCAGCAGTAGCGCATGCGCTTCTTCCATGGAGTCAATTCGCTGTCCGGCCACACAGCTTTGTAGCAGCACAAGCAAGTCCTGGTCAGGGCGGTGGAGATTGGACACCAACAAGCTGATAGCGCCTTCCCAATCATCGCTCGTCATGGCCGTTTCGAATCGAATCCAGGAGGCAAGGCGCATCGGCGCGGCAATTCGATCGCGGCGAGGAACAACATCCGGGTGCGTGAGCTTTAGTGAGGCAAGACTAACTTTGCCCGTAGGGAGTTGGCACTGGAGCCAGTGCCAATAGCAGTGCTTGTGCTTGCCCATCCATCTTGCAGAGTCTGTTACATACGTGATGTGTAAGGATCGTTGCAACATGTCGAGCTCGTTCTCTGTCGGCTTCCAGTCACACAGACAATCCTCAGCAGCATGGACAAGATAGTAATTGTGCCTTTCAGGTTCTGCAGTGGCTACGAGTGCTGCTAAGACACTCTTCGGCATCGCAATGGCGCCTAGGCGCGCTGTGGTCTGACTGGCTGGCCAGAGGCAACGAATTGCTAAGGCAATCACTGCTCCAGTGTAGCTTCCTGCACTGAAACCATTCACTGTGAAGTGAATGGGGTCTTCTTGCACATCCGGTCGCAGACACCCCAGCCCTGGCAAGCAGGCAAAGAGTCGTAGTGGCTGCAGCGAGAGCAGTTTCCACCACAGGCCACTGAGGAAGGCTTGGTGCGGCAACCGTCGGTGAGCAGGGAGAAGCCTCGCTGCTTTCAGCACAAGTTGCGTGCGTTGATAAATTATGGCTGCCTTGCCATACCCAAGGTCTTCCCATTTTTGGCACGGGTTCTGTCTGAGCGCAAAGAGGGTGGCAACTTCATGCACTCCGGTCGACCAGCCATAAGCAACCCCCCACTCCTGATCCTTGAGGACATCTGCCGGGGAAAGTGACGGCCCATAGACTTGACTTTCTCCCACGGGAGGGCACATGCAATGGAAGTGCGGGGGGACTTCACCTTCAAGGGCGCCTCCCCCCAGCCCTCCACAGTTGATTTGGAATACCGACGGCAGTGGCAGGAAGTCGCGTCCCATCCAATATCCGTTGAGTTGGGCGACCATCCATAGGACTGTGACCCAGACGAATTCATCCTGCTGGTGGTGAGAGATGGCTTCGAAAACTTGCGGTGCGATACCTTCCAAGGGCATGAATGAGCCTCGAAGGTGACACAACAAATCGTGATTGGCTTGAAGAAATCGCTCTTTTTCTCCAGGGACAAGGCACTTGGGCTGTGCTAGCGCAGTTCGCAATTGCTCATACGGACTTGCTTCTATGTCCTTGTGGACTGCAACTACCCCTCTTAGCTTAGCGACTTGACTCCAAGGAACAAAGAGGGAAGGAGATAGCTGTTGCGGACAGGGAGTGCATGATCTAGAGTCAGGCGCCTGACTGCCCTGCTTCGAGTCACCTTCAATTGCTTTAGTGAGTCGGTCTGCTCTTTTGGCAGAGTTGTCAGACGAGGGTGTGGAGACTGACTCCACCTCTGCATCTCCGTCCTGTGCAGGAAGACAGCTAAGGCTGTCCACCTGCCTTTGTTCCGGAAAAAGCTCTGTCGCTTGTTTACGAATTGCTCGCCACTTTACCAGCAGGCAGAAGCGCAATGCACTGGTTCCAGTTACCCCAGAGGAGTAGCCTGTAAACTTGCAACCACCGACAGGTTTCCAAGTCTCAACGGTCCACGCAGGGGGTAGGTTGGGCATACCGAGTATAGCCATCGGCAGCG
>CAXAMN010024694.1:2693533-2727261 GCA_963970005.1 Durusdinium trenchii | reverse complement strand
TCCAGAGAGGTAGATAAACCGGCGAAGCCACCATGTTTGTCCCTCTCTCATTTCGGAGGTCACGACCAGGTTCCAAACAGAACTAGGAGTAGTAGAACTCATCTTGACATTTTTCTTTGGTGCAATGTTCCTTGGATCTCAATTGTCCACCCAGGAGCCATTGACATTGACATGTCATCGTCACTCCGTTCGTTGCAGTACACGTCCGATGTTGACTCCAGTTCGCACCGTGTTGTTCGTTATTCAACCATGCATGAAGCAGTTCAGGATTCGGTCTTGCATGTTGCAGAGCGTAACGGTTCAAGTTCGGTGCACGAGCGCATTGACTGTGCGGACCCCGTCCAGCCCAGGTTTCGCCGAGTGGAGCATGCCTTCGGATGCTTGGGTCGATACCACGGAGTTGAGCGGAGAGAAGAAGAAAGAACAGAGTCCGGACACGGTCATGGAGGAACCGACGGAACCAGCGCCAGGCACTGTGATCGCTCAAGTCGGGCAACAGGATGCGGAAAAGGATCCATCAGAACCGAAGGAAGATACCACACCAAAGGAAGAGACACGGAGAGTTGTCCTTGTCACGATGGAACCGGAGGAGGGTACCGAAGTGATCGTGAAACCTCCCCGAGAAGAGTACAGAAGTTATCGTGAAGCCACCGGAACAAGTAGAAAAGGAAAAGGGATTGGAGACGGAGAAACGCGAATCCGAAGTTTCAAAGGATCTGCCAGAGCCCGAGATCCCAGAGAAGCCTTTCGAGGCGACCTCCGATCAGGAGGTGACATTTCGAATGAAAGCCTGGAGCAATTGGCTTCGGAGATCGCGGAGTCGGACCTTGCGGACTTGAGAGAAATGTCGCCAGAGGTAGCTGGCTCCAGGTCAGAGGAGCCACCAGCCCCGTCAGCGGGACCCAAGAGCAAAGGGGGCTCTTTGGGGTTGGTAGGCGACGAGAAAGAGAAAAGCGAGGTGGTTCTCACCTGACCAAGCGGGTTCAGGAAGTCAAGCCAGGGACGGCGTACTTTATGAAGCGGAGGCCTCAAGAGAAGGAGAAAGTGAAGTACACGTCCCAGATCAGGTCACTGTTGAGGCCAGCCGACAACTCAGCTCTGAGCGTGACCGATGCCAGTACTTCCGAATGGATGTCGGAGACAGCCGATCCCCCAGTCCTCGAGCTGACGGAGGAGAACCTGAAGAGATTGGATGAATCGGTCAAACAGCGGAGAACGCCTTCGATCTTACCGATCAAAGCCAAATCTCGGCCTATCGGCCCTCAGCCGCCGCCAGTGCCGCCGCCCGGGTGGCAACCGCCAGCCAAGCAGCCATCGCGCCGCCAAAGCAACCACCTGTTGCGCCAGCGAAGCAACCGCCGGTTGCGCCCCCAAAGCAGCCACCTGTTCAGCCGCCAGCTCCACCGGCAACCACCGAGCCGGAGGAGATTCCGGAGCCGAAGACACCATCGGTTCCTGGTCCGAAGACGCCGCCGACCAAACCCAAAGCGAAGAGTCGACCGCTTACCGAAGAGCAGAAAGCGGCGGCGGAAGAAAATTTGGCTCAGAAAGCCCAAGATCTGCTCAGGAAAGCAGAGAGGGGTACCGCGACCCTCAAGAGAGAGAAGGAGTCCTCGGCGTCGGGATCGGGTGCGAAGAAAGTACCGAAGTATCTGGAGCACCTGGCCGACGAACAGCGAGAACATTTGTTTCGCACAGAGCTATCCTCCGAGCGAGAAGCAGGAGAGAAAGCCTGCAAGAAGGAACTTGCCCGCCGAGAGAAGGAAGAGGAAGAACGCCGAAAGGCGAAGGCGCTGTATCGTTCAGAGAGAATGGCCCAGGCCCTGGAACACGGAAAGGAGATCCAGCGTCATCGGCAGGAAGAGTTCGAGAAAGGGAAACAAGATCTCCTGCAATGGAGAGCAGAACGAGAGAAATTGAGAAAGGCGAGGCGAATCTCTCTCGAGCAGACCCCGGTGACACCAGCATCGGGAGGAGTGATTTTGACGCCAGCACCGACAGCGGCACTGGGAGAGAATCCCTCTACGCCGCCAGAAGCGCTTCAAGCGCCATTGCCCGAGGAAGAGATTGCGTACCGCAAGCAACTGCAGGAGCATCTGTCCAAGTTTTCGGACAAGAGGGAGGACGCGAAGTAGGACGCGATGTCCGAAGTGTCCAGGTTCCCCCCAAAAAGGGGGTAGAGCCGCCGATAAGAGCCAGAGCGCATTTTTCGAACCCAGCATTCGACGTCGTGCGCAAAAAGGAAAGCGTTTACACCGCCGAGTCAGAGCCTGAGTTCGAGTTCGAGTATCCCATCGAGTTACGAGGTAACAGACTAGCTAAGCACATTTTGCAGAGTCACACACCTTATGATCCAAGCTGTGCAGTCTGTCTCATGAGCAAGGGATTGAAACGAGCGCCAAAACGTACCGATCAAGTCACCAACGAGGTCCAGATGGATATTGCCAACCTATGCACCCATCCAAAGTCTCCAAATATGTATAGGTATGTTGTGATTTGGAATCGGACGCATGGTATGATAGCAACAGCTGCAATCTATGTAGACCAAGCTTCGACGATTCGTGTTTTGACAGCTGCCATCAACCACTGTTCGTCCACAGGTGCGATGGTTCTCAGTGATGAAGGCCGTGACTTGACTGCGCTCATTTCTGAACTCATTCGATTGAAGGTCGTCCCAAGACATGAGACCAGTCGTCCAGGAAGACACGCAACTGGAGCCGAAAGAGCAGTGAGGACCCTCAAGACTCAACTAGGGTGTATTCGTACAGTGTTGTACCAGCACGGGTTGATGCTAGGTAGTGAAAGCCTTCGATACGCCGCGGCAAACGCTTGCCATGTCCACAACGCGTTTCAGCTGCAAGCCAACAGTTCACTGACACCGTATCAACGCATGCGCATCAGTGTAACTAGTTCAGGAGAAGCCCCAAACACCAATCGTGTTATGCCATTTGGATGTTTGGTTTTGGCCAGGCCGACTGATGGGTACTTGGAAAAGGTCAGAGAAGCAAACGCTCGTCACTTTGTTCCAGGCATTTACTTGACCCCAAAGTTATCTTCGTTAGGCCACTTCGTTGCCTTCGAAGGTTCACAGGATGAGACTGTGGTTACGGTTGCGCCTGTTCGAGACTTGAAGATTGCCTCACCGATTCGTTTTGTCGCTGGACTTGGGATGTTGTGTGAAATTCCGAATTCCAAGAGTGGAGTGAAGCCAGACAGGATTGAAAGACTATACCGAATGATCTTTCGAAACCCCAGAAGTTGGTTGATTTGCCCATCCATGAAGGGGAACCACCTTGGTATTGGAGTGAAGTGAATAAGACTTCGAGATGTCCAGCTTGTTCGAACGGGAGTGAAACAGGTCATTCAGTGAAGTGTCGGAACCGTTACAAGAAGTATCTTGAAGAAGAGTACAAACGGATAGTACCGATTGAAGACGAGTCGTCTGTGCCCGTTGTGCCTGAGGGATTGGAAGAAGGCTTGGATACCGAAGGAAAGCCTGAATCTCAGCAAGAGTCGGGAGAAAGAGTTCCAGAATCAGAGTCAGAACGAGAGAAGAGGAAAAGAAAGTCTATCGATGAAGAGTGGGATAGATTTCATCGCGAGCATGAGGAGAAAGAGACTGGAGAGAGATTTCCAGAGTTTGATGATGTTCCATTCCATGCGCCAAAGGGACAGGAAGCGGATACCGAACCGACACCAATGCAGGAGGATCCAACGAATCCATATGAGATCGGAAAGAATCCGGAACCTATCGAGGATGATCGGATGAGTGAAGGCTATGAGCCAACAGAAGTACCCCTGCTCGCACTTTCGATGCCAAACGCCCCCTCTGAATCCCTATTAAAAAAGACTTGTCTTTCCTTTCTTGCGCCCATCCTGCCTCTGAACACCTGACCCCGCCACAGCTTTTCTCCATCTAATTCTGATCCAAAACGAGCCTCCCCTGCTCGCACAGCTTTTCCCCATCTAATTCTGGTCCAAAACGAGCCTCCCCTGCTCGCACTTTCGCTGCCAAACGCCCCCTCTGAATCCCTATTAAAAAAAACACTTTTCTTTCCTTTCTTGCGCCCACCCTGGCTCCGAACACCTGACCCCGCCACAGCTTTTCCCCATCTAATTCTCGTCCAAAACGAGCCTCCCCTGTTCGCACTTTCGATGCCAAACGCCCCCTCTGAATCCCTATAAAAAAAGACGTTTCTTTCCTTTCTGGCGCCCTTCCTGCCTCCGAACACCTGACCCCGCCACAGCTTTTCCCCATCTAATTCTGGCCCAAAACGAGCCTCCCCTGATCCCAAACGCCCCCTCTGAATCCCTATTAAAAAAACACTTTTCTTTCCTTTCTTGCGCCCATCCTGGCTCCGAACACCTGACCCCGCCACAGCTTTTCTCCATCTAATTCTGGTCCAAAACGAGCCTCCCCTGATCGCACTTTCGCTGCCAAACGCCCCCTCTGAATCCCTATTAAAAAAAGACTTTTCTTTCCTTTCTGGCGCCCTTCCTGCCTCCGAACACCTGACCCCGCCACAGCTTTTCCTCATCTAATTCTGGTCCAAAAACGAACTTCCCCTAATAAACGAGCCTCCCCTGGTCGCACTTTCGATGCCAAACGCCCCCTCTGAATCCCTATAATTTCTTTTCTTTCCTTTCTACACCAAAGGCTCCCACACCTAGTTCCATTTTTCACGCGCATCTTGGCCACAAACACCTGGTCACGCCACGGCTTTTCCCCATCTACTTCCTCCCATGGTCGCACTTTCGGTGCCAAACGCTGCTTCTGGATCCTTGTATATAGAACAAAGATAGTTCCATTTTTTCTCGCACATCTTGGCCCCGAAACCCCTGGTCACGCCACAGCTTTTTCCAATCTAAGTCTGATCCAAAACGAGCCTCCGAGCCTCCCATGGTCGCACTTTCGGTGCCCACCCCTGCTTCCGGATCCTATATACACCAAAGGCTCCTACACCTGTAATCCCTCGCGCGCTCCCCCTCCTTCAGCCGGGGTCGGCGGATTTTTTCGCGTGCATTTTTATTGTCGGGACTTGCGGTTATTCACGGGCGCTGCAGCCATAGTAGCAACTAGTGTTGGTCGTGCTGTTTTGTTTGGCTCTTGTCGCCCCTCTGTTTTTGGAAGAGCCTGCGCGACATGTTTCGACGGAGCGGGGGGGTTTTCTCCTGCTGCAGTGCGTTTTTTAATGCATCACGCGTAGTGTACATTAAGTCAGGCACTCCTTGACCTCCAGTTCTACTTTTCATCATTTAACTACGCCACGCGAAACGGGACAACTTAACCACTCACAATGCAAGAAACGAAACAATTATATAAGTGATTCAGTTTATTCGCCTGTGGCAAGAAGACCCAGTCTGCTTCTTCAAGTGGCCAGCTCCAAAAAATAGATTACCGGTTGGTTACGGTTAGACTACCCATTGTGAAGTGAGTACATGAATGCAGCCAATTGTTTTCAACCAAAAGTAATTCAGAACTTCCACCAAACGACACTTTATTTAGAAGTTAAATCGAAATAGCTGATCTATGTTTTGTATTTTTTACAAAGGAATTAGTCGCTTCTCACTACATATCATTAATCTTAAACAGTTAATTTGGACTTCCCGGAATCTTTTGGCCCAGGGTGCGCAAATGACGCCAGTCACGTGGATTACCCCATTTTGTTTCCATTTGCAACATTTTCCATTGTCGAACTTCTCGCCGGTGCGGTTTACAAATGTCAATGGTTTTTTGTTGTGGTCTCCGGTCTGGCGCCGGGTTTGCCGCAAGGAAGCAGGGAAAGGAGAAAGTTCAAAAGGTTTCAATAAACCGGGTACCAAACTGCAAAATACAATGCAGGCAGCAATGGTCCAGACCACTTAGCTCAGTCATTCCGTGCATGGAAAAATAATCGCTGGGGTGGAACGGTGGAACAAGTTTTTCGTAGGAATTTGCGTTTCTATTGAAAGATGTGTTTCGTGGTGCTGCGTCTGGACCTGAAACCCGGAACAACTTGGATGAACCGCCATGGACACTACCGAAGGGGAAGGGACGCCAAATATGAGGGCTGCATGCGTTGTCACGATCCATTCGTGGTCGTCATTTCCCATGTTGCGCGTCGAAGTTGTTGTCGGTATCGCCTTGGCAGTCATGGATGTGAGTGTTCCTGGCAAATTAAAGCCTCCCCCTGATCAGTTCCAGGAATTCATCGCAAGCATCCTTGGTGCGGGAATGTGCCATGGAAACTTGGGGCTGCCCTCTTGGTGGGGGATGCGGTTGCTCACATGGGCGGCGGTTACAGTACTGTTTCAAATCGAGTTGTGGCGTGTTCGCGCAGGAGCACAAACGTGGCCCAGTCTTCGTGCGCCTGGCGCTCGTGCGTAGCCGCTGGTTCCTCGGGGTTGATCGTGGCTCAATGGGTTTTCTCACCCGGTCTGGAACGTGGCTCCGCCCTGTGAGATTTGTGAGCACAGGAATCGACACCGATTGTTTGCTGGATATCGTTTCACGCACGGAATGACAACGCATGCACCTGGCCATTATGGCCTTAAATTACCCGATGGGGAACCGGCAGTTATCCGGAGGCGTTCTTCTCCTGTGCACAGAGCTGTTCTCCTGTGCACAGAGCTGTTTTGCACAGAGACAGGATAATTCTCGAGGCGGGCGGCGCTCGGTGTTGGTTGTGGATGAAACAAGCAACCCTTCCTTCGAACCAAAAGTTTTTCTTTCAAAACGCTGAGGTTGACAGGCGCCTTTGGAGACGGAAAAGAAAGTATCTTGAGGGGCGAATCGCCAATGGCCCTCTTCATGTGATTCCAAAGGCCGCCATGTTGTGCAACTGAAAGTCACAAAGTACAAAGAAGTCATGGTTGGTGCAATTGCTGATAGCAGGGACTTCCATTCTACTTTCCCACACCTTCTATGAAAGGGCTGCCAACAACAGTGTCTACCCGGCCTTCCATGTGCAGGACTTCACAAGAACCACTTCCTATGACCGGTGCATCTTGGAGTTTGGAAAATAAGCCAAGGTTCCAAGTGAGGACGTGGGTGATTTCTTTCGCCCCCCCTACTGGTCCCTTGCGATGACGATGCGAAGGTCTATGCTGCCCTCTGTGCTCTTTTCCAAGGAGGCCATAATGGTGTCGAAGTGGCATGCTGTGTCCACGCAATGATGCTGGAGGAGGCGCGCTGCCATCTTGAGCTTGATTGACTGTGCGCCAGTCACCGGCCTGGTGATTGGTGACTTTTTTGGCCCTTTGCTGAGGATATTTCACTGGCACGTGGGAAAGTCTATGCTGGGCCTGGCCTCTCGGCTAGCCAACTCCGCAAGGCAAAGGCTGCCCATGACTGTGACGATATTTTCGGGTCGGATGACAAAGAGATCGTGGACTCCGTCGGAGCAGAGGTGAGTTCGTCGGAAGAACTTGTGAAGAAGGGGATGGTTGACCTCGGGGCCCCAGCGGAGAAACGCCTAGGTTTGAATCAATCAGGCCTATAGAACGCATCATTGCCTTGCTCATGGCGTATGATGGCACATGTCAACAGGCTCTACCTGCGGGCGCTCTTGCGCGGTCTTTGAGGAGTTGCAGCAGTGGACTCTGTTCATATCAGTGTGACAAGTGCATATCAGTGGCTCGGACTCGCGTGAAAGAGGGAGCACCTGGCAATGACCGGTGCAAAGATGTTACTGCTCACATGGGCCTCTTCGCCGTTGATGATGGCATGAAGGAGGACTTCGCCATGGAATCCACACACACGCACATCCGTTGGCCGCTGGTATACAAATGGCCGGTGTAGAAATGGTTTTCCCGCTTCGGTCCATGTCCAGGTGAGGAGTGCTGAAAGTTGAGCAGCATTGGTTCCTGGGACAACCATTCGCTGTGGCAGTGGAATGAGATCACAGCATTAAAAAATAATCACAGCATTGGCAAGTGAAGGAACCATGACATGCGAGTTCGAGGCTTGCGGCGATGTTGTGAAGTATGGAGGACCTGGCATTCAGGGTGAGCAGGTC
Source organism: Durusdinium trenchii (assembly GCA_963970005.1). Taxonomy (NCBI): domain Eukaryota; class Dinophyceae; order Suessiales; family Symbiodiniaceae; genus Durusdinium; species Durusdinium trenchii. The sequence goes on along the minus strand of CAXAMN010024694.1, from coordinate 2,719,264 downwards.
GATGAGGAAGAGAAGCGCTGGGGTGGAGAGCTGCGAAAAGTTGCAAAGACCGCTGGCACTCCGTACCCGTGACACGTTGGATGAACTCCGGGACCCAGCTCGCCGACCAGCCAGCCAATACCAACCCATCGACCAAGACTTGCTCGCCTTCACCCCTCCCACTGCCTTGCAGATCCCTGCTACCACCATCATCCGCAACCTCCGGCGAACCCGCAAAGGGGCCGCACCGGGGCCGCCCGGTGTCACTGCAGAGACGTTGCGGCTCCTACTGGATGACGAAGACAGCACAAACACGTTTGTCCAAGTTGCACAGCAGTTCGCAGCAGCCAACATCCCACCACCCACAGCAACTGCCCTCGGGTTGGGACGCACCGTGCACTGCAAAAGCCAAACGGTCGGGTCCGGGGAACCGTCATAGGCGACATCCTTCGCAGAGTCGTGTCGCGCAGCATCGCCCAGCACTTCGCTTCCCCAATCCACCTAGCTTGTTCCCCACACCAGTTTGCTTTGTCCACCCGGGCCGGGACCGAAGCCAGTGTGCACGGCATCACCGTCGCTACCCAGACCGATCCCCACCTGACAGTCCTCTCGGTCGATGGCATCGGGGCATACGACACCGTCTCCAGAAACAGTATGCTGCGAGGCCTCCACGCAGTGCCTGATGCGCTTGCCATTCGTTCGGCTTTTCTACACCGAAGCTTCCCAATACGTGTGGCATGATGCAACCGGCGAAGCACACACCGTCACTCAAGCCGAAGGTGGAGAACAAGGCGACCCGCTCATGCCAGCCTTGTTCGCGTTGGGTCAGAGATCCGCCTTGCAAGCTGTACAAGAGCAACTCCGACCCGGGGAGCACCTTTTTGCTTTCTTGGACGACATCTACACACTGGTCCAACCAGCCCGTGTCCGCCCAGTCTACGACCTTTTGGAACAGCATCTAAGTGCTACGGCCCATATCCCGCTCCACCGCGGCAAGGCCAGAGTTTGGAATGCCTCCGGCGTGCAGCCGCCAAGTTTAACCAGCCTGGGGGCCGACGTGTGGGTCGGGGACTTGAGATTGCCAGCAGCAGAGCAAGGCATGATCATTTTGGGGGCGCCCTTGGGATCTGACGTTTTCACCGGCCAGCACCTCAACAACCTTTCAGCCACCCATCAAGAGCTCCTGTCTAGCCTCCCCGAATTGCAAGACCTGCAGGCTTCTTGGCTCCTCCTGCTCTTTTGCGCCAGCCCTCGCTCCAGCCACCAGCTACCGCTGACTTCTCCACACGCCATGACGAAGCCGTTTCCACGTGCCTGACAGAATTGCTGCAGAGCGGGCTCCTCCCAGTCAGTGCTTTGGCCCTCGCTCATTTGCCCTTATCCGAGGGCGGGTTAGGCTTGACTGCCGCAACTACAATGCCAGTGCGGCGCATTGGGGGTCCTACAGCTTCCCAGCCTGGCCCACCCCATCACCCAACAACTGCGCGACCCCCACCAATGCATCCCCAGCCATCCAAGCAGCAGCGGCCGCTGCACAAGCCCTTCGGCTTTGCGATTGGGAACCCCGTTCGTGGGACACCCTAATCGGCCACAACAGGCCAGGCCCCCAGCACCGAGGATGGCAGCAGCCCGCCGCCAAGGCCACCCACCAAGCCTGCAGGGCCGAGGTGTACAGCCACCTGCCCCCCGCCAGCCAAGCCCTTCTAGACTCCCAGTCCGGACCATATGCGAGCCGAGCATTCACCAGAATCCCATACACCGCCGAGTCCACCTACTCTTCCGAACGCTTTCGTTTGCTTATGCTTCGGAGACTCCGTGTGCCCCTCCCCCTGTCCACCAGGACTTGTCGATGCCGTCGCACTCTTGACACACTTGGCGACCATCGATCAGCTTGTGCACTATTGCGCAGTCGCAGCGGGCCACTTGAATGAGCAGCAGCTCGCATTTGCCGTGAGGCCGAGGCCAGGGTGACCGCCAACACCCGGGTAGCAGACTTGAACATACCCAATGTCCAAACCCTCGATGACCGCCGTATTGAAGTCATCGAAAATGGTTTACCTTTGTGGGGGGGGTGCCAAATCGCAGTCGACACCACCCTCGTCTCCCCTCTCACCCGGGAGAGCCAGGCATTGCACGACGCTCGCCGCAACAAAGAGCGGGTCTATCCAGAGCTCACCCGTGGCGGCCGCTGTCGCCTCGTCGTCCTGGGGATCGAAACCGGAGGACGGTGGAGCGAGGAAGCTTGCACCTTCCTCCGCCTCCTGGCACAACACCGGGCACGACAAGCCACACCCCTGCTCCGGCAAGCCGTCGCGGCAGCTTTGCTTCACCGCTGGTCCGCCATGCTCACCCATGCGGCTTTCACAGCTTATGCGGCATCCCTCCAGGGCTTGGACTCCGCCCCCACAAGCAAACATCGACGGAGACCCCCTGCCCCTTGGCCAGCTCCTCGCCCACCACGCCTCCACTGACCCACCCCAACCCAGCCGTCTCCCTTCCACCTAACCCACCCATTGGACTTTGCGAACCTGGGGACAGGCCAGGATAAAAACTGTCAACAAGCCTGGGGACAGGCCAGCATAAAAACTGTCATCACCACTGTCACCCTTAGCCATCGACCGGATGTGCGCGGAAAAAGGTGTGAGGAAAATAAACCCACCAGCTACTCAGAGATCAGAGAGGCCGTGTTGTCTCATGAGCACGCAACTAGGATTTGGTCGCAGGAGGCTATCATGAAGTCGTTGAACATGAAACCAGCAGACACAGGAGGCCCAGCACCAATGGAGGTTGACAGAACTGAAGAGAAAGGGAAGGGCAAAGGATGGTGGCAGTTTCCTTGTGGTGGTTGTGGCAGAGGACAAACCAAAGGAAAAGGAGGTGGCTATAAAGTTGGCAAGCCGAAAGGAAGGAACAAAGGCAAGTAGAATGGCAAACCCAAGGGCAAACAGAAAGGCAAACAAGGAGGAAAGAAAAAAGGCGATGTTGGCCAGAGTAAGTGCAAAATTTGCTACGGCTACGGGCGTTGGAGCAGAGATTGCCCACAGCGAGTTCAACAAGTGACTGAGACGAATGAATGTCAGGCGAGATGCAACAGGTTCAACAGCAGAGAGCAGGCCCAGGCGGAAGTCGCAGGACCGCAAGAAGCAGAGGCTGAGGAAGAAGCCATGGAAGAGCAGCACATTCCTGAGTTCCAGTCGTTGCACCAACGTTCAAACCAGCAGGACAAGAGGAATGCATTGTTTGTTGGTGAGATGCAGCTGACGGAGAGATCAGGCGTGAACGATTTGAAGGAAACGGCCGGTTGCTTGAAGTTGAGCACATCGGGATCAAAGTCCAAGACCTTCAACAGGACCAGAGACTGCTACGAGCAATCGTTCAAGAGAAGGGCTTTAGAAGTCGCGAGGCAAGACTATGCCAAGTTGTGCGCAGAACCCAGGTTCATCGATGCTCCAGTACAGCCCTCAGAACGAGAACGCAAGCTGCCGGATGTCCTCGCCCTGGCCGGCGCCACGGCACCTAGTCGCCTCCCTCTGAACCACTGAGGGGTTCGGCGTTTGTACATAGAGCTGAGCTTGTCGGCGTCCTGGGTGGAACACAAAAGAACGCTCGTGTTCGTTCTGTGTGATGGGCAAGAACAGGGCCAACTCCCATCGATGTTGCAGCACGAACGAATCCAACAGTGCAGGTGGGTAAATTTTCCTGGCAATTGCTTGTTGCTGTGCGTTGACGTGTGGAGCAAATACCTGCACATACAGCCTTTGAAGAACAAGAACCAAGATGTGATGTGTGAAGTGATGGCAGAATTGTTTGCAACACTTGGACACTATGAACCGGTGGAGCTTGCTTTCGACAATGAACCAGTGTTGGCTGCAGGTGCAACAATGACAAAGTCAATCAGAAGTAACAATGGATTGTACACTACCCTGCAGGCCGGCAAGCTTTATGACAAGTCGAGGACATCATAGGCTGAGAGATGCATTCAAACGGTGAGGTCATGAGGTCACAAGCCAAGACTATGAATCATTGCTAACATCCAAGACAGAGCAAAGATCATCTTTGACGGGATGCGTGTGTTGCACTTATGGGCATTGGTCTGGTTGCTGACCAGGTACCACGTGACCAGTGCCACAGGCATGACCGCGTACTTGTCTGTGAAAGGCCGCCCTTATCGAGGACGTGTTTGCTGTTTTGGCGAGACAGTTCTTGGTTTGGATCCTCTACAGGCCAAAAACAAATCTCACGATCAGATGGGTCAGATGGATCAAGATCTGGCTTTGGTGAGTGAGAATGAGGTAGTGAGGTGCAAAGCAGTGAGGAAGACAGGAGCAGTGAGACGGAGAGCTTTTGATGAATGCTCAGGTTGGACCATGACATATGAATCGTGGAGTGCATACAAAAGTAGACAGAAAACCCATGGCTCCACCAGTCCCAGAATTGCTTAGTGATGTGCGCCGAAACCATCAAGATAAAGCAGAAAAAAAAGTGAGGAGACAGATCAGAATGCAGAGGATGTTGAGAAGTATGCTGAAAAACACCCAGAAGAAAGCAAAGACATTAAAGTTGAGGAGACACAAAAGCAAGGCGGGGCATCATCACCTGCTATGCCAATGGTAGAAGTTTCATTGCCAACAGTTTCAGCGAGAACATCTTCAGAAGGAGGTCACACCTTTATGAAGAGGTCAGTCGAGAGTCGAGGAGATTGAAGCAGCGATGGCCGAGAGACAGCAACAAGGTCGTTATGACCATTTCCACTAAAAGAAGAAGGCCGAAGGCTGTTCATTTCGACCCAGATACATCTTTGCCGAGCCTAGTTCCAAGACAGCAAGAACATCATCTTCCACAACACGTCATGAGCAGAGTCAAGATCAAGAGAGGCAGGTCCGGCAAGTAGACGAACTTGAGCTGTATGTTGAAGATGAAGCAGAAGTGGAAGGTGAAGACTATGACGCCATTGACTGGCGAGAGCCAAGGGCAGCACAAACCGACGCTGTGCTGACCAAAGAAGAGATGGAGAAACGAGGTTTTTTCAATGAAGGAGGAGGACCACCAAAGGTGAACCCGGAAAAACTTCAGATGTTAGATCAACAGGCCATGCTGGCAGAAGTGAGTTGACCGTGATTGCAAAATTAGGTCAACAGACAACGTGGAGAACGCCATGAAACTTCACGCAAAGATCGTGCTTGACTGGAGGTACTTTCAGTCTAACCAGTCCACTTTCCTTCACCAAGCTGCTGTTGTCATTGAGCGTGACCATGAACCTGATGGTTTCAGTCATGGACATTTCTAACGCATTCCTTCAAGTGGTGCAGAAAAATTGTGTTGTGATCGAAGTCCCAAGCTGGATTTGTGTTTCGATAACATACAGCGTAAGCATTTATATAGTCAGCACCAACGGGGGTATTTGTTGTGTCGGTGGTGCGGTGTTTCCACTGCTGGTCCAGCATGGTTTCGCATTGAATATTTCCTGCTTAGTGATTTATTGCTCAAGTGGATTGCCGCAATTTTTCATGTGACAATCGTGCTAGCGTAGATTCATGGCGTATATATAGCTTTAGGTTAGTCAGTTTCAGGCATGATTTGATCCATTCAAACCGATTCAAACCAGTAGTGTCCCCAAGCAAATCTGGCCCGGTGTTGGGAAAACGTTGTACTGACAACGGCGTGAGCGCTAATCATGGGCAACGGGGATGGAGGCCACAACCAGTTTTGAGTAGGACTTTGGAACCTTACTTGCGCATTTGGATCAGGCAGACCGGGTGGTGTCACATTGGCGGCACCTCCTGGAATTAGCGCGGGAACGGAATGTCATCCCCCCTTTCGAGAAAGATGAGAAGGCAATTCAGCAGCAGGATACGTGTCATGTTCGCAAGCTGGTTGTGAGCAAAACCGCCAAATTTGTAAAAGTGATTGGTCGCATGAGGCATGCCCTCGACCTTCCTTGACGCGTGCCGCTACCTTACATTTGTTGAGGCCAGGGCAGGGTTGAGTTCTTGTAACGTCATTTTGACGGGTCGGACATCGGACAATGGGCAGATTTGTCGTCAGGCAACGCTCCATTCTGCAAGAAGAATGGATTTCATCAGTCCACCCGTTAGCAAGGTACGACACATGGTTTGTAGTGGAACGTTGTCGCGTGGCAAACACTGGAAAGACAGACGGTAAGGAATCCCTTGCCATCACTGTTGTCCAGTGGGAGTTCCACTGGACCTCAGCCTGTTTGGAGCTGAGCCTTGGAGCTGAGCCTGGGAGCTGTGCTCACATCCAGTGGTAGGATGTTGCGCATATGCAAAGCATTGGGTGTCACGTCTCAAACATGAAACGTGCTCACATCCTGTTAAGGGCTTGATGTGCTTGGATGTTCCTGCTTAGACGGGTCGACCAAGACTCGCAGGTGGCGCCAGTGAAGACATTGGAGTCAGGCACGGTGCACCATTTGGAAAAACAACCTATAGACTAGGGCTGTGGTGGAGCAGTCGACCGGTGTTTCTTTTTGTCGGGGCTGATCGGCTGATCTTGCTTCACTCATTGGTGCAGCCGTTGTTTCCAGTATTTGTTTGAGTGATGTGGCAGTGATGGGGAGGGCGCCAACATCAAATCATGTAACAGCACAACAACAACAACAGCAGCAGCAGCAACAACAACAACAACAACAACAACGACAAGAACAGCGACAAAAACATACAACAACAGCAAGCAGCAAACAACCAATACACATACACAGACACACATCAACACAAAAAAACAGGACAACGCACAAACATCGCGATTGACCATTGCACCCGACACCTTGCTGAAGCAGACATTTTGTTGTCATTCTTTTTGAGTTTCCTTGTGGTGGATTTAATCTTGGTGCTCATGGTCATGGCTACGCTGGCTGGGTTCATGACTGTGGTTCAACAAAAATCCAGCTGATGAAGCGGGCCAGGGTGCCTTTGCTGCAAGTTTTCGCGTTCATGTTCATTCCAATGACTGTGAACACGGCCGGCCATATTTGACAAAGGCTAAAGTGCGATCAAAAGGCCTTCGGAGGGGGGCTCCGAAGGCAAAGATTGTGCCAAATGAGGCTTGAGCGTCGAGTTGCTTTGCGGGTGGGACCATCATATAGAGTGAAGCTTGTTGAAGCAGGAATTGTGCTAGCATTTATTGTGGATTTATTGTGGGCCTTTGCGCCAGGGTACCTTGGAACTTGGCATCTACTTGGATTGGGTTCGAGGGGAGCTTGAAAGCGAAGCCTCCTGTTTGGAGCGATCTGAGCACTTTTGTTTTGGTTTGCACAGTTTTCCCACTATGGATCAATGAGAGTGCTTTGACCGTTTCCTGGTGCAGGAGATGCCTTGGACCATGCTGATGCTCCTTTGTTTCGCTGCTTTGCTCTCAGCCGGCTAAACTCATGCCCGCGGGGACTTGCAAGTTGCAAGCTGCCACCACATGCAACGTTTTAGTTTTAGTGACTCTAGTGTGTCTCAGTTGCATCCGCCTTGGCAACACGTGAGGCTTTGACGTTCATGCACGTGCGCCCAGACTACACTCTGACAGTCGAGTCTGCTTGGAAATATGCCCCTGGACCGCAGCTCGTGGATTGGGCTCCAAATTTCTCGTGTTTGCAAACTGGTAAGTGTCATTCAGTGCAGGCAATTGAGGAGAATGCAAACTTTGCCTGGTCTCAAAACTTTGGCCACAAGAATGCAATTCGGCAGCGGAGTTATGAGAGACGCTTCACGGAGATGGGCTGCTCTAATTCAAGGCTGTTCTACCAACTTTTACTCCTACATACTCTTGCGCTCGGCACGTTCACTCCCTTTTGTTTCGGACTCCTTTGTCCTTCGAGCCTTTTGTAGGGCCCTTTTGGAGGGAGGGCAGGCAGGTTTTGCAGTTCAGTCTTGCTGTTCAGTCTTTTATCGATGCGGCTAGTACTAGTCCCAACATTTTAGTCTCCGCTTCGGGCCCTTTGCAACTAGAGAACGTGTCCAGAGCCAAGTGGCTATCCTAGGGGGTCATTTTCCGGGTTATGACTTGCTAAATAGGGTGACGGTTGTGTTGTAGGTGCAGTGCGGGGACTGATGCTTCAGGTTGCAAAGCTGATCGTGTTAAAGAACCCACCTGAACATTCTACTGCTGCTACTGCTACATTTTTACATGCTTTCTCCTTAAGTCAGAGTCAAAAAAGAGAATGAGGTATATGATGTGGATTCCATCGCCGACTTTTGGTCTTGGCTCCGGCTTGGCTTGCTACCAAACTTGGCACGACACTCTTGGCTCTGGTCTGAAGGCGCAAGATGAGGGTGTGTGCATATTGCGTGGGGAGGTGCATGATGAAGCAGTCCACTGCATTTGCTAAAAAGAGGTGTAACCTTTGGAATCATGGGGAGCTTTTTGGCAGTCTCTTTGGCTTTTGTCAATTATTGGAGTGCAGAAAGACTGCCTGACTCGGACAAGTCCAACGAAGACGCTGTTAGGAATTGCTGATATGGATTCCGGACGTGGCATCCACCTACCTGCATTTCGCGTTTGTTTGTGATGTTTGTAGTTACGCTCTCTTTTAGTGACGAGTCTGGTTGGTTAGGTGCAAAAGGTCTGCAGACACGCGCTTGTCGTTTTAACCTCTTGATGTTTTGCATCTTGGAACTTGGATGCTTTGGATTTTGGATCTTCGTTACCTTGCAGGTTTAGATGGTTGGACCCCTTTACACTATATACTTAGGTTTTCTTTTGCCGAGGTTTCTTTTGGACCTGTATTCCATATCTGGAGTGCGTGGGTGTTTGACCTCTCCGGCAGACGAGACACGAAATGTGTTCCGCAGGCCTAGATGCAGGCTATGCAGATGCAGCCAATGAGACTACGTTCAACGCTAGCCAGCTTCCTTCTGTTCTCGTTGCTCTGCTAAATGCTTCGTTTGGCTTCCCTGAACGCGGTGCTGGTTGACGCGCAAGTTACCTCAACTGAGGACTTGGCTTATGGTGGCTTTGCTGGTTTTGGATTGACACTGCAAGCACAGCTATGCAAACCAATGAATGTTTTTGATTTGCTGACGTGTCCTGACCAGCCGCTAAAGAACACTTCAGGCTTATTTCCTGATGAGCCCTGGGGTAATGCCAGCATTCCTGTTCGCGATGCACCTTAGCTTGTTCCTGCCGTGGCGTGCTTGATGATTTCTTGGTTTGCAACGAGGTGAAGAGTTGCCATCTCTATATACCGGTCATTTGTCTCATGAAAATGGTGGAGCATGATTAGGGACCCTCAAAAAAGCTGAACATGAGGACTTCTATCACTTCAACCGTGTTGTGGCCGGGATCCGCCTTCGACAAGAAAGAACAACTGGAAGTTGGGAGGCCTCCAGCATTTGGGGAAGACAAGAGTTTGCCAGTTTGCCATCTGATGTCAAGGGCATCCAACATTGGACCTTAAAGCAAATCAGCGGAGTTACTGTAGTTTGGTTGAATGGCAAGTATGAAGGTATGGAGCAGTAGAAACCGGGTCAAGCGTCGAGTTCAAAGCAGATTTTCAGCTAGATTCATGCCATACACTGCCAGGCTTGCAAAGTGCCTCCAGGCTCAGCAGGGTTGAAATGTTCAGCACCACTACAGTATGCAGAGTATTCTTTGACATGCTTTGAGACAGGCTTGTCAGAAGACCTATGGAAAGAATGGCTGGGCAAGCCCTGCATGCTCGCAGAGCCAAACTACTTTCTGAAGCCAGAGGCGCGTCTCATGATGGGATGTATTGAGGCAAGAAAGAGCCACAGCATATTTCAAGACATACAGATACAGACAAAATGCACACACACACACACACATATATATAGATAGATAGATAGATAGATAGATAGATGGTATTGCCATTGCCCCCTTGCCAAGTCTACAATGTATACAACCACTCCAAGCATGCAAAAAGTTCAAGTGCATTTGCATCACTTCTTGATATTCCAGAATATCAGGATTCTTGTTGCAAGTGAAATATTGGTTTGTAAAGGTAAAAGGACATGGTTCAACAACTCCATTTTCGTGCGAAACAAACACAAACAAACAGAATGCAACCACGGAAAATACTTTCTTTTGAGGCAGGATTGACATTTTTTTGTGAAGCTAAACTTTATATATAGCCTCTCTCAAGACGATAGGACACCCTGTGGTTTCCCTGGAGTCTACACACTGGGGAAGTGTACCAGCGCAAGATTGTTCGCAGACACGCCTTGCCATGTCGCTCTCTCTATATGTACAGGCGTAGATGTCCAAGAGCTCTTGGACATGATCATTGAACAGGAAAGGGGATGTAAAGATAAGACAATGCACATACCTGAAGTGGGTGAGTCCTTTCCTCATTAAAGCTGCCATACGCAGGTCCACCAGGCCGAAGTTTTTAATGGTGAGCCACAGCGTGTGGAATGGATGCTCACTGCTCAGCAATCGCTGCAAGAACTACACACGATGGCACTGGACATGGAGGACTTGTCGGGGGGGCTTCTCTCCTGTTCTGGGAGGGAGAGACTGCTGGTTGAGTCTGACAAAACAGGTGTGAGGCGGAAAGGCTACGAAAGGAATCGGAAGCCCTGCCCTTGAAGAGATTTTGATTCAACTCCCTTGAAGCACTCCTGAACAAAGAAGGTACGGCACTTCTGCAACCCTGAAGTGTTGCCCCTTTTTGGCTGGGGATTGGCTGATGGGCTGGGCTGGTTTTTGCTGGGGCACTGAGTTGAGATGAACAAAAGCTGGAGCACCTCCCTCAAAAACGTCCAAGCTGGAGCTAATGTGGTGGACCCACACACACACATATATATATATATATATCATATAAGATTATGTATGTTTGTATGTAGGTATATATATATATATTACTTTTTTGTGCGTGTGGCTCGCGAAAGGCTGACCTTTCAAATGGCTTTGGTTTGCCTGGTTTAGCTTTTCTCGCCGCAACATCAGCAAACAAACTGCAATCCATTGAGGTGACCCTCTTGCAAGCCTCGCGTTCAGGATGGCTGCTCTGGTGCTCTATCATTTGCGTGGCCGGACTGCCGTTGTCAAAGCTGCAGCCCGGCTGTCCTGACTTGCGAGCGCTTGGCGAAACCGGTTGCAGAGAACCAGCAAACAACACGTAGTTCTGTCCTTGTCCTTTTTGTGGCTCTATGAGCAAAGTGGAGCTTAGTCCTTTCTAGTGGGACTTCATTTTAAAGCTGGGCTGATTTATATATAGAGAATAGAGATCTCGAAACAGGAGGCAACCCCTTGTTGGGCCATTTTTGCGATGACGGGGTGTGGTGCAACTACAACGACTATAAGATTTGTCAGGGATACAAACCGTGCCCTCGCCACAGGTCACGGTGGTGCCGAGCTGCCATCAGGCGTCAGTATACCCGGGCCATGGGTTGATGAGACCCGGCGACAGACGTGGACAGAGCTTTTCTTTCCTAATGTGGCAATGTGGCAAGGTCTTCAAGCTGAGTTCATGGGGCAATTGCTCGATTCGATCTGCAGCCGCACCAGTTGGTTCAATTTGTGTGCTCGGCACTCAGGAGTACACGCAGCGAGTCGAGATCGCGGTTGTGGCTTACAATCAGAATTATGGTTTGCTTTCGCTGGTCTCGGTGAACTTCTTCTTCAACCGTGGTGGACGCATCCACCAGCTGTTGTCACATGCTCAGTGGACCCGCTAGCAGTGGACCTGCATTGCTCCATGAGCTGCAATGCAACTGAGGGACGTGCAGTCGGGACGGCTCAACAACTTTTTCGGCAATGTCCTAACTATGGGTTTCATGATCACCTGTCACTTGGATGCATTCCAGGGACAAGCTGAGGTGAGAAAGTCAGTGCTTTAATGAGGTGATGTACTTTGGATACTTGGATGGCTGAAATTGTTGATGACAGAGGTGGGAAGTGAGGGTTCAACAAGCTTTCAGATGGCCAAAAACAAGTGTGTGGTTGAAATCAATCGATGAGGAAAACAACTTTTAATCGGTCCTCAAATGTTGAGGCCAGGGAGATGTTGAACATCATCAGTGAGTCCCAGGAAAAATGGTGGAGAGCACTTTGGTTCGAATACTTGGCACCTCACTCAGTTGCGGCTGGCTGGACCAACCCAAACCTAACCTGGGAACATGGCCAGCTGCCAGCTCAAACTGTTCAACGAGGACAGATTGTTTCCTATTTCCTACTTTGACCCACTGATTGCAGTGCTCCTGAGGGCTTTTGGAACGTCATTGACTGGCTGTCCTTGTTTTGTGCTTTCGCAGTGCTTGGGACTTACATTCGCATGGAGTTGGAAGACACTTGGCTGAAAGCTTGACTGTGGAGATGTGTATGTCGGTCTCTTGCAAAGCGGAGCTCCCTTGACCACAACTGCCTGGAGGTAGGTACAGGGACCACCAATAAGCCGCTTTCCTCCGCTCGACTGAGGCCGGCACGGCGTCAGAGGTGATGAGTGCAGTGCCATTGCTGACCGCTGAGAATAGCACGACTCGATCTCAGCAGATGGAGAGCTCCTCCAAGGTCTTCCAGTCTGTGGAGCTCTGACCACAGAAGATTCGTGCACTGTTCCTGTTTTTGGAGGGCATGTTCCCAGTCCAAGGAATCCGAAGAGTCCAAGGTGAAAGGAACACAAAAAACGGTGCGAGCATTTCTGTTGAACCCTGTTGTGGCATCAGGAAAGCTTCGTCCATGCGGAGGCAGATTTTCGCTTGGCATTACTTTTCTTTCCTATGCTGGCTTGTTCCTCAGCCAGGGGTGCTGGTGAATGTTTGCAACATGATGCAGTAGGACCTTGGCCAGTCCTTCTCCATGCAGGTCATGTTGCGGCTTTTCAAGTCCTTCCATGCGCAGCCCCGTTTGGCTGCTTGGACTGTATGGCTTTGCAGATGTGAGATGGTGATACAGCTTGATGGCTCGTTTGGGAAGGGCAAGACACTCAATTATGTATTTCGACTTCGATAATCCACCCGTTGCACTTGGAAATTTTCTGTAGACTATATAGATGATATATATATATATATGTAGATGTCTTATTTTGTCCATGAGGCAGTTGTGACGAAGACGTTGATGGTAGCCGCACAAGATTTGCTGCACTTCTTCATCGTGCTCGTCTCTGTGTATGTTTGCCTGGCAGTTGCTGCGGTGCTTCTTTTTGGGGAGGACTTGGAAGAGTTTTCTACGCTTGATCGCCCCTCACCATTAACAGTCTTGGGGGTCCTTGCTTAACTTTGCCAGCTTTCAGTTGTTCCACTTCACGTATATAGCTCTGAAAGGCTCAGCCATAACTTGCTTCCGAGCACTTTTGGGAGAATATGATTGGGACTCTTGGCTCTAGTGGCTGACAATGGCTGCCAGATGAACAGTCTTGCACATGATCTCTTATCTCTTTGATGCTTGCTGCTGAGGATGCGATGTCATCTATCGGCAGAGTACTGGCTGGTACCTGGCTTTGGTTTTTCGTCACTTGGAAAAATCATGGCAATCTATGGATGCTCGTGCGTGTGATAAACTACACAGTAGATGGACAAGCTTTCACACCCTTAAGAATCAAGGTCTGCAAGTTTCCTACATCAGGCATTTTATGATATTGAGGTTTCTGAAGAGCCTCTCACGCAACCCCCCCTGCCAGTACCATCTTGGCTGCCCACTTTTCTTCTCTGATTTGTTTTCTGCTGAACTCTTGGCCTGCAGAAGTTTGTGTCTTGAGATGGCAGAGCTATCTTGCAGGGGATTGGTTGTTCGCGGACAAACGGTAGGAAGATCTTAAGCAGGGCCATTGCTGTCATTGCTTCTCTAGGTTGTGATCGCAGATTTGCTGCTCCTGAACATGGTGTTGGCCATCCTCATGGATGCTTATCAAGCTGCTTGCAAAAGTGATCAGTTGCTGAGATTCAGAAGCGGAAGCTGTGATTTTTCACTCTGTTTTGCTCACTGAGGTGGTGAAATCAAAGGCCAGCATTATGACAACGGTACCGCACCAGATTTCTGAGATCCTTCGCCGACGACGCCTTGAAAGGGAGAAGAAGTGCGTGCCTTTCTTGAATGAATGCCGGTGCTGCCCAAAGTATGTAGCATAGGCGAGCGTGTTTTGCTTAGTCAGGTTCGCTTGAGTGACGTTTGGTATGCATATGGTGAGAAGTTCAGAACCATGGACGAGATGCTTGAAAGCAAGGCTGGAGGGGATGAAGGGGTTGTTTCTTCTGAAGCTGAGGCTTGATGAGTTGCAGCTTCTTGTTACTTTTTATAAGCCCCAACCTAGTAGCAACGGCCTCCAACATAGCGATGGCCTCCAACTTAGAAGCAATGGATTCCAACCTAGAAGCAATGCCCTCCAACCCAATAGCAATGGCCTTCAACCTAATCGCAATGGCCTCCAACCTTATAGCGATGGCCCCCAAACCTAATAGCGATGGCCTCCAACCTACCAAGCAATGGCCTCCAACCTAATAGCGATGGCATCCAACCTAAAGTGTGACTCCTGGCCAGCAAATGGTGAAGCCAGAAGACCTTGCGAAGCATGTGCCGAGCCTGACGGTAGCTCAAGCGCGACGCCCCTCGGCTCAAGCTCATGGCATGAGTCACGTCGTTTCGCTCTGCACTAAGGTACCTTGAACCACGCAATCACACAGAACAGGGACGAAAAGGGCATCAAGTATGGTATGAATGACATGCGGAAGCAATTGAAGATTTGCAATGGCCGCGCTGGCTCCTCAGTTCTTCGCCTCGAAGCACCAGAAAGGACTTATTTGCAAATCGTTCAGCTTGTAGGCCAGGATCCTGCAGGAAGAAGAGCCTTGGCAGCAACAGAGTTGCTAGAGCACCAGAGGTCACTGGAGTCTTTGCTAAGGAGGTGAAGTGTAGCGCAGTGATTGGGGATGAAGCGAAGCCCTGTAACACAAGACGGTCCTGTTCTATTCTTTGTTGGAGGGTGAGGTTTTTTGTGTGCCTAGACATGTTTCATATGGCTCGGCAAGCCCCAAGTTCGCCCTCAGAAGGCTTGTCCTCCAGGTCTGCGGAAGCTGTTTTGTTAGGACCTGCATACACTGCTGCCTAGTGACAGGCAGATCTTGGTGAGTGCTGATCGGCCAGAACAGCTAGCTTGGTCATGGGAACTGAGCGAGGTCTTGGTCATCCGCCGTGCCTTGGAAGAAGCACGCGATGCATCTGGTGCACTTCCAAGCCCATCACATCTGGGTCTGGACCTCGTGCAAAAACCGTCACCTAATCAGTGACGAAATTCACTTTCTAAAAGGTTTTTTGAACTTCGACTGTTAAGGCCTCAAAGAGAGCACGGTTCGGATCATCGAGATTCTCAAGCAGAGTGTGTTTTGTCCGAATGGATGGTTGTCTGATAGCTGTGAAGTCACTCGTGTCATGGAGCTATGGACCTCACTCTGACCAAGGTTGGGGTGCTGCAGGACCAAATCGAGAAGGCAACATACAAGCTTGCAAACACATGGCATCCAGGGAAGCTTGTACCAAGGTCCTGGAGGAGGAGTTCCAGGTGGCTGGTCTACGTCAAGATCAAATGCAAGCAGATCAACGCTCCTCAGCACTCTTTGTCTGGTTGGTCAGTTCCAAACCATGCCAAATTTGGGTTTGGTTTGCAAACTATCGACACATAGTTGAAGCAGGAGTCTGGCAACCTGCTGTAGAGGTTTTTTGAACTTGCTAAGGGGAGATGCGAGTGTGGCTGAGCTGCATGAACATGAAAGGCAGGAAACATGGATGGAGAGCGGCGCCTGCAATGGCTGAGGTGTGCCCATGATGCCAAGGCCCTCGGACATGCTTTGACAGTTGTGGGAGTTGGGCTTGACTTGATGGCTAATCAACAGTCAGAACTCGTAGGTGAAAGAACGTCGAATCGCACACTAACAAGCAAACTTCTTAGCACAGAATGAGTTAAGCACATTCCTCGTGTATGCCAGGGGAAGCTTAAGACGATGCTGCATAGGCTAGAGGCTGGGTGCGCACCAGATTCCCCTTGCACAAAGAGGTAGGTCAGCCTTTGCTGAGTGTCTTTCTCCTTGATGGCAGGGCTTAAGTGCAACCCTCAATGAGCACGTGACGAAGGACACGTTGCGCGTTGAGTTAGCTTTTATCCCCTTACTGCAAGCAAAGAAGGGAAATAGTTGAGCCACAGTGCCACAGGATTAGTGGAACTTTTACTTTACCACACCTTGCACACCTTTGCTCGCTCACGTATTCAAGACATGACATGCTGAATGCACTGGCTGCAGGAGCAGCTTAACTCTGTCTTTGGCGCTCGTGGGGAAGATGGAGTAAGTTTGGTCTCTAGCCTTCAAAGCCGCTCGAGCTGCAAGTAGCTGAGTGCTGCGCGGCAGCACTGGTTCAAGTGGTATCACGAGTTACGTCTCTCAGCAGAAATCCTTTTTGTGCTGAGGATCTTTGGCAATCCTTTCTGAGCCCACTAGCTGCCAGATCGCCTCATAGAACTGCCCAGGATACCACAGTTCAGTGGCTTCCAACTAACTTTGAATGATTCTCCTGCATTGAGTCTGCAGGGTTGAGTTCAAAACCAGAGAATTGAAGGGGCTGGCTGTTATTGTTCGCAAGCCATCGGCATACTGTACTTCATTACTGCAGACTCTATTGTACACAGGGAGCATGGCCCAAAGTGGCCCTGCAGCCGTCTCAAGGAGCAACAAGCTCTGGGGTCGGCCAGGGAGCAACGAGTTCTGGCTGAATCCAAGGGAAAGCAGAGATGCATTGTTGTCAAGCAAGGCCCCTTTCTCAAGACTCCAAGTCCAAGTGTAGAAAAAACTAATGCCCCATGGCCAAAACAGGGCCCCACTATATAGCCAGCTCCTTCCTTTCCTTTTGTGAAGTTGTCTAGACAGAGGTCTCTCAGCCCATGTCTGTACGCAGGCTTCAGCACATCTACGCGTGGCAGCTTCAAGGACTGGGCCATGAATCCACAGATTTGACTCAATGGAATTCAGTCCCGTTACTATTGACTATACTTCACAATGGGGCAAGTTCTTTGAGAGTTCAGTCAGCTTTCTTGGAGTACCTGCCCATTCATGTGTGTGACCAGGGGTCTGACATATCGGCAGAACCCTCCTTCTGGCCAGATCCTCAGAGCTGATGGTGTCCCGCTCCCACCACAAGACTCTGGGCTTGGCAGGGCCCATGTCCCGTTCCTTCATCGCTGCTATTCATCCTTGACTCGAAGGTGCAACGGGACGTGTCAGGTTTTCTTTGCATTGAAGTCTATTTATACAAATTATCCAATACTATATATCTATTTTCTCACGATTGACAAGCACGAGCGAGATGTGAGTTCGAGATTTTCATTGTCAGTTTGAAGGTTTAGTTTTGGGTCTTGGGCAGGTAGTCGGTATAGGAGCATGCCGCCAACAGTGCATCCTCACCACACTGCTCACCAGTCGGAGTGATTTCGGCTCAGCTCAGTCAAGAGGGCTGGGCTGGACTGTAGGGGTTGTGCAAGCCATTGGCGTGACTTCTTTTAGCGTTGCTGGCTCGCATTGTGAGTGTGAGTTGCTTGGTCTATTTCCCAGTCATACACAGCCAATCAATGGCATTTACTAAGAGCGCTAAGAGTTGGAAGTTGGAAGTGTGCTGGCTGCCCTCTTTGGACTTGCATGTCTTTGCAATTGCTAAGATTTGAACGTTGTGGAAGAATGCTGCCCTCTTTGGATTTGCGTGTCTTACTGTCGCTCATAGATGAAGTTGGGACTCAGGTGCCAGCCTGCTTGCACAGACCCCAGGACAAGCTTTGCTCCTTGGACCTGTAAGCTGCATCTTGCATATATTTATACGTGTGCAGTTGTTGCAACTGTTACAACTGTGGCCTCGGCTTGTTGCCAAGGAACAGTAGCCATGGCTGGAGTGGGACAGACAACTTCCTCCACCTACTCGTTTAGCTCCTCGCCCAAAGCTGTGGGCACTCGCAAAAAGTATCGAGAGCCAGGAGATGTTGAACCAGGCTTGGACCGGCCGGGGACCACCCAGTTGCTGCTTAACGGGACCGCGTAGCACATGTCACCTATATATCTATATTTGCAGGGAAGTGGCTGGCTAGACTTGTCAATGTGCTTAGCAGTACGGCAGTAACGTCACTTTCCAACCACCCTGAAGGCCTGTATCGTAGTGCAGCTTGGCCGCAGCCGCGCATGTCGTGCCGGGGATCGGTGGCTGCTGAAACCGGCTCGAACTTCTGCCAAGGTGAAGGAGACATGCATCTCCTGGGACAAGCGAGTGCATAGAGGCAACACCTACAGCATGTACACCCAGAATGCCATCAAAGAGGCCCGACATTCAGGAGTGGAACTGGTGAAATAAAGAATTCAATAGGGCCCCCAGAACGCAGGCGATTGAGACTGCCCAGAAGCAGCAGGGCGCAACGAAGGCGGCGAGAAAGCGAAAGCCCAAGGAGTTCAGTGCACCTTCTGTTTGGGCACGTCAACTGTTGATGGGACCATCTCATACTTGGAGGTCAGCTTTAGGCGATAATGGTCGCATCATGTCGGCATCCAGTCACGACTGAAGGAGAAATCAATTTTCGACATGCCACTGCCAGAGCACGAGCGAGTCCCAGTGGATCTCACCCGCCATCTTGTGGCCAATGAGCAGCCACCCCAGGTGGCAACCTCGGCAGTTGATGTTTTTCCAATCAATGTTGTTCAGCATATTTCACCCTCGCTCATCTCCGCCGAGATGGAAGTGGTAGAATCTCAGACTGATGAGTTCCTGCCGGAGCCGCCGCCAGAGCCATACCAGCCGCAAAGGACTTTGTCTTCTGGTCCGGGACATTTGTCATCCTTGGACACAGAGATGTGACACATGCATAAACCTACACGCCTAGATTGATTAACTACTTGTGTGACGTTTTCCCACTAGACAGTTTGAGCACGTGAATGGACTTCACCGGCTTTCATTCAAAGTATATATATATATATATTTATTGGACTCGCGCAGGGACTAACTTGCAAGAAGTTGGTCTAATCTCTACTGGTCAGCAGGTGTCCGGACGTTGAAATCTAAGATCAGCATAGATCAGCTGGCCAGGGAAAGAGTAGGCTACGCGGCATGGTGTGTTAATGTCCAGGGAAGCGTCAAGAGACGAGGCCTTTTCTTGTTGCACTGGCTGCAGGACTGGGATCGATGCACATACGCAGGTGGAGGACGGCACGTGGCCAACCGCCGAACCGCTTCACGTTGTCCATAGCAAACTCTTGGCCCGTCAGGACGGTGAACTCTTCGACTTTGATCGAGAAGTTGAGCCGATCTTGGATGTACTTGTGCCTGGGCAGCACGGGGTCGCCCTGGTTTGGGGTTCATGACATTTCCGGATCAGGTGATGAAGACTCTGGAGCAATCCATCATGGAAGTAGAAGAAGAGCACGAGCTGGCCGCGATGAGCCAGTTCAAGCAAGCTTGGTATGAGAGGCTGGTATCCTCGCCGTGTTACGGTTTCGCCACTGGGTCATGGGGGAGCTTGGAGCTTGGACCATTTGAGGCAAAGAAAGAACTGTGCAGCTGAGCGGGAGCAAGTAGAGGAGGACAGCAGAGATGTGGCAAAGACATCCCAACACCAGACACTTGAGGATTCTATAGAGCTTTTGACTGCGGAGAGGGGGATCCATCAGGAAAGCTTTTGTTGCGCAGGAGTGGGTGCGGTGGCACGAAAAGCAGATGGTTTTGGCCAAGCAAAGGGCACAGAAAGAAGAAGATGCGCGAGTGCTGCTGAAGCGCCCTGGCCAAGTGAGATCGCATGAATGAAGACATTCTGCCGCATAAGGCTTCGTTAAAAACCCCCCCTCACAAGGGCCACAACACTATGACTATGACTCATGACCTAAGGATCCAAGCAGTCAATGCTGCGAAGGAGCACCTGGCAAACCTGGTGCCTAATGCGAAAAAAGATCTGAAAGAGCTGGCTTTCCCGGATGCCAACGGCTTGGAAATCCAAAGGCCGCACCGTTGGGCTTTGTTGTTGCGAATCATTTGTAGTTTTGACGCTTTTGAACTTATCGTATGCATTTGTTTCAACCTCCCCTGAGGCACTTCCTGCCAAATCTCTTTAAGAAAGTTCAGGAGGAAGTCTCATCTATGAAGCAGGCACAGCTCCAGGCCGAAGCTGTAGCTGAGCTCCTTGAGTGTAGCTGTAGCTTTTGTGATTACTTCTGGAGAAACGCACTGACCAAGCTGAAATGCCACAGCAAGCATCCAAAAGCAACTTCTGTTCCTCGTTCTTCCAACCGTTTCATGGAACCGTGACCCAGTGCACCAGTCAGTCTTTGGGCCGTCGCCAGATTGATGCTATCGCTGCAGAGGGCGTGGCCCAGCAGGCTGCCACCTGGGCGGAGAGTTTGCAGCGGCACAAGGCAAAGTCTGCTGAGCTGCAGAAGCTTCGCCTCGAGGAGATGCAGAAGCTTCTGCAGCAGAGAAGGGAACAGTGACATTGGGCAGTGGGAGGGACCGGAATTTTTCTTTGGTGCAAACATTCATCCATATTTGTCCCTTTTCTTGCTGTTCGGGTGTCTCTACTAGAAGACATGGCCTCCAACCTACTAGCTTCTTGCTACTAGTAAGTAGCTTCTTGCTCCTAGTAGCGATGCCCTTAATTCTAGTTGCGATGCCAGGAGCTACTAGTAACATCTAGTAAGTAGTAGCTTCTTGTTACTACTGATGTTTCAGCTCAGGATCCGCCGTGGTAAGATCCGAATCCTGATCGACGACGGCAGTGGAAACCAGGTGCCAGTTGGACCTATCCAACTCTCTTCAGCTGATAGCATCGAAGAGCTTCAGCAACGTGTGTCACTTGCCAATATATTCCTGAACCAACAATTAGTCGATCTGTGTGCATGGATATTGGCTTCTTCCGAAATTTGCGATGTACGTCGTTTGGAAATCCTACTGCAAGCTGAGGTATGCCTGGCTTCAAACCAATGAGCCCAAGATTGCTGCAGGATGGCCCTATGGAGTTGAGTGGCTTGGTGGTGCCCTATAAATCATGGCCGCCAATTGCTCATAGCAATGTTAATAACCAAAGGGCAAGCGTCCTAAGTTGTGCAAGTCGGGAACCCGCTCAGAAGGCAGCCATGTTCCGAAGGGGTGTTCCGACCGGGTCGCATGCAAGGCTCCGTCTGGGCGGTGTGGCGGTGCAGAAGACGCAGGAGCTCTTTGAAGCGAAGCCAGGGCAGATCTCCATGGGGCCGCAGGCAAGGAACCATGGTGCAAGTGGGCGCTTGTGAGTCCTACTATTGTTTCATGTTTGGTGCTACTTTTTCCCACACCAGCCTTGCTAGTGCAAATTCATGCAAACGTCATATGGTCAGAAGTCCCAACTCATCCTCCTTTGCTTCGCAGCGCAGCAGTCTGATCCAGGAGCCACCGCCGCCACCAGAACCAGAGGGGCAAGAGGAGGAGGTGGACCCGGAGGTCTGGACATGGAACAGACGCCGTTTGCAATCCTCGCTGTGGGTATATCACAGTATATTACTGTTCTATGATACTATGTGCCACGTATTTACAACGCGTCGTAGTTGAAGTCGGCCCAAACCTTGATTTGAGAATTGGCTGCTGTCAAACAATCTGTTGTCGGCCACTATGCACAAAGGTCCCAATAAATGAAGGGCTGGCCCCGCTGGAAGCCAGGCAAGCTGAAGCTGAATTTGGGGTGTGGCTTCCAAAGGGAGTTCCACTTGACGTGGCCCGGCGCACAAAGAATGAGATCAAAGAGGCCTATTTTGTGGCCAAGCAAGGGTTGCAGGCACAATTCTTTTGGTCAAGCACTAAGGCCCCAGCATGTACATGAAGTGAGTGTGGCTGGCTTCACTTCTGCAGGTGGTTGGTCCATAACCATAGTACATAATACAGTAGTAAGAGCCTACAACCATACAGCTCTAGTAGCCCTACAAACTATATACAGCTTTGGTGAAACATCACAAAAGTGGTGGAAGTCCAGTGGAAGTGATGTCCGCTTTGTAGTCTCACCCTGACCTCTTTGACCTTGGTCGCTGTGAAAATGTTTCTCGCATGACTTCTGGCACTGATGGATCACCATGGAGGTGGTTGTTCTGTGCCAACATCATCAGGAAATGGCCCCAGTTCGCTCTTGTTGATGATTCCGCCCATTCTTTGCATACGCTGCTTCTTGAGCTTCCAACCTTGTGAATTGCATCAATCTTCCTGGCAGGTGCTCTAGAAGGAGGCGCGTCAGCAACGCCAGAGCAGTGGATGGGCGAGCTAGCATGTTATTCTTCCACAGTCCTATTTTGACTCCTAATTGTGGATTTCCACGCTGGAATCACAAGACGGTGGAAATCACAAGAAGGCACTCTCAGCCTTGGAGCTCCAGCATGGGTAGCTGCACTTGTGGGCTGAGATGCCTCCTACAGGCCAGATCCACCTGCCCATGGCCAATGGAGTGAAGATGCTTGGGCTTTTGATCCGGAGCGATCTGTGGCCTGCAGCTGAAGATGACAAGTCATCGGGGTCGAGCACGGGCAACGAAAGACACACAGCACGGTCATCCTAGATTCCTAGCCCTGCCAGCTATCCTGCACTGTTCGGCCGCAAGGACCCTCGAGGGACATGGTTGCGGGCTTTTGCTGGGCTATCCCTGGCCCCGTGCGGCTCCAAGACAGTAAGAGGAGTGGAATGCCTCCTAGTAACACCAAATAAGCCCAATGGGTCAGAGTGTACCTCACTTCGGTTGGAGTGGTTCCAGACCTTTGTTCAATGAGCAACTCTCGGATTCCGAAGAGTTCAGTGTAAGGGAATGCTTTGGGATGCTTTCACAGATGTTTGCACGCCTTCATTCTCGCTTCCTTGGGGCGATTGATGGTTGATGGAGACTCGTGGCCCTCTTTAGGGCCTCACAAGGGAGGATCATCCAAAGTTGACTACTACCGAGAGTTGCTGCTGCCTTTGGGCTCGAAGTCCCCTGTCAGAGCTGCGCATGGGAATGCATCACAAATCGAAGACATGCAGGAGAAAGCAACCAATGTTCGATTAAGGTTCAGATGCTTTACCAGGGTTGGGACACTCTGAGCCAGCCCAGAAGCTTTCTCCACTGCTCTGGTGCAAGATCTTCAGATGAAATGCTGTTACTTGACTGCATGGTGTTGATGATGTTGTTCGAGTGTGTGCAGGTATAGACTTGCCGCTTTTGGCACGGGAAGTCAGTGAATTTATTTGCCATTTCATGTTGGAGCAACAAGTGGATCTTCCATGGCTCAGGTGGCTGCGGGGGAGGTCAGTCATGGGAGCAAATGCTGGTGGTGATGAGTGGCCGGGCTGGAGTTAGGAGGGCAGTGAGACTGTGGGAGCCGGTGATTCCTTCCCTATATTTCTCTCTATTGATGCCACATGCATCCACATGCTACATCTACAATCAGCGGAGTGGCGGTATATACGTTTGACAATCTGTTAGGTTTACTATGGTGGGGAGGGGTTTAGTCACCAGTGAAGCATGGGGCCCAGGACATTCAGAGCGCCTGGATTTTGCAGATGAAGATGCTTGGTTTCAGCAGCTCGACAACTAAAGCCAGGTAAACGGAGAACACATTCTTGGTTTGGTTCTTTTGCTTCTGAGTGCATTTGGTGATAAGTTCTTTGACCTCCGGACCGAGGCATCCGGATTCGAGGTCGTTTCCGACCGATTCCCCGCTCACAGAGCGAGGCCAGATCCGATTTCTGGGTTGCTTGACGCTGGTGTTTTGGGGGTTGCCAGGCAAGAGCCTGGCGAAAGTGCAGGGTCGGATGCTTGCGGAAATGTGTGAGAATACGGGCACACCGCAGCTTGTCAGATCTTTTGAGTTGTGCGATGCTTGTGGGTTGTTTGATGGGATCATTCTTCAACGCTTGGGTAATCAGCAATAGATGGGTATGAGATGCAAGCCTGAGATGCAAGGATTGATGTGATCATCACCTCTCCCTTTGTACGCTGCGTGCAAACGGCGATTGCGGTGAGAGAGGTCTTGCCGAATAGGAGAGGTGACAAGGCGTGTTGAGAAGAAGGGCACAGCGGGTGGGATATGTAACACCAGCATCGTAACAGTTACAGTAAGGGCACACATTTCGGAGTTGTGTAGTCGAGTAAAGGGCGGTAATAAATTTTTGTAGGGCAAACTGGGCTTATTCAGTCTGAATCATGACCCAGTCGTAGGCTTTTTTCAATCCAATATTGGCAGTGTTTTGTTGTCGTCGTATGTGTTTGCCGTATGCTGCTTGGCCTGTTCATGAGGCATCATTCTCAGGTTATGGTTGAGGCACTGTTTTGGCGGCAAACGGGCTCAAGTGACTGAAGGCTTCGCCTGTTCTTTTACAAAGTCTTCCACTTCAATGTGCCCAGTGTTTGTCCTCTTTGAGATCTCTTTGACCCAGAAGAGGCTTCGTCCATTCTCGGTTTTGTCTCAGGTGCCGCTGCTGATTGATGTGGAAGTCTCGGAGGCGGCTTTTGTAAAAAGATCAGAGCGTTTTGGTTTGGACAGGGGGGGTGGCCGCGTAGCCTTGGCCCAGACTGCAGGTCGGGATCTACAAGAAACCTTCAGGTATCTCAGATCCCGCGTGGCTTAGCTGAACGTAACGGTCAGATGATTGATGATGTTTGGAGGGGAGAGCCAACCGATACATAGTACTTGAAATGATTCAGGAGATGCATTGTGTTCATTATTGTTCTGTTGTGGCTGGGATTGATTTTGTCAGCTAAATGCAAAACGTCGAGCAATATCACAAGGCCTGTAAACTTGACAACGCAGACCTCGTATTGTTGCCAAGAAGCCATTTCAATGTGACAGACCGTTCCAATCCTGCTCGTCATGGATTTGGTCCTTTTGCAGTGCGCCTGCAAGCCCACAGAAATGCAACGTCACAGACACATCAGTGACACTGAAGAGCAAGGACAGTAGCAACTTCCGCCTGACAAACTGCACCATACTCGCACACACACTCACTGCTCTGCCCAGGCTGCTTCGTTCCCACTTGGAGTTTTGCAGTCGGCGTCGGACCTTCGCACAAGTGGCCGCCATTCCAGACCTCACAGGCGCACGGAGGTCGACACGGAAAGATGTGCAGCGGCCGGGACGCTTTTGGCATGGCGGTGGCACAGTGAGGGTGCCTGGGGGTCAAACTAGGACGTGTGCTTGTGGGCGGAAGCATTTTTGGATGGAGATTGGGCTCATGTGTCAGGAGTGGAGCTGCTTAATGCTGACGCCTTTGTGTAGGTCTCAGTGCGATGAGTTATATAGCTGGCCATTGCACTCATCGTGCAGCGTTCTCCCCTAGGAAGTGCTTGGCAGCCAATGAACTAACATGGTGCTAAGGTGGGCATTCCGCCACCCTTCCCGGAAAAGCGCCGGGCTGCACATGTGAGGGGCCTCTACCGCTTTAGCGTGACTTGGAAGCGAGGGGCTTTGGAGATGTCAGGAGTCCAGGGGCTGAAGGAAGGAATGGAGCTTGGTAGTGTTCGAGGATAGCTTCTTCCAGAAGCTACTAGGAGCAAAGGGCATCGCTACTAGGAGCAAGGACGCTACTAGGGGCTCTGGCATCGTTACTGGGAGCAGGAGGTAGTATAGTGTTTGTAACATAGCAATACAATACATATATAACACATGTTACTGTACGTGCAACCCTCTCCAGAGACAAGTGCCAGGAATGGATGGAGCGCGGTCGTCAAGCGCAGCTCAATTTCCTCATCGTAACGCACCAGGAGAACTTTCATTTTGTCAGAAACTAGTAACAAGTGCCACGCTAGTAGTAACAGGTGCCTTACTGGTAGTAACAAGAAGCCATTAGTAACAA
>CAXAMN010024694.1:2682639-2693523 GCA_963970005.1 Durusdinium trenchii | reverse complement strand
ACAAGAAGCCATTAGTAACAAGTGCATCGCTACTAGTAACAGGTGCCTTACTAGCACTTTACCAGACTTCACAAGGGTACTTCTTTGCGACGAGCGGGTGGGAATGAGAAAGTGCAGATGACATCAGAAACCAAAGGCACCTTGCAGCCCTTCGCACAGTATTGGAAGCAATTTGAACAATACTATTTCTTCTTGATGTTCCAATGTTTTGGGAGGACCTTGTCCATACCTTTTGCTCCATGATCAAACGCGAGGTTTGCGTGGACTCCTGGCCTGAAGGAAAGCTTCATTGTTGACAGTTCGTGGAGTCGTCTTCTTGATCACCACCATTTATGAATCATGACATGCATGCAAAAAACATTTACGTGCATGTGCATATGACAAAGTGCCATATATTTTTCAGAGTGCATCCCGATCATTGAATCATGTCCTCAAAACAGCCTAGGAGTGGGTGAAGTACTGCGGCTGGGGGGCTGCTTTGATCCACCGCTCTCTTAAAGTCTCAACAGCGGAGAAGATGGCCAAGACGCCGCCGGCGATCCACACCTTGAAAGTGTCCTCAGAGCTTGGCACCGAAGCTGAAAGATTTGAAAGGAAGCCCTGGTCACCCTGGTCCTCACTGAAAGTAATGACCACTACTGCTACTAGAAAGAAGTGCATTACTACGTATTACTACTAGTAACTAGTAGCTAGAAGCTAGTAGTAAGTAGTGACTACTGGTCCTTAGTCTTGCAAGGTAGTCACCCTCTCTTCCTAAGGTTCTGGGGTGAGGTGGTCGCCCTATTCTGTGGACCCACGTACAGGGCGACAGTGGCTTTGCAGCAGAAGGGTCTCAAGCGGTGTGAAGTATTGTGAGGAATTCTGGAAGTCGACATCCCGATAGTAGCCCCACACAATCTCAGTGCTGGGTATCATACGGTATGATAACGTGGCTTGCCAGCTAATTAAGCTGTTGCGCATGATTGCTGTACTTACATCAGGACACCCACAGCGCTTGACTCCGGCTGAGGATGAGATGGTACCCCGCAGCAGAGGAAAGCGGCGTGGCTGCAGTGGCCACCGCACTGTCAAATCAAGCCGATGGTGACCTTGATGAAATGAAGCGATGCTCGGCTGACATTTGCAGTGGCTCTGGTGGATTTTGGGGCGAGTGGTATATACATATATATATATAATATTATATATATATAGACATGGCTCAAGATCTCGGCTCAAGAGCGGTCGCGCCACGGTTGGCACACTACGTGAAGAAGACCACCGCTCTTGCCGCAGAGAAGGGCACGATCACCTACAAGCTTGTTGACCACGAGCTGCAGGACAATGAGGAGATCATACGAGGTCTGCAAAGGCTGTCGGCAGAGCTGGATTTGGCATGATCGACTCATTGCCAAGCCGGATCTCAAGTGCACTCATTGCCAAACACCCTGGCAGAGCTCCAAATTCCCAGATCTTCGTCGCAGAAGACGAGTCACCTGGGCAGCATGGAACTTTCCAAAAGGTGGAGCCCAATGGCCGCAGAAGACATACCAAAATGCTCTCCTGGAAGCACCACCAGGACTACATGGAGGCCAAGCAGGCCGAAAGCAAAAGAAGGCTAAGCAGACGGCCCTTTGCAAGGCAGTTCAAGAGCATTGGGACACTTTGCCAGAAGCTTTGCGGACACAATGTGAAGCCCTTGGAGTCCCACCAGTGGCCCCGCCTCCTCGTCAGGATTTGCCGGCACTCATCAAAGAGCACTTACAGAGCTTGCCGCAAGATCTAAAAGCTGCGGTTGAGAAGATTGTCAAGCCTGAGAAACCAGAGCCCACCCTTGCCGCCAAGCTGAGTTGTGAGTGGGAGCTCTTCGACAACTCACAGATACAAAGGCCGCCATTCAGGCCGAACTGAAGGACTTGCAAGGGAAGATTGAAGCAGCCCAGAAGGACCTCCAGCCTTGCTACCACGATGTACAATCAGGAGCTGGAGAAAGACAAGCAGGCAGCTGAAGAAGCCAATGTTGACCCTGATGAGTTGACACCGGAGAATTTGATGGCCATCATGGCTAGTGTAGGTGTACAGGCAACACAAAGCCAAATTCAGGACTTTGCCAGCAAGCTTGTTGAGAATGTGGCAAAAAGACGGAAGTGTGGGTAACACCTCAGACTTGCCAACCAACAGAGGTACTAGACAGGCTGTGTGCACACATCATGGGGACAATGATGTAAGCATGGAGTCTGCAGATGGGCTTTTTGGCTCAGGCTTCACTCAAGTGGAACAGCCAATTGAGCCTGGGGATGCATCAGCGCTTTCAATGGTGATGCCTGTGGAAGGGAGGACCTTTCCAGCCTTTCCATCCTTTTGTGGTGGTGCGGGCTCCCATGACGATGCTATGGGAGAGAATGCACCAGAAGATGAAATGTTTTCTCAAGATGCGCTGCAGCACATGGAACAAATGCCATTGGACTATGTGCTGCAGAGTTTGCAATGCCGCCTTGGCAATCCTCGGAACAGGTGCTTTGCCAACGCACCTTTTCGGTTATGGGCTTGTGCAGGAAGCTTCCTTGCTGGAACCACAATGTGGAATCAGACAGCCTCAGCTGTATTAGCAGCTTTGAGGGATGAGGACGTGGTTCAGATCACCAAGCTTCAGACTCTGAAGCCCATGTGGTCGAAGTTTGATGAGAACATCCAAAATGATGCAGCGCAATTCCTCCTTGAGATGGTGGAAATGGCAAAGGCGGACAATGTGATCACACATCATCATCATCATCATCATCATCATCATCATCATCGTCATGTTGACCACAGGCAACAAGTCCATCGGCGCAAGGAGTTCCCCACACATCTGATCTTTGAAGATCGTGGGGCGCCCCAGCAATTTGAAGAGCTCATCAATCAATGGGCAAACCAAGCAGAAGGACAAGTACTTGATGGCCTGGGGCTACCCAAATCGGCCGCTGCACCTTAGTGGAGCAGGAATGGACCAAGCGCCATCAGATCCTAGATTCCCTCAGAGGACAGATGGTTCAGGTTTGGGCGATTCCTTCCAAGTTGATGCTCCCTATGGAATTCCTAGTGATGCGCCAATGCTGCCAATGCAGGATGACCTTGCATCAATGCCTGAAGTGCAGACAAAAAGAAGATGCCTAGCAGGCACCAGCTTTGTCTATGCCAACGTCACTAGCTTGGGTCAGCACGTTCGACAATGGCTGGTTGGGAGAGATCGGACTCCCATATTCCTTGCTGAAACACACCTTGGCCCTGATGACCATGAGAAGACAGTACAGTAACAATGGTTTAGCGTCAGAGGTTTTGGAGTCATGGGCCAAGAAGCAGCAATCAGCCCCAAAGGAGGCGCCAACAGCGGCCTCCTTTTGCTCTATCCGACTTTGTGCAGAAGCAGATCATTGATGGCTGTGGATGGTATGCTGTGCATTGGTCTTTCGAGAACTTTGACATCGTCATCATCATGGTGTACTTCAAGTGTGGAGAAGGCATCCAAGGTGCCACCAATGCACTTCTCTGGTCCGGACTTCTGACTTTTGTTACCAGGCTGGCAAAACCGGTGATTGTGGTTGGTGATTTCAATGTCACTCCTGAGGAGTTCATGACCACGACAATGAGCACCGTGTTGCAGATGCAAGTTTTAGCCACAGGGGAAGACACCTGCTTGACGGGAAGAGAACTGGACTGGGCCTTGGTGACCAATGCCCTACATCCGGAAACATCCATCAAAGTTGATTGGCAGGTACCATTCAAACCTCATGGTCAACTGATTGTTCACCTCGCACGAGATCTGCGGCACATCTCGGTGAACCAGATACAGCGGTTCCAACCCGCACCAAAGCTTGACAAGGTCAGGATTGAATGGACTCATCTTGAAGAAGTTGATCTCCCAGTCAAATGGCTGCAAATGCCAACAAACAGCCTGACCCAGAGAGCAGGCATCATCTATCACAAAATTGAGCGCTATGTGTTGCAAAACCATGACCAGCCGGGCACTCAACTCTCCTTCGCCCAAAAGCCGCTTGCTGATCCCAGCCGCCCTTGGATTTGGAAACGAGGTGCTCTCGCTTTTTGGGCTCAGATGGAGGTTCGATTGCAGCAACACCTTCACCGCGCTCAAGGTGAACATGCAGTCATGCATCACTTGGAGAAGCTGGGATGGCACATTTATAACAACTGGCATAGTGATGCAAACATGACACAAGAAGGCTTTTCCAGATGCTGTGGACGACGCGTGACAATGAACACATTGTCGTTTTGCTGCAAGCAGTCAGCCAGCAATGGCAATTGCACCAGCAGCAAGTTTTTGACCACGAAGCTCAAGAATACAGAACTTGGATAACCATGGTGCCATGGCCACAGAACATGGGTGTCGTGGACTTTTCAGAACACCCAAAAAGGAGGAGATGCCGTATGCAAGACCTTTTCAAGATTGTCCACGTGCTGAGCGCACGAGCAAGAGGCTCCAGGAATGGGGGGCCATATATGGGCTGAGCAACCAGAACCGCTTGAGCCCAAAACGCTGCAGGCTCTCGGCTACAAGGGCCAAGAGGAGGCAAAGGAACTCAAACCACTGCAGCTGCATCAAGTGTGGAAGTCATTAGGAGGCTCAGCAACAAAGCAGCTGGCCTTCACGGGGCAAGCTATGACAGTTTGCGTGAACTGCCTTACCAGGCCATGCCGGAGCTCATTGCTCTTTTCCATGAGATTGAAGCGCAAGCCACGACTCCAAATCGGTGGACAACTGCACTGATTGCTTTGCTTCCCAAGAACAAGGACATTGAAAGGCCGATTGCCTTGGTTGCTTCCTTATACAGACTGTGGTGCAAAGTCCGGGCGCCTTACACAAAGCAGTGGCAGCTTGACATCCAGGACACCTACCAATGGGAACTCCTCAGTGCCTCAAGGTTGCCCTCAAGCGTGCCTTCATGACTGAGCACCATCATGCTCTCAAACGGACTGTCATCTCAGTTCTCATGGATATGTCAAACTTCTATGACAGACTGGACCTGGAAAAGCTCTCCCAGTGGTGGGTAGATTCTGACTATCCTGCCGCTCACGCTGCTCTGGCCATGCAGATCTAGTGTGGGGCCCGCATCCTTGAAGCTGAAGGTGAAGCATCCAGACCTCTTTGGGCCCAAAATGGGGTCCTTGCAGGAGATCCACAAGCGCCCTTAGCTGCCAAAATATGCTTGAAAGAAGCTCTTCATGCCTTTTGCAAAAGGTATCCGCAGCTCCAAGTCGACCTTTGGGTCGACGACCTCAGTTTCGACATTGTAGACAGGGATCCAGGGAATGCAGTGCGAATTGCAATTGCAGCTTACAATTGCATCAAAACCCTCTTGGAAGCTGACAATCTAGTCATCTCTGAGAAAAAGACTGGGTTCATTGCATCCAATAGCACTGCCAAGAGGCTACTCACTGAACAGCTCCCGCCCAATGGCCCCAACAAGGTGCACGACGTGATGAGGGATTTAGGAGTAGACTGTACAGCAGGCCGTTTGAGACGCATCCAAACCATGCGAGCCAGGCGACGCAAAGCCCAGAGGAAGACAAAGAAGCTGCAGGCTCTCAAGATCCCACAGCGGACCATCCCTTTGTGCTTGTACAAGGGCAGCATCCTAGCGGGTATCAGTGGGTCTAGCTCCACAACACAGAGCTCGACTTCGAGCCACCATGGGCAGGCAAATGGGCTTGCAAAGGACAGGCAACTTAGACATTGTCTACGATATGCAACCAGGCCATCAAGATCCGGACTATGCTGCTTTCTATGACCAGGTCAAGATCTTCAAGCACTTTGTGGGTCAATGGCCTGAAGCTCTGAAAAGAGATTTGGAGAAATCTTGGCAGCAACATCAAGACAGACTAGCGCAGGCAGCACGCCCTGGCAGGTCGCCCGAGGACCAGTGGCTGCTTTGCAATGCTACCTCCGTGAGAAAGAGTGGCGTCCAGAGTCCTTGACTGAGCGGGCCAAGCCAGCCAGGAATGGAGCTTCGGATTTCAAGATCCACCTCAACGAGCCTTGGGAACGCATGGCCGAGACCATCAACCAGCGCAATGCCGGGATGCTACAGACATGACGTCAAGGAGCGAAGCTCCGTGACAGCCAAGACGGCAGTCTTCTGCAGTGCCCACACTGCGCCCAACCAGCCACACAAGGAGATCACCAAGGTTTTCCTGGCCCATCAGTTTGAGCTCGAACATGGAATCAACCTGGAGTTCTGGGCAGTGATCCCACATCCAGATGTTGTGAGCATTGGTATAGCAAGCACCTCCACTGCTCGCCTGAAGCACTATGCTGTTTCCATTGTTCACCATACCCAAATGGTGGCGGGAGCGAGCTTGGTTCTATGGCCTCCGCGTGACAGCCCACTATGTGAATTTCGAGCAGAGGATCGTTGTGCATGTGCAAAGCACCAGAGTGTGGGAGGCTTGGACTCATGGCAAACATGCTGACATCTTCCATGATCTGAGAGATTTGATCACGTGGGATCAGAAGCAACGCATCAAAGTCCTTTGCATCAGCCCAAAGCTGCTCAAGGACATGCCCCGCAATGAATGGTCTTTGAGGAACAGAATGGCAGATGCAGGCAAAGCTTGCCAAAGAGATTGCTCTTTCCTTGCAACCACAATCTCAAGAACAAGAGCTGCAGGAACAAGACAAAAAGTACCAGAGGATTGCACCCTTGGCAATCGCTCGCGTCAAGCATTTGTTGGCCGACAAAAGTCACTACACGCATGAAGCCAGGGAGACCGGGAAGCAAAAAAGGCACCAAGCCAGGGAGCATAAGAGAGAGATCTACAATGGCCTCACGACACCGAGAAGCCCAGATCATCATCAATGGGTCAGCAAGGGCAATGGCATGCAATGTCAGCAATGCAAGGCACGCTTGACGACGCGCAGCAAACTCCAGGACATCCAAGCCGGCCAAGAAGCGAAAATGCACACTTGCCACTGGCCTCAGTGTGAAAGGAGGCGAGGCTGAGAGCGCTACCAAAGCTGGATTGATCCACCATGTGCTCAATGGCACGCTTCCAAACATGGTTCCACAGCAGTCCGCCCTCAAGAACCACTACATTGCGTGTGAGACATGCAGCATCACTTTGTTCAAAAACTCCTCCAAGACAAGTTGAAGGACATGTCCAGCAAACCATGCTGGAATGAAGCATGGACGCCGGGACCGGCATGGAGAGGCCATGGTTCCCACCAGCTGTGGCGCAAGGGAGGAAAAGTCTGGCGCAAAAGCTGTCAGGCACATGCAGTGGTCCTGGCAGAGACGGTAACTGCAAGCAAGGCCCTCCAAAAGCCTTGCCATAGCGGAGACAGGCAGATGAAACTGCCGACGTGCTTCCCAAAAAGTCGAAGCATAACCCAGCAATGCAGCCGAAAAGAACCGCAGAAAAAATATGTATGGACATGTATACATAGACACAACTGTCTTCCTCTTCCTCTTCCTCTTCCTTCTCTTCCTCCTCCTCCTCCTCTTCTTCTTCTTCTTCTTTCAACGCTGAGAGTTCATCGCGCCGCCGTCAGTCTGTTCGGGACTGGTCTCTACGGATCAAGTCTAGACAGCTGTCTATAGTCTATACCCTGCGAAGAGTGCAAAAGACAGATCTCATGAGTCAAAGAGCCGTGGCATTTGCATGGCTACTCAAACTAAAGGAGCCCGTCATAGGTCCGCGGTGGTAGCGGAGCAGCGCAGTAAACAGCAGTGCATCAGTGGCCCGCAGCGGCATCAGCAAAGGGTGCCAGCAGCAATGGGCGGCATCATCCAAACGCACCACCGTCTGGAGCACCATGGGGGCTTCCGCGCCTGTGGACGCAAAGAAGCACTCAGCCTTTATTGGTTGGCCACGAACATGGGCAGAGGCCGTGTCCTCACTGTCACCTTCCGAGTGCTGGCAAACTTGATGTTTTTTCAGAGCATCGTTGGGGCAGGGGTCAGTGATGGGGAAAGGCCAAACCATCACCGCGCGCTGGAACATTTTAACGAAGACGTGAGGCGTGTTGTCTTCACAAAGGAGCTATCCGCATCCAGGGGCCCACAGCAATATCAAGTCCGTCAGGCAGGGCTCTTGTTCACCCACCTTATCAACGCCATCCAGAACGAGAGGTTGGTGCAATCCACCCACCTTTTCACAATTGACCGTTTGGCTAGTGGAAAGTCTTCGTTCTCATTGCATCGAAGCCGGTGCCCCACATTATGTTGGAGCTCCTGAGCGAGGCAGCTTCTCTGAGCCCCATGCTTTTGAGGCGAGCCGCAATGAGGAGACAGATGCTGTTGTGCACCACCACCTCTGCCTCTGCAGACTCCAAGCGGACCGGGGATGCCGGGATGTCTCTCCTTGAGAATTGGGGCTGGCCATCAGGTTGAGTTCATCTGCTTTGTCCCGCCTAAGTGGCGAAAGTTTTCTCCCCCTCAGTGCCCCTCTGGAAGGCAAGCACGGCGCATGTGCGCAGAGAAGGCGCTGTTTTCTTCTCAGATTGCTTCACCTGGAAAGATGCCAATCTCTTTCAAAAGTCTTGGCAAGAGTTGAAGAAGTGCTTGTCAGGTTTGAAGAGGCCAACAACCGCAGAGCTTTTTGGAAGGTAAATAGAAGCGGCAAATGCACCAATGGTGCCAAAGCATACTGGGTATTACTGGGGCTCAAGCTGGTACTTGACCGCAGGGTCCTGGCTGAATCATCCATTCACCCACATGGTGCCAGGTACTTGCTCGTTGATCGATTGATGATGCCCACCTGCTGCTCATTACTTTGGCCATTTCCAGAAAATCTATCTGACTGACACTGTGAAGCTGCCGTGTCTCTTTTTGGATGTGTGATTGCAGTGAACGGAGTTTCGAGATGCATCTGTCACTTTCGCTCATTGCCTCCCAAAACCATGCGTTGCATCAAAGTTAATGTTCGCACCACCTGCCGAAGCCCAGGCGGTTGAAGACCAACAATGAATGCGCCGTATAAAACGGATGTTCTGACCAAGGCCCTCCACAATGCCAATCTGTATCCAAGTCCACGGAGTCCGTGCGCAGTGCAACCCAAGACCTGTTGACAGTGCATAAAGCTCGTGCAGTGGCGTCCTCACACCCCCTTCCCGACATATAGGTAATTGGGACCAGCTTCTATTGGAGCCTTACTGCTGAGCTGTCGGCAACCCCCGTTGAGCAAATCGAAGGTTTTAGTTTCACCAGCGCCGTGTAATCGGGACCACGGACGAGAACAGAGGACGATGAGGAGGACTCGCAACATCAAATGGCGCGCAAGTTGCAACAAGCGAGGCATTATGCTCCAGCGATGTGTCCTAGCTCGAAGTCGTGCTGCTGCCACGCTCCCACCACTCCATGTACAAGCTGCAAGGGAGTAGCCGGAGGGCCATCCATAGGATCCCTGTTTTGCAAAAACTGAGCAACAACAGCAACAACAACCACAATGTCTATATATATATATATATACACCGGGTCAGATGAAAGGGAACTTGAGGCACAATTCACACACACACACAGTAACATGGCAGGTGGCAGGTCAACATTCCTGGCCAAGTGAAACGCGTCCTGCGATTCCACGTTTATTTCAAGTGGCCACCCTTCTCGAAGATGAAGAACATGCTTTTCTATTATGTTAGACAGGAGGAGAGGAGAAAAAGTGTAAAAAGTAGCCAGTTAATTTTTGAATTGTTAGTTATTTGACTGGTCTAACTCCTTCAGTTCCTGTCTTTCCTTGATGTTTGGAGTTTGTATAGCGCAAAATTTTCAAAAAATCAATGAATCTCCAATTTTTTAAAGATACCTTGCCATGAATACATTGAATGAATACTGAATACATCAGTCCAGGCCATGAATACATCAAATAACATACAACATTTGTCACAAAGCTCCGGTCCAGCGCCTGCTTGAAATAATCTCAGGGGGTGAGTTAAACATAGCACCACCCGCTCGAGGCACGCCTCGTTTTTTTTTGCCACGGTCTGAGTGTGGTGATTTCCACCAATCAGTCTTTTCATTCCCCAATCGTACTCTACGGATACGGTCGCGCTTGTTGTTGGTCGAGTAATGCTTTGCAATCTCATCGGCCCTGTTGCTTGGCGAATGCTCTGAGATGTCATTGGTCCGCTGGCTCACTGAATGCCGCGCAATCTTGCTGACCGTTTGGAACCGCAGGTCAACAACCCTGGGGAATACCAGGATTGTGGCAGCGACTGGAAAGCAAACAAACATAGCATTGTAGAGAGTAACTGGATTTAAGGAAATTGAATTTATTGAAAAAACAGAGACGCAAAGCAAACAAACATAGACATGCAGGAAGTCACAGAAAGGCCAAGTGAAACGCGTCCTGTGATTCCACATTTATTTCAAGTGGCCACCCTTCTCGAAGATGAAGAGCACGCTTTTCTATTACGTTTTTAACTATGCACACCGCGTGGTAAACCAACATGGAACCCTCGGATGTAGATGAGGAAACTTGCAAACATCGCGCCATACATTTTTTGCCGCACGTTAATCTTAACCGGAGTATATTACACACACACACATATAATATATATATATATATTTAACATATATAAAAATCACACACACACACACATCGACACACACACACACACACTTGAGATATTGTGTACTGAACTGAATGCGGTGCCACCCGCCAGCCTAGGTTAAAAAAAACCTGAGTAAAACAAGGTGCAAAAGTTGGAGGCCATAGCTCTTAGGTTAGAGGCCATCGAAAGCAGGTTGAGAGGCCATCGCTAGTAGGTTAGAGACAAGAAACCACAAGACAGCAAAGCGGTCAAAGTTGGAGGTCTTCGCACTTAGGTTGGAGGCCGTCGAAGGCAGGTTGAGGGGCCATCGCTAGTAGGTTAGAGACATGAAACCACAAGACAGCAAAGCGGTCAAAGTTGGAGGT
>CAXAMN010024694.1:2641984-2682629 GCA_963970005.1 Durusdinium trenchii | reverse complement strand
CAACCTATAGGGTAGCCTTAGAGGAAAACAGAAGGAAAGGCACCGACACACAAGTGTGTCGAGTACCATTTCCTCCTGTTTTCCTAAAAAGGGAACAGGTACGGAAGTTTGCGTCCAAACTTCCTTCCAGTCGATTTCCATAGCTTTCACGCCCCCTGTTCCACACCTTACGGTTCCCTCTGATTCCAAGGGTTACACACACACACCACCTGTGTTGAACACTTTTTGATCAACATTTTGTAATTTTCGTAGCTGCCGAAGATGCTTAATTTGGCCCTCCGTGTGGAACTTTGGTGCGTGAACTCAGGCTATGCGGACGCACAGGCTGGAATGCAAGGACCCAAAAGACCACAATTTCATGGGTGCTGTTTGTGGCCAGGCCCTGCAACGAGCATTCAAGGGCAACAAGACCTTCAGCCTTCTTGTGGGCGGCATTGGCAGGCTGCTGCTAGACCGGAAGCGCCAAAGCAAAGTAGCTGGCACCAGAGAAGGATGACCATGCCTGACTTTAGGTTTGCATTCACTGGTGGTTAGTTTGTAGACCCTGCAACCAGGTCGGAGGGATCCACTGGTTCTCGCTCGTCGGGGGACAGTGCGGCCAGGACAGCTCGTACATATCAGGAAATCAATCCGTGCAAAAAATCCAGCAAACTATTTCAGAGGTGGTTCATTTTGGATGATTGACTCGGCAAACGGTTCCGAAAGCGCGTTGGCATGCAGGAGTGTGGCAAAACGCGAGATGAAGGAGGAACTTGATAAAGAGTATGACAAGGTCGAACTGGTTCCCGTTGTTCACGGTGCAGAGATGTCTCGATCCGATTTTCTGGCCCCACCACCGGTGTCATGATGGCCCAGAGCGCCTGCAGCATATTCGCTAAGTGGTTTGGTTTGACGAC
The DNA here is from genome assembly GCA_963970005.1 of Durusdinium trenchii. Lineage (NCBI taxonomy): Eukaryota > Dinophyceae > Suessiales > Symbiodiniaceae > Durusdinium > Durusdinium trenchii. The sequence goes on along the minus strand of CAXAMN010024694.1, from coordinate 2,681,733 downwards.
AAATTTTCCAGGGATGCCCCTGTTCCCCTGAAAGGGCAATCAGCCGCCCAGCTTTTGAGTGAGGTGCTTCGGCGGGATTCCAACGGCGAGATGAGTCATATGAGCTCAGAGGAAGATATGGTCAGCTGCGAGCGTAGCGCATTCATATTGGCCAGAAAGCTGCTTGGTTGAGCCATAGCGCCACTTCTTGGAAAACAGTTTGACCCCCCTCAGGCCAGGCACACCCTTTGATGTTCTGAGGCTTGATGAGAGCAACATCCACATGCAAATCAGGTGCCCGTTGCTCGACCATGGTGAAGATCCGTTGACCATCCCAAGTCAACCAACCGTCTTTGGCACGTGTGAATGCGAACCGAATTTGGCCCAAGAGGTGAAGCAAGACGCTAGAAAGACAGAAGTTGAATAGCACACCATAGAAATCATGGAGTAATCATATGACATTGAGTCGAGGAGTTGGACATGGAGTCAAGGAGTTCGAATGCATACAGCCTAGTACGTTCCCTATTGACTGTAGCATCCAGAATCCATGTCGTCATCCCCCGACCTCACATTGCAGGAGGTTTTGGACCTACAGGTGTCCCGATTTTTCCGTGAGTGGCTGTTTAGCGGTTTCTGGAATCAGGATTTCCGGATTGAGTTTTTCAAGCCTTGCATTCCCTGTGGATTGTCCTTTGCTTGGTCGTTTTCATGGATCCCGAGCCAGGCTGAGCTGTATGATGGCTTCTCAGAGCCTGAATTCCAGGAGGTGCTGAATTGTGATGGATGTGGTAGCCGAACTTTGAACCTGTGTACCTGGTGCTTGTGCTGCGATGCCAGGCGCTGCGAGAATTGGAGGCTATCCACGGCAAGGCCTACAGAAATTACACAGATGATCACACAAAGCTTTTTCTGACCGTGCAGAATAAGGCCAGGCACCCCCGTAAACGAATCACACAGGGAAGATCAGGGAAGTGGGCACCCCTCGCATCCCCTCGCTCGTGAGGGGCTGCAAGAAGCCACCACGGTTGTCTTAAACAGGACAAACTGCATGCCGCTTGAGTGATCAGGAAGCGCTTCGGAGATTATTTTTGCAGCAGTACACCTTTTTTGGACAGGTCCTGCCACGTTATGGCTTTGACAAGGGCCAAGCTGGGGTTCTGCAGATGCTTTCTGTGGGGGCTCGGTACAACGACAACGAAGAGTTCTGCAGCAACCGCGCCCTTCTCAACGTGTCCTGGCAAAAGAGCTTGCTGCACAACATAGTACGTTTGCAGCAATCGACCCAAGGAGCTCATAGGGATGGCTCCTGCCATTGGGGAGCAAGTGGAGCTCAAAGAGAAGAAGGCCTAATGTCCTAATGGCCTAGTGCTTCGCATGTCTGGATGCCTTGGATAGCTGTGAGCCATGGCAGGCCCTCCCCCCGCGGCCGTACTCGCAACAGCTGTTGATCACAGAGAGCTTGAGATGGGCACCAAGTTTGACAACCAGGCTGCACTCAGTCAGCTACTGGCTCACAGTCGCAAGAGCCTTACCTAGACACAGTATTTTCCTACGTTGTATAACTCTACAGGCTATGTCTTTGCAAGAAGGTAGGTGTTCTTTTTTGCAGTATACTATAGCAAGTTTCTGACCAAGTCCTCCAAACAGGCATTGGCAACCGCAGCAATCTCATTTGGATGTGCCTTGACTTAGTCTATGCTGCTCTCATGGAGCCAGGATGTGTGGCCATCATTTCGTGGCGCTTTCAGTCAGGAAGCAGCTGCTAGGTTCCAGCTGGCAGAGGATGTGGACTTTAAGCAGCCTGATCCCAGCGGCATGTGAGCACCATGGGCATTGCTACTCTCCGCATACCGTCGGTGCGGTGCTTTTCTAGTTTTAGCCTCAGCCCTGGCCAGCCTTGTGTTCAAGGTGAATGCCGTTTGCGGGTTAGTGGGTTGCTGCACATGTCACGCGTGTGTATCTCTTGCCGCGACAGAGGGGTGCGGCAACAGACTGCACAATGTAAGAGAAAACATGGGCGCGCATGGATTGAGTCGTTTGGTCTGTAGGACCAGCCGTTGGATTGAAATCGATGTTAGCTCACGAGCTGAACGCAAGGTTTGTTCCAACCATGCGCATGGTGCACATGGCAATCCCAGCCTCGTGCAATGGTAGACTATGCGACTCGTATATGCACACACACGCATATATATATATATATTCATAATAATCATATATATATATATATGCATTCATTATGTCCGAACGGATGGCCAGGCCGAGCGAGGCCAAGCCAAGCAGCAGTTTCACCCACTTGACCTCTGTGAATGAAGGCGCGAAGCGGGCAGTGGAGCGGTAATGCCTCGGTTGACAGCTCATGATGATCGACTCAGTTGACACGGTATACTGGCATCCCAAGCCACACTGGCAACGCCCCTGTGTGGATCTTTTTGTGCAGATGGGGATGAAGAGCAAAGTGACTACAGCGTGAACATTGCCCTCTGAGAGGGTCGGCGAATAGCAAACGTTTTCGATTGCCTTTTTGGCACCTCCGAGCAGGGTACCGAAGAAAGAGATGCAGAGCAAGTCCTATGAATTGAAGATATGGGAGCCAGTAGCCACAGGTTCCGTTCTTCTTCCACCCAAAATTGTCCAAATGAGCCTGTGGAGAATGGACTCGTAAATTCCTGATGACAACTCCGGATCCCTGGGCAGGAGAGTTGGGTGAAGGTTTGCCCAACCGGATTCTGACCATCGCATGTGTTGCATCAAATAAGTCCCAGCCTCGGCAAGGATCGAGTCAAAGGTCGGTGCCAGGACCTTGTGGAAAGTTGCAAGAACTAACCTTCAGTTTTCAAGCCAAAAGCGCCCACTGAAAGATGAGTATAGAGTAGTATAGAGTGAGCCGACGGTCAAACTGTCGGACCCTATGGCCCTTTGGGTTTTCCTTAATTTCGATTGGAAGCTTGACCCTGACCGAAGCTACTAGTAACAAAGGGCATCGCTACTAGTAGCAAGGACGCTACTAGTAGCTCCTGGCCTTATTACTAGGAACAAGAATGCTACTAGGAACAAACAGGATCGCTGACCCTGACCGATCTGACCTGAAGGGGCCGAGAAGCTGAGTTGATCTCACAGAGTGGCGGAAAAAGGGCGTTGCCGGAGTTGAAGCTTCACAGGCTTTGAAAGGGTGCGTGGGATTGAGGGGCAGGATGTTTGAAGAACAGACAAGGACCTTGGCAAGGAAGGCAAGGGAGGGATGATACTAGTCACAGAGTTCTTGTTTCTCTTGTGCAGGGTTTCACGCCTCTGCAAGGACTCCAAGGGATTGGGCACAACGGAGTCTTCGTTCTCGAACGGTGCTGCCGACCTGAGGGCTGAGATTGTGTGTTTGATATGGTGAGCATTCTTGACAATAGCTACTAGGAGCAAGGACGCTACTAGGGGCTCCTGGCCCTACTACTAGTAACAAGAAGCTACTAGGGGCTCCTGGCATCGCTACTAGGAGCAAGGAGGCTACTAGGGTCTGGTCGAATGGGTCGATTGACAATAGCTATCCATACAATTTGATGATGTTGGGCGGGGCCCTTCGGCCTGGAACTCTAGGGCGTCACTTCTGTGCTGTTTGGTGTCCAAACGGGGTGTGTTCACAATTCATGAGTCATGACAGGTGCCCTCCTTGGACCTGCAGCCAACCAAGACCTTGAGTGGAGGCCTGCCTCCAATGAGGGGTTCAAGGTTTCTGAGGGGGGCCAGTGCCATTCATCTCCCCAGTCGTCAGGATCGAGTTGCCTCCAAACAGCGGTCCACCGAGCCTTATAGGGAATGTCTTAAGGACAGTTAAAGCTCCCCTTAAAAGAGGTCTTAGCTTCCCTTGTCATATTTTTGTCTTTGCTTGTTTGCAATGATTTCTCGCTCCTGTTTAGTCCAAGCACTCGCCCTGGGACCGTGGACAGGGCCTTTGATCGAGCTGTTGTACCTGATTTCCTTCAAGGCACCCAGTCAGGCGCTGTTCAGAGTTGAGATTGTTGGAACACGCTGGCCACAGAAGCTTCGGAGCGTCAGTGAGAGGACTTGCGTTAACTTCATGAGATATCAGAAATCATGAGGTATCAAGTCCTCGCTACTAGGGGCTCCTGGCCTTACTGCTAGGAGCAAGGACACTACTAGGGGCTCCTGGCCTTACCACTAGGAGCAAAAAAGCTACTAGGGGCTCCTGGGGCACTGAAGGAACTCCTATGACAACCGTTTTTTTTGACACTCTTGATTAAACGTCTCCAAGCACACTCTTGAATCTTGAAGGACGTTCCAGGGTGACACTCTTCTAGGACACTCTTGCAGGACACGCTTGTGCGACAATTTTGCTTGACACTCCTGTGTTCTAATATTTTATTAAATGACACCACCGCGTCTCTCACACACACACACATGTAGGACACTCACGCGACACTCTTGCTGGACACTCTTTTGTGCGACGCCCTTGGGACACTTGTGCGGGACACTCTTGGTGGACACTCATGTAGGACCCTGTTGTTGGACATTCTTGTAGGACACTCTTACGCTCATTGCACTTACCTCCAAGCCGAATTGGCAGGAGGTGTCACGAGAGAGAACCATTTTAACAACTGCTCGTGCTCCTTTCGCTGTGCTTCGGTGCCTCAAAGCATTCGGGTTCGTGGGCTTCCATCAGGTTTCCCAAATACCATGAAATCTTCATGTCCGGTAACAAGACATACACTCCCAAACAGGTTGGACAGTAACAATTCCTTCACGGAACATTCCTTCAAGATCCCTTAGCAGTGGCGCAGAATGTGTCAACACCTCGTATTGTGTTCATGTAACGTCGACGAACCTGTGGCACAGTTCCCGAAACGTGCCGAACGAACCTTGAGTGTTTGTCTCCATGCCTGACAGGGTGGCGAGGTACTTTGGCGGGAGCCCAGGTGGGTGCGTGCTTTGAGGTTGAAGAGTTTAGAAGCGAATGTGAGTGAGAGGTTTTTTGGTTCAATTCAAGGCTCGGTGTTATGGAGAACGCTAGTCCGAAGTTTGGTACTGTTGACAGGATCCCGGAAACTAGACGCTGGGGAAAGATTCATGCAACCAAGGAGAAGTACACCAACGCCCTAAATCCTCGAATCGTGCCGTCCGTGCCATGTCTCCTCGAATGCCCCTTGCCACGCCCGTGCCGTGTGACTCAAGAGGTGCCAAAGCTGCACCCTCTGACTGTTAGCTTGTTGGTTTTCTGGACATTCCTGGATTCATTTCCTGTGACGCTTTGACCACGGCTCCCAGCCATGGGCCGGGGGTGGCTGGCCACGACTCTAGGAATTCTTGGCTCAGCTTCTGCATCGCAAGTCTTCTGCCAGGAGAGTCTTTCCGACTTCTGGAAACTCTGCCCTGGCTCAACTCCCCCCTGTCTCAGATAGATAGTTAATTGGATGGATAGACGGATAGATGGATACATGGATAGATGGATAGATGGATAGATAGATCGATAGATAGATAGATAGATAGGTGTGGACGATCTAGCATGCACTTGAATTCTTGGGGTGTTCTGTGTAACCTTGCGACTTCTCGCTTGCAGAGCAATTCCCAGGAGCAGCCCGACAACACGACTTGCATCCTGAAAGACAATGCTGAAGCTGCCTTGGGCTCTGGATCGTCAATCCTTATGCTTACCTGGGATGGAAATCTCATTGTGCCAGCTGGCCCCAAGGCAGAGATTGGAGGAACGGGTTGTGGTGTCCTCACTCTTCGTTCCGGGAAGCGTTCCCACTCACCAAGGACAAAAGCAGTTCTTCTCGAAAGCCTTCGTCCTGAACATCACTGGCCAAGTCACCTTTCAGGAAAAGTCCAACCTCATCATCGATGGTTGGGTGACTTCTTTGAAGGAGGGCGGTGCTGTGCATCACGCTGTCGGACAGTGCACCCATGCACACGGGTATGGCGTTGCTCCCAAAGGTGGATGTTGAAGATTTTGTGATTGTTTCAGCGGTTTGGGCCAACATCCTTTTACAACATGTAGTGCAACATGGCCCTCGAGGGTGGAAAGCCATGAGGGCACTCGGCTCCTGACCAATCTTAGGCTTGTTTTTTTCGTCACAGCCAATTGCATAATGGATAACGGAGCCGGAGCGCCAAGGCGAGGATTTGGGCGAAAGGGCTGAGCATGAGCTCAGCATATTTATCGGCCAAATACCATCTTGTTGTTAAGCACAGCAGCTGCGGGGAGGCAGGGTTAAAGGTCACTGCCCTTTGCTGGGTCCTGGGGTTTGAGATCATTCACACTTGACATGTTTTGAAACCCTTCAATTTAACTCACATCTCATCCAAGGATCTTGGTCGGCACTGTTGCTGACTTGTCCCACAGCTTCCCTGCTCTGTCTACTCATCCGAAAGACCTTGGCAGGGCTTCCGGATTGACTCATCGCAGCTGCAAGCGCGCCAGATCACGCTGTCCTGTCCAAATGGAGACATGACGTTGACTGGACCTACCTCTTTGCAAAGTAGCAAAGGAGTGCTGCTGGCCAAGAACTTGTACTTGCAGGACCTGAGTGACGCTGGGGGTGAATTTGGGGGTGGTACTGGGCGTATATAATAATGCAGAATAACTTATATAACTCTGCTTGGTGGCTTCTGGGTGATGCAGGTGTGGGACTTCAATGGAGGGCTCCGAAAACAGCGATGAACGCAGGACCACGTGACGCAGCTGAAGATGGACCAGCTCAACCTTGTTTCGCGAGGGACCTTGCACCTGGCTGCCAGCCCTTTGCGCAAAAGCAGCGTGCTGGTGAAAGGCAGTGATGTGAGCTTGGGATGGCAGGCGAAGTTTGGAATGAAAAAGTGAAGCATTTCAAGAGAGAGAGAGAGAGAGGAGTAAACGGAGTAAACTACTATACATAGATCCCCACACCAGATTTTCACGAAGTCCAACTAGGCCTGTGTGGGTCGTGCGTTCTTTTACGTTGCTGCCATCCGAGTGCAGCGGCGCCCCGAGGGTGGCAACTGGCTGCTCTCCCGACTGGTGGCCCAAGGCCGCGAGGTGCTCATCGCGAATGATCATCGAATCGAGGTGCTGGGTGCCAATACTTGCAAGAACATCGAGTTGCCCTTCGTGGATTTGTGTGCAAGCTTCGCGGAGGGAATTGATATGGTCAAAAGCAACCCGCTGTCTGAGAAGCTTGGAACCTTGAGTGGCTGGCCCGTGTTTCAAACAGCTTTCAAGTCCAGAGTTCTTCAAAGGGGTACCCGCTGCAGGCTGCCGTAAAACGTCCCCTTATAGGATCGTAAAAGTAGGCACGCCGTAGTGCCACAAGTCAAAGGCTGTAAGACTTACTAGTGATCCATTGTAGAAATCAGGCTACAACCCCTTGCCAGCAGCGGAATTTTGATGGGCCTGACGTTTGCCATTCCGAGTGCAGCAGCTGCATCAGGTCCGTCCCGATTGTCAAAAATCAACAGGAACTCCAAGATTCACTAGACATTGCTCGCCCAGAGGCAGATAAAATCACCTCAAAATATCAATAGACGGTACAGTACTAGGGGCTCCTGGCCGTACCACTAGGAGCAAGGACGCTACTAGGGACTCCTGGCATCGCTACTAGGAGCAAGGACGCTACTAGGGAGTACACTGCTTGGTTGGTTCAACCCTCATCTTACTCCACGACTTGGCTAACTCAACGCCCAGCTAGCTGCTTGCTCATCGCTCAATATTGGGCTAACGGCACTAACGTCCGCTTTCTCAACACCCAGCTCTTCCGCAGTCACGCGACCAACACTATGTAACCAGTGACCATGTTGACCATGTCAGCCTCAGCATGCCTCAGCTAAGCAAGCTAGCGAGCTACGCATCAGCGCTCAGCTCGGCTCACTTGGCTGCTGAGGCCGATCTCCACCCTATAGCTTCCTCCACCAAGCTGACCCAACAGATAGCTAGAGATATAGAGGATTCAGCCGTGGTAGTCGCTCATCACCCTGAAAGGGTATAGCGGCAAACACTCCTGAAACCAAACATAAAAGAAACGGACCACTAGAACACGTGCGCGTAAACCGCCGACCGTAAACGAACGAACAAAATAAGCGAGGGCAGTTGAGCCTGATAACAAGACAAACGAGCGAAACGTGAACATGGGGGGGACGAAACAGCAGCAACAACCTCGACCACACACCAAGCCCCCAAGTCGTGGGTTTACGGTAGCCAAGTAACTAGGGTTAGCCCAGCACGCAGCTTCCTTGTGCATGTGTGCTGGGAATCATGAGCTTCCTATCAGCCCAAGGTAAAAGGTTAGTTGAAACTTTTTTCCTCCAGTTAATTGTGCACACCATGAAGTGCGACATTGTTTGGATGTTGGTTTTCCGTAGTCAGCAGTGGTCCCAGGCTTTCAAGTTCACGCCGAAACATCTTCACAAAAACCCTTTGACCCGATTCCTTTCTGACTTACCTGTGAATGCCTGGCGTCCGAGGTGTAGACCTTGCCATCTTGGCGTGGCAAGAGCTGAATGTTGGACCACGTGCCCGGCTCTTGGCGGCCGCCCCGTTCCTGTGCTCGCGGGAGGTGATGGTCTTGGAGCGGATGGCGGTCATTAGTAGCGATGGCCGGGGCTGCCCGCCGGGGGAGGGAATCCCTGGCCGAGGCGAGTCTCGAAGCTATTACATTCGCTGCGGAGCAGCTGGAGCATCCAACTTCGGGCTAGGGGGCCTCGGTGCCAAATTGGATGAGAAGCTTGAGTTGACCGGCTGTGCGCGGCCTGGTATCCGAAGTGATTTTGCTTGGTCCCGTTTGCCCCTGAGGGGTGCCGCGGGTGGTGGATGTGGGGTGCCAGCTAAATACTGCGTTCCTGATCCCGACCTAACAGAGCCAAACTCCGCAGGGGGTGGCCTGATCTGGCTTTCAGCCCCAGTCATCTCCCTGTCGGATGGAGTGCGTATCACAGCATCAGGCACCGACGGTGCATTTCAAAACTACCGGCAATTTTGGTTGCTAGTTTCAGGCGGCGGTGCAGGAGGGCAAATCTTAGTGATGACTTCGCATTTCCAGGTACTTTGTGACAAGGAAGCCTCCTCAGAATGCGAAGCTCCAAAGCTCTCCGCCACTGGTGGGAGCGCACAGTGCAGTAGCAAGACTGCGGCCACGGGGGGTGCAGGTGGGGGAGGCTTCATTGGCTTGCTCCGGAACAGCACAATCATTGAAGACATCGCGCTAGACGTGTCAGGGGGAGGCCTGACTGCTGGCTGTGCTGATGTCTTGCCACAACAAGGCCGTGAGATCATTCAGGGAGGGGCTGGCTTTGCCACATCCCTGGTCCCTTGCCAGGAAGGCAGGGAGGGAATTCGTGGAACGTCGTGAAATTGTTCAGGAGGTTGATGGAGGTTGTCCTTTGGGAGCTCATGGGTCAGTTCTGAGGATTCTGGAAGCACCCGAAACCAGACTAAGTCTTAGTCATTCCAACTTGAGGTTGTTGTAGCCAGCTTGTGTGCTTCAGTGCTGTTCAGGCTATTCCGGCCCCTTCTGCTCTCCGTGCCCGGTGGGTCGCTGGGGCGATGGGCAGAAGCCTTGTGAGCCGTGCAAGAACAAGCGTGGCTTCGCCTTTTACGCTGCCGATGCGTGGCCCAATAGCTCTTGCCCCTATGAATGTGAGATTGGGCTTCCAGATGTGAAGATCAACCCTGAGTGCCTCAACAACATCGACTTTGCTATGAGCTGCTTCGGTGGGAGACGCGGTTTTCTTGCAGTCTTAATCTGCCCGCTGATCATCTTCATCATGGCGCGTGGTGTTTGGTGGTTGTGCCGCCAGCGCCGCAAGTCCCCTGGAGCCTTTCGCGTGGGAAGCCGGGAGTTTCAGCCAGAGCAGTTGCCAAAACACGTGTGCCGCATTTACTGGCAAGGACAGAACTCACCTGAGCTCCCCTGGAAGATCAGCCGTGCAGCTACCCTGATTGCAGCGCTGCCTTCAGGCGTGGCTGAAGAAGCGAAGAAAGAGGGCTGGGAGGAGTTGGTGATCCAGCTGCAGCAGGCAGTTCGCATCCCTACCTGGGAGACCTACTGTGCGAACCCCAGATTTTTGTACCCTGTATGTCAAAGGAGTCGAATCAGGTGAATCTGAGTATTACCAAGTTGGCTTTTCAGCTTCAGGTTTGAATCTTGTGTGGTTCCTGAGCTTGCCTCTCTACCATTGCATGGCTTTCAGACAGAGGGCCTTCCGGGCTCGGAAGGTCTCTGCCATCTTGGCCGCTGCCGCCGACACGGGGCATCTCTGGACAGCCAGGCGGCCGCGGCCGTCGGGGAGCCGCCTGGCCCGGGCGCATCTTAGCTTCGGCTGCGATGTGAAGGCCACCTCGGCCCACCTGGACGTTTTCGACCTGTCTCGGTCGCTGGTGGACTGGGCACCCTCCAGGTGGGTGTGGTGGTGTTTTTTTTACAGAAGGGGTGGCCATGGGGCCTGGGTTTTGGTTTTCCATAAATTTTCATAAATATTAGGTAAATGCATCAGTGCCACAATCAAAGCCAAAAAACACTGATAAATATGCCTAAAGGATAAAAAGCACATAAGAAAAAACAAAAAGCTAAAAAACCTTGGGAAAACAAAAATCAAAAAAACATTTCTGGGAGACTCTTGGCTGGACCCCCCAAAATCAGAAAAAACAAAAAACCAAAAAAAACCTTGGGAAAACCAAAAAAACAAAAAAAAACAATTCTGGGGAAGTCTTTAGGAAAAGGGGGTCCAGCCAAGAGTCTCTGAGAATTGTTTTTTTTGTTTTTTTTGGTTTTCCCAAGGTTTTTTTTGGTTTTCTGATTCTTCTGATTTTGGGGGGTCCAAGCAAGAGTCTCTCAGAATTGTGTTTTTTGTTTTTTTTGTTTTCTCAAGGTTTTTTGGTTTAGCATCTGAGCTTACTTCTCACCTCAAGGCATTTGTTCTTTTTGCTTATATCTGAAACCGTCTGAGCTCAACACTTCCTTTGTCCTTGTCCAAATCTCCATATACAAGTCTGAGTGCATTAACTGCTGACTGGTATCAATGCGGTTGCCACTTGCATTTCCAAACAGCTTGACATGCAGTTGCGAGGACACTCTGTCCTTTACATGAAACGGTTGGAAATCTTTGCGAGCGTAATTCTGTGCTTGTAGCTCAAGCATTTACATCTTATTCTGGCGAACTTCTAATTTTAATGTCAATTCCTTTCTAATTCAACTCTCATCTAATGTCAATTAGGCTATAGTTGTAGTTCAATACAAGTTTAGTTAAAATTCGGTTTTAATTCAGTTCTATCTTAGCTCCAACTCAAATCCAATTTAATTCTACCTAATTCTATTCTAGCTCTAGTCTATTTAGTTTAAGAAAACACATGCTACAAAACCCCGTGTTTTACAGTATTTTTTGCCCTGGAAGTGCTGGGAACAAGACTAAAACTCTTTTTTGGAGTAAATAGTTAGATTTATTTATTGTCAATAATCACTGGAGGTAATATATACATATTAAACATGTTTTATGTACAAGCTTCTAATTCAAGAGCTTCCCTCTAGATCTCTGGGGATGATCATTTCTACAATAAAACTATATATAAGCTTTCATTTCAAAAGCTTTCCTCTGGATCTCTGGAAATGGTCATGTCATTTTAAACATGCTATATATCAATAAATAAGTCTTTCTTTCAAGAGCTTTCCTTTCATGAAAACACATATATACATATATATATGGGATATCTACTTTTCCAGAGATCCTGAGGAAAGCTTTGAACATGCAAGCTCTTGCCCGCAGAAATCTAGAAGAAAGCTTTTAACATACAAGGTTTCTATATAGTTGTTTAAATCTAAACATGATTATCCGCAGAGATCTATAGAGAATCTTTTATAACATAAAAGCGTCTATATACAATCTTTCCAAATCTAAACATTATAAGCAGAGATCTAGAGGACAATTGTTAAAACGACCACTTTTATGGCCTGCTTCTTTTCTAATTAGCTTGTTCAAAACCATCTGAATGACTGATTGCTGCTTCCAAAACAATAAAACTATCCTGACTCAGGAATACATAATATATTTGTTCATATAGAGTGAGAACAAGAATAGATATGTGTGTTTATATGGAGAGGGGCTGCCACTGAAGCATTTACCTAAAATTTTGGGGAAAACCAAAACCCAGGCCCCATGACCACCCGCTCTCTTTTTTTAAGTGACACCCCCTACCCCCCCAAATAAAGAACCTAGACCCCCTAAACCTTAGAGGAGACCACCAAGAAACCGAGACTGACATTCTCATATATCTCATATACGGTATCTATATCTATATCTATATCCATATGTATATGTATATATATATATGATGTTGTCCGGCGCTATTCATGAGAGTAGATTTGGCGAAGATGCTCATTGAGCATCGGGTCGATGCTCATTGAGCATCAGTATCAGCACTTGCGACAGGTCGGAGCAGGTCTTCGTGGCCCAAGGAAAGGGTACCTGGGAGATGCCCTTCGAGCTCAACGTGAGCGATCCCTTGTTCCTGGGCTTGGCACAGACCCCGCAGCCGGTGGAGGCCCAGGCCAGGTTCCCTGTTTAGCGCGTTTTTGAAGCTTTAGGCAAGGTCACACTTTGCATAGGAATGTTGGACGTGGACATGTTGGAATACAGGATGTACAACGTCCGCGCAATCGACTGAAGCTGCAAGAAGACCCGCTGGATCCATAGCTTCCTGCTCAGGCGATCTATTCCTTGGTTTGCACCTTCAACCTCTTCAGTCGCTTGGTGCCTTACTCCGAACTTGCAGAGTCAGAAGATCAGATTGACCTTCCTGCTCTCAGCTTGCTGGACCAGGAGGTGTGGAGACGATGGGGTTGGTTGAACAGCTGTGGTGGGACCTCAGTTGTGGAAATGTTCGGACTTAAGATCGGTATCATTCACTGAAGTGCCGGATGATGTCAATCGAGCATGCCAGGTCAGGCGCTGTGGTGTACGCTTGGGGCAACCCTTGGCTCATGTGCAGGTGCTGCGCTTTTGGCCAGACGAGGCGGTCAGTGCAGAGAGCTCCCCACGCGAAGCGAGCAGCACGGTGGATGATGGTGCCTCCTTCAGTGAGCTGGTGCCTTGGCCAAGTGCAGACGTGCAGAAAGCATCAGATTCGATGTGGGGTCTTTTTTGCAGGTAGGGGCCTGTTACCAGTGGCAACTCCAGCAATAGAAAAAGGTGAGTGGTGAGATGCTTGCTGAGGTACAGAGGATTCCTGCCGCAGAAACCCTTGAAGCAAAAACCAAAGTAGAAGTGGACTGGAAGTTATGCTTGGTCTTGCACGGCAACATCGAGAATGGTGAACTGGTCAGAGATGTGGAGGGCGTCCTTGCAGCTCCAGGAACTGGATGCAAACCCAACAGAAAACTGAAAGAAGCTGTCACAGTGACGAGTCTGAGAAGGATTTCCGCATTTTTGCCAAGCCGGAGGTTTGAGCAACTCTGCTTTCAAGCGTTGTCTCCGTGGGTGTGCTCCATTACAAACCCCATTTTGGAGTTTCTCGTGTCAGTCCTTTTCTTTACCTTGATCATACTAGATGCAATGGTTTGTGCCCTGGTTGCGTACAGCCTGCGCAATTTGTCTGGTTGTGCAACCTTCTGGATCTGGCTGCTGCTGCCGACCCCATTGGCCCCACCACTCTCTATAGCAGCGGGCATTGCATCACTGCTCTTGCATAAGCCGAGCCGGCTACACTCACAGCTGGCTTTGCGGAGCTCTTTCAACGTTCTGTTCGTCGCCCTGCCAGCGCTCCTCGAGGCGGATGTCTGTTTGGCTGCATTGGTCGAACGCGTTTCGCGGTCCACGGCCTAGACGGACTCAGCCGTCTCTGCCTTCCTTTTTGAACTGGGTCCAATTCTGCAAGTCGTATATTGCAAATAGCTCGGCATAAGGGTGACCAGCATGTCTGAGGTGGAGGCTCCGTTGCTACCGTGCTTGTCCTTTCTCTTGAACTTGGCGGCCTCCTACGCTGCTGCAGTGTATGCAGGGCTGGCAGATTCTGCCATAGACTTGGCCACCGCAGAGGACAGTGGGAATGCTTCCTTGCGGGGGCAGGTGCAGCCGATGATCGAACGCTCACGCGAACCAGAGAAATCAGAGATCGCACTGACAGTGGCTTGGACGAATGCTTGGACGATCACTTTGTTCGCGATGATGTGAGAGTTGCCAAATTTCCTGCCTGAGGTGCTAAATCCGCCAGATCTACCCTCACGTTCCAGGCTTTCCACGACAGAGTCAGTGGCTGAAACCCACCACTCCTCAATGCCCTTCTAGTAGGATCATGATGATGCACTGGTCAACCACATGATGTAATGCTGTATGGCGAACGTGGAGCCCGGAGCAGTTGAAGTGATCTTTCGGGTGAATGACAGCTGGCACACATTGACGCAGCCCGCCGGGTATGAGCTCAAGGAGAACCACCCACACAAACATGCTGCTTGAATGGAACTGAGGAAAAGCCTGCTTCAGTGGGTTGGAGACCTGACGTGAGGGATGGTTTTGTCACTAATTATATAGTCGAGTCTAGTGATTGGATGTTTTTGGTAACTTGCCATCCGAAGATGAAATCCATAGAAGACCTTGTTGCTAACTAGAGTCAACTCAATGCCCATGACCGGAGGCGGCGACGGGGACAACAGAGTATGCCGGAGCCTGGGTGCAGCTGGCGCGGCTGCAGCAGTTTTGGACGCGATGGCCTCCAATCTAATTACTAGGAATGGCCTCCAACCTTTGCAGGAAAGAACTCAGGAGGTTCTCCAAGATACCCAGCCGACTGAACTTGCCTTTCGAAGCAACTTGCCCACTTGATTCTGGGAACACGATCTGAGGCTGGACGAACGTATAGCGTCCTTTTGTTCTTCTTGGGTGGGAGTCTGAGTTCCTCATTGCGGGTGATGCACCTCGAGTCCGAGGTGGGAGATATACTGCATGCTTACTGCATGCATGCTATCGTAGCCTAAGGCCGAAGGCCCGGCACTTTAGGCAAATGACCAACATGGCATTGGAGATGCATTTCTGCCGGAAGGCCACCTAGATCCTTGAAGGACCTAGGCCTTGAATCATCCTAGTTCTCTTTTTTTTGAAGGACTCACTGGTGGAGGTTCAGCCGGTCAAGCTTTTGTGGCAAGATTTCCGGCATGCCCAGCTTTGTGCGGTGATCATCAAGAAGCTTCCAGACAGAGCCCAAGCGGCCGAGGGCAGCCCAGCACCTTTCACTTTCACGGTTCTGGCAGCTGTTCTGCCACAGGCTGGTTGCATAATGAACAATTGGCCGAACACTTCACGACTGAGAGCTAGATTTGGTTTGTTTTGTTTCTGATTGACCGAGCAAGTTTGGTGCATGGATTGGAACCACTGCAGAACCCTCTCATGCTCAGCTTTCGCAAAGCGTTTGCGTATTAAACTGCAGAGTTCTTTTTGGGTGTGGAGGGTCAACGATGCCTTGCTGCAGCTAGGGCCTAACAAAATCCATATCACGAAGCGGCTACTCATGACACGTAGGCTGAAACGGCTACTGGCGGCTACTAGCGGCCACTCATGCAACGCCCACAGGACGATGACTCTGAATGCGTGACGGCTGATCCTACGGAGCGGATGTGGTGGAAGATCTTTCACAGAATTCGGGCCATGGTTCCTTTTATGTTCTGTCCTGTTTCCCATGGAGTCTGTCTGGTAGGTTGTCCATCAACTTCTGGAATCGAAACAAATTTTCAACAAGCAATTTGTGGCGTGAGGATTTCCTCTACTGCACTGCGCTATGCTTTGAAGAGGCTCAGCTGGTTGTTGTTCCTGCGTCATTTCTCAACAGGTTTTCGGGAACTCATTCTTGCCTTCAGCACGCTTTTTCTCAGAACGTTGCCGGTGTTCTTGCTACTGTATGTGTGAAATCAGAAGCCGCGGAAAATCTGACCAGGACGCCAAGGTGAGCTTGAGAGTTACGACCATGGTCAGATATGCAAAAAAGGCAGTGTTTTCTTTTTTCTCGGAGGCTGGCCAGCTGCGAGCCTTTTGCCTGGTGTCACGCCATCCCTTCTTGGATGCCTTTGGCAAGTTGCTGTTGCTCTTGCGCGATGGCAAAGAGGCAAGCTCTGACTCTTTGTGCCAGGCTTCGAACGGTCTTGTGTCAGCGAGCGATGGTCACCCGTTTTGTGAGGCTCTAGCTGGGCAGTCAGATGAGGCACAGAAGTTGGATAGTGGGACTTGTATCAATTGCAGAAGTGCTCTCTCTCTCTCTCTCTTTTAGTCCAGCGACGCTGTGGGAGCATAGTGACATAGTGACTGAAGTGTAAGTGCAATACTTCTTAGCTGCAGCTGCACTGCTTTTTGGCTCTTCAGTGCGCTGCGATGTTGCAATGCCACAAAGCGATGTGACTGAGTCTGGCTGTTGAGGCGACGAGGGTCGGGTCGTGCTGCATCATTTGTGCATACTGTATCATACTGTATTATGCTAGAGCTTTGCTGACACGCATTCAGCCGTTGCACATAGGCCTCCTTTTGCTCGGCCGCTTAATTTCAGGATTGAACACGAGGCTTGCTGTCCGCCGATCTTTTCATGTTTGGTCCTGTAAGAGGTCTCTTGCACAATGGTGGTCCTTGCTTTTTGGCTCTCAGTTTGTGCCGCCGCCTGGGTGTTTGTCCACGTGGCCATGTCTCGCTTCGTCGTGGCCTGACTGAAGCATAGGAATGGGGAGTATGGACACAGATCCAGGAGGGGAACATGTGGGACAGGACAAATGCCGTTGGTGTTGAGTTTGGAACATGTTTCCAAGATGTAACCATGCACCACGCAGGCCTCGGAACCACGAAGAGAAGCTGTGACTATATATATATATAAAATATACTGTATATAACTGGATATATATATATATGTTATATACTGCATATATCTATGACTCAGACTATAAACCTAGCAACTTCCTCAAGGTCTTGCTAGCAGCTGGAGAAACTGAGCGACAGGCTACAGCGGCTCAGCCGCAGCAAGGGAGTTTCGGTGGTATTTGCATATTGTCCGTGCTTAGTTGGCGCCTGATTTTGTTAGAAGAGAGCGATGGAGAGAACCATGA
Source organism: Durusdinium trenchii (assembly GCA_963970005.1). NCBI lineage: Eukaryota > Dinophyceae > Suessiales > Symbiodiniaceae > Durusdinium > Durusdinium trenchii. Next base: position 2,664,712 of record CAXAMN010024694.1, on the reverse strand, counting down.
TGTCCTACATTCCCACATGAAGCCAGCTCCAGTTGCAAACAGGCATGCAGCATACCTGCTTCTTTCAGACTTGGCCACCTGTCGAATAGTTGTACCTTCTGCGTGGCTGCAGCACTTAGGGCACTCGTCTTGGCTGGGTCAGCGATGGGCTCAGTGCCAAGGGCCAAGACCAAGCAAGGAAGGCCGGGCATCCTGCCATTGTTTTGTAGATTGTCATTGGTTGGACGAACGGGACCGGGAGGTGATGGTACCTGTCATATTGAGTCATGTTGTAGGTCTAAAGTTTCAACTATCACCCCTAACAGAAGATCACCCGAAAGCATATGGGCAGGCTGGAAAGCTGCTGCGACTTTGGCGAGAAGTTGTGAGGTTGTTGTCAAGCCTTCAAATTGGCATTGGTTCGATCTCCTAGTGTGTTGAACCAAGGACCGAGGCTGGCTTTCAATTTGATGCCGTCTTCACCTCGGTGCAGAAACAGGCATGTGTTGCATGTGTGTAGTGTGGAAGCTGCAGATGACACCAAGCAAGCCTAGCGGGTTCGGCCTTTTTTCAGCCAAGATGGCAGGGTTGGATGACTTTTGTTGGACGTTTACAGAGGTAACACATTTCCATCTGCAGATTGCGGAGGCTATTTACACTGCTTGGACCACTTTGATGGAAAGCAATGAGCTGGCTGTACCGAAGCTTGTGCTGAAAGGTTGTTGAGGCTATTTGAAGCGTGCGGCCGTCCAGGGTCTTTTACAAGGTTTTTGCATCAAATAAAGGTATGCTTGAACACGTCACCTGGTTGCCAGCTTAAATTTCAATTCGTTACTCCTCCATTTGGGGATCGAGCTGCAGCTTATAGATTGACCGCGTCAAACTTGCCAAGTGAGGCACTATCAGACTTACCGCCTGAACGATCGCCACTGGGGCAAGTTGCAGGGAGTGACCGAGAAGGACTTGGAGAAGACATACTGCAAGGAGAGCTGATGGTTGACCCCCAAGCATCTGGAAATGGAGCGCTTGGGCTCCCTTCTGACAGCTCAGAGATAGGGCAACGGCCTCAAATTGTGATCCCCTTTGGATTCTGACGAGGCATGCCAATTAGTGGAAGTGCCCAAAAGAACCTGACGCATTGCACCATCAAACAGCAACTTTCAATCCTTTCTTTGCTTCGAGGAGCAGTTGAGCTCCTGGAAGGCCGAGGCGCCACCGGCGCTGGAGGCCTCTGACCTGCAGCATCCCTCGAATGATCCGATCTACAGGCACCGGAAACCGAGGATGGAGTGGGCATAAACATCGAAGCAAGATAGCAACAGGTAGAGATTGTGAGAGGTCATCCCAATAGCCAATTTTGATAGGGGTTCATGCCATTCCTGTTTTGGGATGCAAGGAGAGCTTGCGACATGCTGTTGGTTTGCCACCTTTCAGACAAATGAATCACGAAGTTACCTAGACCTAGCTGCTGAAGCTGGCATGACCCAGAGCTCCGTTGCCCGGCGCGGCAGGGCGATTCCGCCATCCCTTCGGCCGGGCTCAGAGTCAGCCAAGCTGCTTGGCCGTGGAGAGGTAGAGGCAGATCAGACCAGACCAGACCGACCGACAGACAGACAGACAGATACACACTTATGGATATGCGTACTGACTTGACAGCGGTGCCACACGCCGGCCTAGGGTACCATTTCCTAAGGGTACAAGTAAGAACCACGGATCCTGGAGGTCTTCAAAAGGAAAGGTGGCCCAAAGCGCAAGCCGACAACGGAGCGACAGGGTGACGTCGTAGCGTGCAAGTCTGCGGAGCTCACTAGCACTTTACAAAAAGGAAGAAGGGTGGCCACCAGCTGCGTCTTATAATGCGCCCAGGTGCACCAAGCAGGTACGTTTTCACGACAGCTTGGATGGGTCTTCGTTGGCCCATGCCATCCAAGTGTCCATGGGCCCATATGGGCCCCTCGTAAAAAGAAAAAACAACTCAACGGAATCCCTGTGATTACAAGGGGTACACACACACGCCTCCCCAAGGGGAGGCATCTCTGCCCTAGAGCGTCCTTGCGCCTAGTAGTAAGGCTAGGAACCCCTAGAAGCATCAAAGTAGCGTCCTAGTAGTAAGGCAAGGAGCCCCTAGTAGCAACCCACTCTAAGGTCCCGACGGGAGGGAGGGGTAGGGAGAGAAGAGAAAAAGAAAGAGAAGAAAGGAAAGGGGAAGAAGGTGTTCCCAGCTACGACACAAGCGTCCAAGGACACACCAAAGGAACAGAGGAAAAGGGTTCCCAGCTATGACAAAAGCATCCAGGGACACCCAAGGAGGAAGAAGGTGAAGAGAGGAAAGAAAGAAAAAAAGAAAGAAAGAAAGAAAGAAAGAAAGGGAGAGGAGAGAAAAGAAAAAGGCAGGTGTTCCCAGCTACGAACAGTCGTCCAGGGACACACCAAAGAAAAAAAGAGGTGATCCTGAGTATTCCATTCAGGAAAACACCAAAAAGCAAAGAAAGAAAGGGGGGAGGGAAGGGGAAGGGGGGGACTAAGCTCGCGACAGGTTCCAATGAACCTTGAACAAACTTCGGTCGCTGCGACCACGTACGGCTTGCCCAAGGGCTGTCACCTCTGACCGCTGCGGTCACGTAGAGGCATGAGCCAACTTAGAATTCCAAAAATGAGGCAATCATCCCACTTCTTGTGGCGTAAGCCATTTGCTGTCCGCTCCGGACACTTACATCTCCGGGCAGGGGAGATAACGACAAACCCCCGTTCGACGGGTCCACGGGAGGCACTCTGCGGGCTCATCCCGGACTCCCACTGGGAGAGACACACTTATGGATATGCGTACTGACTTGACAGCGGTGCCACACGCCGGCCTAGGGTACCATTTCCTAAGGGTACAAGTAAGAGCCACGGATCCTGGAGGTCTTCAGAAGGAAAGGTGGCCCAAAGCGCAAGCCGACAACGGAGCGACAGGGTGACGTCGTAGCGTGCAAGTCTGCGGAGCTCACTAGCACTTTACAAAAAGGAAGAAGGGTGGCCACCAGCTGCGTCTTATAATGCGCCCAGGTGCAACAAGCAGGTACGTTTTCGCGACAGCTTGGATGGGTCTTCGTTGGCCCATGCCATCCAAGTGTCCATGGGCCCCCCTGCTAAAAAGAAAAACAATTCAACGGAATCCCTGTGATTACAGGGGGTACACACACAAGACCCATGTTGGGGCCATGCGGGGTTGTTGGGCGCAGCCGAGGATGGTGTCGGATCGTGTTCAGCCACTCTTAAGCGACGCTTGGTTGGGCGTAGTGCAGCGGCGAGAGCTACGCAAGGAAACAGGGAAAACAGGGAGGACATGCCCTGCCAAGGAGAGGGCAAAGGAAACGAAGCTGTCTCATCAGCCCATCGGGTTTGTGTCATCCGAGGACTCCCTCACACCGTTGCTGCTGAGAAATAAGACGCCTCTTGTGGTGGGACACCAGGCATCGATCACCGCCCTTGGGTTGCAGGATGCTATTCCATTTGTGTGTTGTATGCTGTTTGAGATTTCAGTCATCAGAATTTGATCGATCAATACCGATCATCAAAGGGCCTTCCAACAGTATGATAGACTGATCCACTGCATTCACTGGAGCTCCAAGAACATGCCACAATCCTCCGTGACTCCTATGGTGGGTTCAAACCAAGACATTGGATAACCACAGCCATCCATTGCTATTAGAATGGAGGCCAATCGCTAGCAGGTTGGAGGCCATTGCGGTTCCTTCTGGTATAGGTTGTGGAGGCTTCAAAGAGATGGGCTTCCGAGGCTTTGTGCCGCCTCTTGGAGGGCGACGACGAGGAGGACTCTGCCGAGGCAGAGGAGGTGATTCCCACTGGCGTCCCAGTGATGGTGCTGCTGGATGAGGCGCTTCGCGCTGCGATGCCGGGGGTGCAGTAGTAATGCACTTGCTACTAGTAGCGATGCCCGGGTATTTCACTGATCTTGGGCTCTTCTGGGCCTTTGGGTCTTACTTTTTATTCTCTTTGGTCTGGAACACGTTGAATCGAAACACAGAGACGGGAATTAAAGTGTGGGTCAAGGTCAAAGGCCACAGTTTTGGATGTTTTGGCCCCACTATGCAATGCCATCATGGTAGAGTGGATGGTGGGCAGGCGCAACAGGCTTCTCATGGCTTTTCGTTTGGTTGGGTGGAGCTGTAGACAGGCTTTGCGTAGCCAAAAAGTTATCATGATATAGATTATATTCATTCATTCAAGGTAGGCAGGGTCGGTGATGAGGAATTATTTGATGTCACTCGGTTTAAGCTCACTCCTTTGAGCTTGAGGCTCAAGCCAAAAAGTCAAAGGAGTGTCACTCCTGAAGAATCCAGTGACTCTGGTTCTTCAAAATTCTTTGCGGCTGGCGCCATGGAGGAGCAGCTGGCTCGACGCGCTGTCGAGCAAGAGCGCTTCAATGTGTGGTGCTCCGCAGCTGGGATCGAAACTCCCAGCGACTTGGCACCCTACTTTACATCCTATGAGGAGGCCTTGAAAGAAGCTGGACGCCGTGGCTGACGGCTGGGAACTGGCACGCCGCGAAAGCGAGCCTGGTATGGCGGCGCTGGTACGGGGGGCTCTTTCAACGTGAGATGGTGAGCCAATCTCGGCCGCCGCAGCCGTCGCAAGCTGCCGCGCCTTTCAGTATCCTCTTGACTAACTAACTTAATGGAGTCCCTACCTGGTACGGGTAGGAAATGTATACCTGGCAGAGGTATGCGCCAGGGGCCGCTGTGACGGAGTCACACTAACCAAAGCACTTTTGAACTCAGACCTTCAAGCTTGAACAAAAAATTCGTCCGAAGCTGACTCATAGCATCTCAAATCAAACTTAAACGATGCAGATATATGTCGTGTAGCCCTTCCTTTCATGCGCCGCCGTTGGAAGGAACTGGACTTCCGGAAGAAGTGTCTCGGCTTGAACGCCCTTGCGCCGAAAAAAGAGTCGTCGACTCGCCACCGAGCGAACTCTGAGGGCCACCTTGACGGAGAAGTTTCTGAACAAGTATGATGGTGCGACAGACTTCACTTGGCCGCAAGCATTGCATTTGAAAGAACCATGAAGTGGGTGCACATGGCAGATGCCAGTGACACCGCCAGGTGACCCTACTACGGGCCCTGCCCACAACGAAGCGCCCAAGGACTTACGTCATCCAAAAGCTCAAACCCACACAAAAGAGTTTCTTTGGCTCCTTCATGTTCCTTCCACTTCACTTTTGCGTGGATGCGCTGCTCTCAGCGATTGTTGGAAGCCGGCCAGGAATACAATGTTGAGGTGAAGGTGATCTCCGCAAAAGGGATGCGCGATGCTGCGGCTTGATTCAAAATCAGAGTCTATGTTGTGCCATGTTACGTGTGCTCCGCACCTACCTTATTGGCTTATTTCACATTAAACCTCATGGGCAGTTGGCTACTTCAGTGCAGAGAAACGATCCTTGTCATGTGTCGGAGTCGGAGGCATTCATGTTTTGGCACAGCCTTGCAAGGAGTGCACCTGACCCCTCAGGATTGGTGGGCAGGCTCCTCAGACCCGTACGTCGTTTGCAAAGTCGATGGCAAGGCTCGCTGGGACTTGGGGACTGGCCCCTTCATTTGGCCTTTGGGCCAAGGGGAGCTCATTCTCACTTGCACGCGGCAGAGTGGCTCTGCACCAGCCAACAGTTGGGTGCTTCAGTGGTTATCTATATATATATATATATTATAGATATCATTTATGCCTCAGCACGCCTCAGCAAGACTCACATTCCACATGAGAGGGTGAGATAACCAGGCTAGGATCTTTCCTACCAAAAACATTGCTTTTTAACACATCGCCGGGCCTTTTTAAACGTTGCCATGGCGTTCCTCCAGCGTGGCGCACGGCGAGCTTTTTGCGCCACAGGTGAACGGTTCATGCTTTTCAAGGGCCACCCTTTGCCATGGAAACGCATTTCACTTGTGCCAGGACGACAAGTCAGCTTGCCTGTTTTAGACTTGTCTCCCTTTATGTCATCCTCGTCATCAGCTTTGCAACGCCAAGAAGCTGCCAGATCGCTGGACGATGCATGTAGCAACATGGCATGAAGCCCGCATGCACGCCCAAAGTAGGGTTTGGAATCCTGCTGCTCATGCCTGAATTCCCAGTTGGCTTGAGAATCTTCCATTTTTGTGCTCCCCCCTCCCAGGCAGTGTGGGCTTTTTCTACCTCGAAGGTCATGGAGTGCCCACACAAGAGATTCAGCAGCTGCATCGCTTGGCAAAGCGCTTTTTTGCGCTGCCCGAGTCTGTGAAGGACGGATGCAAGAGCGACATACAGAGGTGGACATCATCCCTCAATTCCTGAAACTTATATACTGTAAAGCAATTCTCAACCCCACCCAGTCAGGATTAGAAAGCACAGAGAGCCGACATTTCATTGAGGAGAGCATTGCTATGTCCTCACAGCCTGCCCAAGGCAGAGGCTACCAGAGGCGTCGAGTTCTAAAGCTATTTACTGTACAGCGGAACCCAGAACTTGGTGTGTGCCCCACATTGAGAGGCTATGAGGCTCATGAATCGTAAGGGTTTGATGGAGATGAGTTAAAGTTCGCTGGGCCCCTCGCTCACTCATTCATGCAGCGGCAGCCTGGATCAGCCAGCCTGGGCCACCGTGCTGCAGCGCTTGTGAGGCTGGGGGGAGAACGTGACTCTGAACCAACGGGACTGGCAAGAGGCCATTGATTTCTTTGCTCCGATTCACTCGAAGGAGGCGGGAATTCGGTGTCGGAGTTCAAGAGAGCTGTCCCACTTGGGCTTTTGCCGGCTTCTTTGTTTGTGGATGGGTGGGTTTACCACCCGAGATTTGACTTCTTCTTGCAGAAGCTACGTCCCTTCAGATCTATCCCACTTGGCAAGAAGGGTTAACAACTCTGGCTATAGCTGGAATGGTAAGAGAACTGGGATACCAAGCCTCCTGCCACAGCCAGGTGAACCTCAACGCATTTGCTGCAGAGCCAGCAAGGATGCGGGATGAAGAGATTGAGAAATTACAGCAGTTTATGGACGCCCCGCATCTTGGTGACAGAAATGGGAATGGGTTGAGAAAAGCGCTTGGGAGAGACGTTGTCTTTTCTGCACAGCAGAAGCCATAACCTATCAAGTGTTTGGGACGATTGTGCCTTCCACCACCCCAGCTTCTTCTTGGAAGCGGACTGCTTCGATCTGAGGAATGTTTGGCCAAACCAGCCAGCGGAGTTCAGAGCCTCCGCCGAGGCATATTTCTCCAAGGTCTCTCGAGTAGGTGATGCCTTGATGCAAGCAGCATGGCGCAATCCACTCCCCTGCATGTCACTGTGTACTAACATCAGCATTGTCACTATGTCCATCCTGAAGAGTTTTGGGAAGTCAACCACCTGCTTCTATCTTCATGTTTGGCTTCCTCACAGTCTATCAAGATTATATTGGCATGATCACGAATCGTAGTGTAAAAACGTTCCTGCAATAGCTTCTCTTCATTGCTGACGTAGCCATCCAAACGTGAATTGCCGATGAGCACAGAGCCGTCCTAGCTCTTGGATTGTCTAACTTTTCCACACCCTAAGTCTTGCCCTAAGTGCTTACTACCACTCTTTTTCACTTGTGACATTTGTTGAAAGGCGCACCCTTTGGTCTCATTGGTCTCAGGATGTGGACCTTAGAAGGGCGCAGTCCCACTCTCCCAAGGATTTCGCCACAGATCTGAGGCAATGGCCTTGGGATTGGGGCTGCCACAGGACTTGTGAGGTTTTTGGAGTCAAATGCCACATGAACCATGGCGCGGCTAGATCTCCTCAGAATGAAAGAACTGCAGTGCCCAATCCCTGATACAGGTGGCCGATTTAGTTTCCCAAAAAATCTAGGAACCAAATCATCAGTGCGAGTGCTATCCTGCGCCCATGTTTAGCTAGCTTGAGTAGCTAGCTTACTTCTCCCTTACTTAATTAAGTAGGCACCTCCTTAATTAAGTAAGGGCGGGCTAAGACAAAAGACAGGTGGGGGCGAAGCCGTGTGCTGCCGTGTGCCCAGGACTTCTTCAACCATCTGACGAACCAGAGCTTTTGGTGTGTCCGGGTGATTGGCTACCCTGCGCTGCGTCAGGGGGCAGTGGGCCTTTCCTGTGGAGAGCACACGGACTATGGCTGCTGGACTATCCTGGCACAGGCAGAGCAGGTGTAGAAACGATCTGCGCCTCAAGGCATATTGTGTATGTAATTTCCCCGCAGACCGCCACAAAGCAAGAATTGGAAGAAGCAACATGCTTGCAGCCTTTTCCGTTCAGTGTCACCTTCGCCAGGATGAGACGCCAGACGCCTTGGAGGTGCAACTGTCCGGTGGGTCCTGGGCCAAGGTGCCACCCCGAGCTGGGGCCTTCGTGGTGAATCTGGGCGACATGCTTAGCACCTCGGAAGCAAGGCTGAAAGGCGACTCTTTATGATGGCACGGATGACGGTTCTTCAATGGTTCTTCTAGGAATTCATTTGGGAGCTGAACCAATTTATAGTTTATCATTGCTCTCTTTCATTTGCACTGCTTTAGACATCGTGATCTAGAGGTCCTGCAGTGTGATGCGCTCCTTGTAAAGAATATGATCAATGATCCACGAAAGAGTTTCGTGCTTTAAGCAGGCCATGTAGGGTTGAACTTGATTTGTCCGATGCTCATGGAGGCTCAGGCTTTGTTCCGTGCCAATCATTCTAGCAGCTAGATGCTTCAAATGAAAGCTGCAAATGGCAAGGCCCCCATCACTCGCAATCTCACCCCGGTGTTTATTCGACATCGGGACCGTCGGGCAGCCAGGAGGTTTGGCGGCGGGCCAAGTGGTGATGCCGATCGCTTGCTTGATATAGAAGGTGGCCGCAAAGCGGTTTCACTCGAAATGACGTCCTTGCCGCCTCAATGGGTCGAAGCTGCAGAGCAGGCAAGAGAAGACATTCGACTGATCAAAGACAAGCTCACACACTTAGAGAAGGCCCAGTCAAAGCGTTTGCTCAGAGTCTTTTCCGATGACAAGGCGCCTGACCGAGAGGTTGAACGAATCTCCTCAGAAATCTCTGCGTTGGTGAAAAGATGTGAGCCAGCAATTCACCAGGTCAAAACTCGTGGAGCCGCCTCTTCAACAGAGAAGGACCGTGAGTTGAGGCACAACATGCAGCGAAATCTGGCAACCCAACTGCAGCAACTCTCTCAGCAGTTCCGGCAGTTGCAGAAGGATTATTTGAATGATGTCCGGAAGCGCCAAAAAGGAGGCTTAGATGATGCAACTTCCAGAGATGTCATGAGTGACCTAGATATGGGTTTCAGCGAAGCTCAACTGCAGGATTTGCAAGACATGGAGCAGAATGCCACTTTCAGGAATGAAGAGATTCACAAGATTGCATCCTCCATCACTGACTTACATACAATTTTCAAGGAGCTTGCAGTGCTTGTCATTGATCAGGGCTCGATTTTAGACCGAATCGACTACAACATTGAGCAGGTGGTACACCAGAGTGCCGAGGCCAACAAACAGCTTCGGAAGGCTGAAGAGAGCCAGAAGAGCAATCGAGCCATGAAATGTATCTACTTCTTGGTGATCGTGAATTTGGTGTTGATCCTGATTCTCATTTTGAAAGCCAGACACTAGATGAGAAGAAATCAAGTCCAGAAAGCCTCAGACTTGCCAATGTACAGAATCGCACAGAAGTACTGAGGGGCTCAGCAGGGGGCGTCTGCAGCCACCGGTGCCCACCCGCATAGGCGCCAACCGCAACGCCAGAAGCGACCTGCTTGAGTCGAGACAAGCCAATGCAGGGCACAAGTTTGCGAGTGCGAAAAAGATCACTGCTTCCAACCCAATAGCGATGGCCTCCAACCTACTAGCGATGGCTGATGGCCTCCAACCTAAAAGATCACGGTCCAAACACATCTTATATGCCCGGACAAGGACGAGCACTGTCCGAGAGGAACGTCCTCTTGTCGTTGGCATTTCACATGAGTGCTGGAAGGTCCTCGTGTCGTTGGCACTTCACAGAGTGCTGATAGAAGGCTTGAGTGTTTTTTCCCCTGTGCTAGTGGATTCCAGTGTTCTGCTACGTGTACTTGGATCTTCTCTGAGCTTTCATTGGGTTCACCTTCCTCTGTTGGCTTCATCCCGAGGTGTTTGGACCAAGGGTCGCTACAAGGCTACACGGCACCGGGTCCGGCAGACGAAGGGCGACTTTCGCACTTCCATCGCCTTCTTCTACGAACCCAACTTCGATGCGGTGCTTCAGCTGCACTTCATATGCTAGTTGCGTTGAGGCAAAGGTGGAACAGGTCACATGTGGCGCTTGTGTGGGGTCCACGAGTGGCGAGTGGTATGACGTAGACTGACTTGAAGCAATGAGACTTGGTTCCTTCGCAGGATGTCAATAATTATCAATAATTGTTTGGTAGGGGAGAACACTATCAAACCCGCCCAAGCATGTTGTATCAAGGTAATTCGGCCACTGGATGTGGCGCCCCCCCTGGGAAAGCCGCATCCTTGTGAGGGCAGCACGGCACCTTTGGCTCGTGGCCTTGCAGGGGGCGAGCTGATCTACGGGGAGCATCTTTTTGCAAAGGTTTCTTCAAATTTCGACTTTGGAGCTTAGATGATGTTCATAGTGACTTCAGTGGCATAGATGACCCCAGGGTTGGGCCAGGAATCTTCACTGATACCTCAGTGAGAATTGGAGATGCTTCAACTAGTGTTTGAGGGTCCAACTCTGGCGCCAGCAGGACCAAGGGGCCAGCTGGAAGTAGTTTTTTGGGTCTCTGTCGCTGCTAGCCGCTATGACACCCTCAAATTTTGACGAGCTTTCTATGGTCACACCATTGCACAGCGGCGCCCTGCATTTGGGGAGCGAAGGAGGGCGTGACCTGGCGCCTGGCTGTCTAGTGAGTCTAGTGCTTGTGACATGGGCGCATTTGGTCGTTTGAGAGTGGTGAGCCATGCCCCACCCTTGAGCCGCGTTATAGCACTACACAGCTCAAGAGTGGATATTGTCTCACAAAAAGAAGAAGCCTTGCCACCTTGCATTGTGAGCTCGACAAAAAGTGCAGGAATTTAGTAGCCGTGTGCTTTAGGAGAGCTTTGACTTGACGAAAGGGAGGAGGGTGGAGGCAATTGGTTCTTCGACAGTTGGTACTCCCAAGCGGTGGAATTTTCAAAGGGCAGCACGTGAATGAGTCCTCCTGTCAGGGCACTGGGGAGTTCCGCACCCCGACCATGGCACAGAGCCGAGCTCCAGTTGCATCAGATTGCGGATGGCGGGTGCACCTCTAAACAAAGATCAGTTGTTGAATGATGTCGTTGGAGGTGTTTTGGCTTTGCGGCCATTATATTGTTGCAAGGGGATCTGTTGGTGCCAAGTTCCAAGCAAGGGTCAACCCACAAATTTTGGTTTAGTGCATGTTTTTGGAGCAACTCATGGCAGTCATCTTACAGTAGATGTTCATGATCAATCCTTATCACAGGCCAAGCATGTACATAGGCCCTGATGCACAAGCATGCCGAAGCTGAGGAGCGGCGGAGACGGTGTTCAACCACGTGGACAAGCTCAAAATTACTCACGGTGTGGCTGGGATGAAGCAGCAAATTTCATGGGTGGAAACTTTTGTATGGCTGCTGGCAATGGTTTCGTACCGTGATGGTGCTGTGCCTTTTCAGTTGTTTGGAGCTTACCTCTGAGGACTCGATAACCTTCACAGTCTATGATGAAGATTGGGGCAAAACCGATGACTTCCTTGGCTCGTGCACCTTGCGCTTCGAGGATGGCCCAAACAGCAAACGGCGAACACCTGGTGCCATACACACTCACCAGCTGTTGGGTCTTCGGATGGTCATCGTTTCGGGGCCGTGATCCCCATATCCGTGGATTATGTGCTGGGAGAGCAGAGAGTCATTAATAAACATGGAAGTGGAACACCTTTTCCAGGGATGTGCCGCTTTCTGTGTCTTCAGTTGATATCATGGCGGACAATAGCCGTCGCATTGGGCTTCCTTTGTCCGTGTCAGGACATCATTCAGGACTTCTCAGGACGCGGCAGTGGATGGTGGAGCTTGTGGATGGGGTGGTGGAAAGTGTCCCGAAAAGGTGTCTCCTCACCCTGAGAATGGCCTAGGCCTAGTCGAATGAAAAGATCCCTTCTCCTGTCCCAAAAGGGCGTCAAGAATTTGCAGGTCCATCAGAGTTCATCAATATCCATCAACCATCTTGAGTGTGTGTTGGGGAGCTTGACTGCCCGCCTGCGCTTAGCTTCCTTGGTTGCGATTAGTCATTGCGGGGTCCATGACCCAAATGGAACGGGTCCTGCATAGCTGCATAACTGCATAACCCACCGTTGGTATGGCATGAAGGCAAAGTCAAGCTCGTGGACGAGAACGGCAAGGTCGGCTTTGGCTGAGTGAGTGCACGGCGCAAAGCCAAACGACTTGGGGCCGCTGTCACGAGTATTCTAGGATATTCATGGATATTCTAGGATCTCTTGAAATCAGAAAGACGGAGCTCACTACGTGCCTCAAGTACAGGTGTTTGCATGTCAAATTTGACATCTATAAATTCATCGGCTCAAGGTCTTGGCCGTCAACTTTTAGAGTATTTGCTGTGATGCTCCACGCCGCAAGACCAACCGTGAGAGTGAGGGCCTTGCTCCTTTCGGGCTCCCCTCTCAGATACGCTGCAGCTACCACATTGTCTGCCCCAAAGCTTGGCGCGCCGCGGGCCGTGGGCCTTTGCGCCCTGATCGCATCCAAGGCGTTTCATTCCAAGCGCCGTTTGGCTGCGCGCGCGGGATTGGGTAGTGCATCAGAGACGGAGGCGAGCTTCGTCTTAGATGGAGGCTATGATGTTCAGCCGCTGGAAGATGGCACCGGAGCTTGGCTTGCTCACCGAAGTGAGAGGGATGTGCCTGGAAGCGGCCCTGGGCATGACTGGGTCTCTGAAGTCTTTGCGGATGCGGAGGACAAGCATGGCGCCAATTTGCAGGATGCAGCACGGTTTCAGGTTCCTGGTGCCCAGTTCAAGCACCGCCCACGGATTTTGGTGCTGTACGGCTCCTTGAGGCCGAGCTCCTTCTCCCGAAAGTTGGCCTTCGAATGTGCTCGGCTCTTGGAGTTGTTGGGTGCTGATGTGCGCACCTTCTCATCCCATGGACTGCCCGTGCGGGACCCGGCGTTGGAGGAGCATCCGAAAGTCCAGGAGCTCCGGGCGTTGTCCATGTGGTCGGAAGGCCATGTGTGGGTCAGCCCAGAGATGCACGGCTGTGTCACGGGCGCCTTCAAGAATCAGATCGATTGGCTTCCGCTGAACACTGGGTCGGTGCGGCCGACGCAAGGCCGAACCTGCGTGGTGCTTCAAGTGAATGGAGGCAGTCAGAGCTTCAACGTGGTGAACGAGCTCCGACGGTTAGCCCGATGGATGCGAATGCCTTGCTGCACCAACCAGTCTTCAGTGCCTAAGGCCTGGCAGGAGTTTGATGATGATGGGCGGATGAAGGCGGGATGTTGCTTGCCTTGTTGTTGAGTGTTTGAATTGAAATCTCATGTATATAGATGAGTGAGCCCCAACCCAACCTCAACCTGGCACTTCAAGCATTACTGTATGTTTGCCTTCTGTGAAGGACTCTAACTTCCGGGATCGTGTTGTGGACGTCATGGAGGAGTATTTCAAATTCACCCTCATCATGCGCGAAAATGCTGACTTCTTGGTGGACCGCTTTTCCGAGCGCAAGGAAATTGCCCAGAAGGGTAGGCTGCTTTCGCAAGCTGAGAAGGAAGCTAATAAAGCATGAGAACCCCTGGCTTTGCCACATGCTTTACTGCTGTATCTTTTTCTGTCTGTGTTGGAGACGTAGACATTGTCCTAGTACAGTAGCCTCTATTGTTTCACGGGACGCACTGCCTTTGCGTGCGTGAGATCCTCAAAAGTGTTGGCGGTGCACGAGTAACTAGTGATGGACAGAGAAAAACCCGCGAGCAAAGTGTGACGTCAAACCGCAATGCAGGCGATGCCTGGCAAGAAGGGCAAAGGCCAGGTCTCATAGTTTTGTTCCAGTAAGTCCAGACATCCAGCATGTCAATGTGTATGTGCTGGCAGCTGCATACGTAAAATTAGAGATGGAACGCGCTCCACAGCTTTTTCTGGCTTTTATGCGGTTTCGTTTGATGCAGGTGCCTTCTTGACAATTGCAGTGAGGGATTTGGATTGATGAGACGCACAAGCTGTCACATTATGTCGTGCCGTCGCGTGTGATGTATCACCCCTTTAAAGTTCACCTGCCCTTTGGCAACCACGCCCAGGTCTTGGGAAGCCAAATGGCCCCAAGGCTACATAGGGTCCACAAGGTCCTCAGTGATGCAAGATCAAGTTTGTGCAATGAGAGCTGTGTGTCCCAAAGGGTTCTCTGAGTGCCAGCGTGCAGAAGATCAGCCCACCGAGCAAAAGTGCGCCGGGAGATGCACAAAAACCATGCTGGACACGGGTGCGAGCCCCAGCACTGGGACCTTGGAACCATGAGGACCCTGGAGGAACCACGCACAAGCTCGCATGCACCAGCTCACCCGGCTTGAGTCCGATAATGCCCTGCAACTGTCACACCCTGTCCAGCTTTATTTGCTATGAAGGACCGCTTTCACCTCCAACTTGCAAAGCACAAGGGCTTGAGTATTGAGGCTTCAGCTCGTGGGTTGGCCTCACAGCTAGCAACTAGACGACTCCAACCTTAATTCAGTCACCCCGTATGTTAGGCCACATCTTCAGAGTCCGCGACGGCCGATTTGCATTTTCAGGCGCAGACTGCGGTATGAGATCCATGAGTGCCATGGCTGCAAATGGAGGCATTTCGATGGCACATCGGCCAAGAAGAGAATCACACAGGAATCTTCATACCTGGTGGAGATCATGTGATAGCTCAAGTTGTGATCTCTCCACGCTTTATTGGAGAAGGGGTCAACATCCTTTTTTCAGCATTATTGATGACCCACGGGGGCTGGCTCAAGACTGAAGCAATTGGAATTAGAGTGACAGCAATGTGCCGGTGAACTGCGCCAGGCATGGATCCTCGGCTTCATCCTGCAGTTGTAGTGTGCAAAACCTCGAAGTATATTGTATATGCCTACATAACTATATATATATATAGAATCCGAAGGCAGATTGTTGAAAGAATCTTTCAAGATGATTTTCCTTAGAAACTGCAAACCACTGGCGGTTCCAGTGAGTTTGCCGTTTGATGCTCTTTTTTGCGGGTGTAATGGTAATGCTCCACGACGTGTATTCAGGAAGAACTGAGCCTTGATGAGCTTCACCTGATTAGCTGCTTGCTTGAAGATAGGCGTACGTCAGGAAAGCACCTTTGACACACAATAATCAAATAGCCCGATTCTAGAATGCACCAGGCTCATAGCACCATGACAAGAAGAGAACATGTTTTCTATTGTGTTTTCTTACTGTAATGTTTTTTTTTTTAAATGTATTTTGTTGTTTGGGGGGCCACGAGGTTGCAACAAAGCGATCAGCGCATGTGGCAAGAGCAAGGATTGGGAACTTGCGCTGCATCTTCTGGGTAGTGTTGGGACCCTGCAGCTGATGCCACTGGCTTGGCTTAGCAGAGGAGAGAGGAGTGCGATTGTGGCGTGTTTTAGCCGTTAGCCATTAGCCACGCGCAGCAGTTCCCACAGATCCGCTTTTTTGGCTGTTGTGGTAGGCTCCGCTTTGGCCCAGGCCAGATACTTTTAGCTACAACTCTGCCATCAGCGTATGTGCAAAGGGATTGGCCTGGCCGTGGTCAATTTGCCTTTTCGAGGAAACACCTCAGCGGGATGTCATCAGCTGCTTGCACGCAGATTTATCATGCGAAGACGTTTGCAAGAGCTGGACTAATTGGTGGTGCAAGCGTGTCATACAGATAGTCAGGTTTCAATGCTGCGATTCACGCCTGCAAGCAAGGCAGGGACCTACTGTTGATGGTCTGCAGCATCAGCCAACTTCCAAATGGATTCAACCATGTGGTAGCGTTTAATTGAACAAATTGGGTTGCCCACGTGTAGGTAAGAATTGGCAACTGGCCCTGAGATTGCTGGAGCAGATGTCGGTCTCTCGCCCGCGTTTGGGAGAGATCGACGGCTTCCAATATTTCTGAGGTTGATGTTTCTGTTTGCAAGTTTTTTTGGCTGAGTGGCTATCCCTGATGTTCTCAGGAAGAGCTTGGGGAGTGCAGCGTTAATGGGCAAAATGCCTGCATCAGTGCGTGCCATGTGGCAAACCAATGGCAATACTGCTTATTGCTCTTCTGGGAAATGATGTTGAAAAGGCCAGCTCTTCCGGTGAAACGGTCAGGAGACTTGTTTGGAACAGGTCAAGTGTCCAGCAACTTCCATTCTTTTCTATTTCTTCCATTCATAAGTAAACCTCCTCGCACTTGAGACCTTGATATCCAGGCAGCCCAACACTGCCACGCACAGCGCAGCTATGAGTGCCTGCCAGAGTGAAGGCGGGAGACTCCAGGGGGTGACGGCTTTCTTGCTTGGAATCAAGGAGGGCCCGCAGCCAGCAGTTTCAAGACTGTGGCTTGTTCACGCACAGGTCAATGGCAGATGGTGTTTCTGCTCTTCGACTTGATGTCTTCCACAAAGGCAAAGAGGGATGCCGTGGTCTTCAATGTCGCCATGTATGCCGTCCGGTTGCAGCTCTTTTAGGGCAAGGTAATCATGAGGTGGGCATGTTTTTCGTTTGGCGTCTTTCCGCTCTTTCTGCAGCCCAGGCCTGTAAACATGCTGGCCACTGGCAGACAGTTCTTGGTTTATTGCAAATGATGATGCCCGGCACAAAGTAGAAGGAATGGGTGGCTTTACCTATTCACTACCACCTACTGTAGCCGCCTAGGTAGTGTTTGACCTTTTGGGGCTGCAACGCTCGCACTCATCACCCCGGCACTGAGGAGAGATTCACAGGTTCGCCCCAACAGAGTGAGCTATTCCAGTGCAATTGCAGCAACAGAACAGGTGGGCAAAGATAACATGCTTTGCAAATGCTATGGCCACCTCTTTCCCGAGGCCGAGGTGGTCTGTGCTTTGCCTAGCAGTCTACATTTCCATGTGCTGCACATGTCAATGACATATATATATATATGACCGGTGTTCCCATCAGGGTGGCCGCTGGGACCTGGCAACCAGCTTCCTCAACATCATGCGCTTGGAAGGTCTGCTGATGCACCAGGGTAAGCCCAAAAGGCCGACATCTGATCCCCAAACAGCTAGAACTCTTGGAAGAAGCAGAGAAGGGGCTGAAAGGAAAGCAATAGCTTGAGCAAGCTGGCGGCTAACTTTGGGCATGCCAATTTTGAGGCTACGAGATTTGTCTTGGGGGAGGGTGACACTTTATTGCACTAAAATGTAAGCTTTGTCTCACACAGTCACAGGTTACAATCTTGTGTTGACATCGGCTCCTCAAAGATCGGTTGCCAAGACACACTGCTTCCACGAAAGCTGCAGGAGATTGGCCAAACGAGATCAACTGGGGTGCGGCCTTGAAGGTTACGAAAGCGCCGCTTGGACTGCGCTGCTCTTTTGTTTTTTTTGTAATTGGAGGTTTTCACAACCGATACTTTGAGCGTGACGCTTGACGTTCGGTCGCAGCCTTTGGCCTCAGTGGCCCAGGTTTTTTGTTCGGGGGCTGGCGCCATGATGCGGTGGCGATGGCTGGCCCTCGGCCTTTGGTGGGCCACGGGCCCTAGCGATGGGTGGTGGCAGGCTCCAGGGGATGCCGAGCCTGCGCCACCCAACGCTACCTGCTGGGAGGAGCCTTTCCTGTGCCTCCAGCAGCGGGTGAACTCCACGATGGCCGCTGCCCAGGCGCGGTATGCCACGTGGACGACTTGGGACAGCCTGGCATGGACCATCCTGGACACGTTGCTGTCCGGGGCAGGCTGGATGGTCTTCGGGCAGAGCTGGGCCAGTGTCAGGACCGGTTGCTCTCTGCTCCTACGGGTGGCCTTTTTGATGGTGATTTGCATCGTGCTCCGCTACTTTCTCTCCTTGGCCTGGCCGCTGTGCTCCTTGGCTATCGGAACCCTCCTGACGGTGGTGTGGGTGGTTCGGGCCCTGGTGCGATGCTGCGGGCGGGTCGCCTTTTACACCCAGCGGATGGCCGGGGGTGTACCCGAAGCGATGGGAGCGACCTTCATTGGCCCAGACACTGGAGAGATCCCGGAGACGGCTGACCTTCGTAAGATGAAAAAGGGGGCCAATGAGGATCGATGGGTCCTTTTGCGGAGGGATGGCTATGTGGTCATCATCAAGGTCACCGAGAATGCGGCGATCAAGTCCAGCGGCATCTACCTGAATTTCGACCCGGAGGCGACCAGGGGAGATGCTCAGCTTCTGCTTGCCTTGAAGGGTTACGACCGGGTGCACCTGTGCAGGCACGATACGTGTCCGGAGGAGGGTCAACACTTCAAGAGCTACGCGTTGGCACGACAGCTCAATCCCGAACGTTTCCACCTCCTTTCAACAGCCTCGGGAGCTCAGAGGACCGGCATGAAGACGATGGGATGGCTCTTCTCCAAGGCCAGCAAGACGGCGAAGAGGCTTCAGGACTATGCGTCCGAGTCGGAAAAGGAGGAAGCAGGGGGATGCTGCGCCCACTGGGTGAAGTGGGAAGGTGAGATGGGCAGATCCTGCCTCAGCGACCATCCATGCAGGAATCTCGGAGCCACGGAGGTCGAAATGCTGGAGGAGGATCGTGAGAACCTTCCCGCGGACCAACCGAACACCCTCTGCCCTGCTCACGCGGTCCGTTACCTGACATCGAGAGCGGTCATGAAGTGTTCCTACGGAGGCTGCCAGAAACTAGGAATGGTAACGAAGCAGGGTCTACGTCTATGTGGGTTCCACCAGGAACAGGCGTCGACATCCTCGCGGCGGTCCTCACGGTCGAGATCGAGGGTAAGGGACCCACCCCCGGGAGAAGGTGAAGGAGATGAACGGGGAGAAGGAGAAGGTGACGACCGGGTGAAGCGCCGTGGGAGAGGACGCGAGGTCTCCTACCAGGTGGATGAGGCTGAATCTTTCCTTCGGGAAGTGCGAGACGAGAAGGAGGAAGAAACTCCGGCACTCCGCAGAAGAAGAGTCTCATCGCCAGGGCATACACCTAAGTCCTCGGTTCAACACAGTTTGGCACGAATGGGTATGATCAACTCCCCGGACCGTCGAGGCGACATGACCTACCTGGAGGAGTTCATGGAGCAAATGGTGGATGGTCGAGAGTTGCAGCTCAGTGAAGAGGACATCAGGAAGCAGTTAGCAGCTCAAGCCGGGATGACGGTGGGCGACCTTACAAGGCACCTGTATGAACAGGCTACGGAAGAACAGAGGAAGGGCGCGAAGGGTCTGACCAAGTTCCTGGCCAAGTGGCGTCAACAGGCGGCAGCTCAAGACCGCCCTTCTTCTATGTCGGAATGGAGCGTGGTCGACAAGGAGCGAGAAGGAATGACCCCTACACCATCCAGCTTGGCATCAGGAACGAAGTCTGCCGTGAGCCCAGGCATGGCTGAGACGCCCCCCAAACGGAGGTTGGCATCCGTACCTCCACCGGGAATTTATGACCCAGATCGGAAGGCCGGAACCGGGCCAGAAGGGCAAGGCAGTCACTCCGAGATGACCGACATCGCCAAAGCGATCCAGCAACAAACCAACGAATTGGCTACGTTGGTCAAAGCCCAGCAGGAGACCACTACAGGCACTGGCGGCTCCTTGAAAGGTTTGGGCAAATCTTCTGAAGAACTGGTATTTTTGCTGCGTGCATGCGGTGAGTACACCGTACGAGTCGGCGATGTTGAGTACGGAGCACCTCTCGCTCAAGCACTTCTGGCCGCCCAGGCAGGGTCGTCAACGAAGTTGCGAAGTGCTGGGTTCCGCCAAAAGATCACCTCCAGGCTGGCCATCGGGATTGCAGGACCTTACTGGGGCACGCAGGAGAAGTACGCCTTGAGCGCCTCCGACTTCGTTCCTTGCACGGACGCAGAGTTGGACCAGTTTGCCATCGAGAGCAGGACGGGCAAGCCCATCAATGAGCAGAGGCCAACGGCCCCTACCCGCTATGAGGACTGGCTCAACCGGGTGAAACGCCAGAATGACATTTGGGCACTCGTGTACGGCATGGAATGGAAAGCAGTCCGGGAGCACGCCATCAACTTGTTGGGAGAGTGGCATGTCAGCGCCCCTCACAAGTGGCCCCTACAGGTGTTGCTGGACGTGTGGGAGGAACTGCACTGGAGATTTCTCGAAGAGCTGAAGGAAGAGCTGAGGAAGATTAAACGGCTTTCAGGTCGAGAGTCCATGACGTTACAGGACCTGAAGTTCTACGCCCTTATGCCAGATGAAGAGGGACGTCCTCCTTTGAACCTGCCACAGACCTTTGATCTGAGAAGGCCAGAAGGATGGTTCATGTCAGAGGTGATGCCCAGGATTGAGAGACGCCAAGAAAGGATGCTATGGAAGATGACCTGGGAAGGAGCAGGAAAAAGCAGGGCCCAAGGTCAGTCAGCAGGAGGAGACGGAGGACATCGAGACGAGAAGTTGACCTTAAAGACCTTGTTTGGGCCCAAGCTCACTGCCGAGGAGACAGCGAAGGCCAAGGAACGGGCGCCCACAAACAAGGACGGAAAATTGCTGTGTTGGGGCTACTTGACCCACCTGGGCTGTTCGCAACAAGGCTGTCAAAGAGCACATGAACCACTTCGAGGACCCTTTGAAGCTCTTGACCCCGCGGTGCAACTTCAGATGCTTCGGAGAGGAGGCCTGAGGAGGATGAAGGCGGAGACGAAAGACACCGCGGCCGAGAAAATCAAAGAGATCCGGGCCGGAGTGGCCAAGGATAAAGCCGCTAAGGTGCAGGATGGCAAAGACCGCCGGAGAGCGGGGCAAGGAGAAGGAGCCAAAGAGGGAGATCCAGAAGGTCCCGAAAAGGCAGGAGGGCGGGTGCATTGGGAGGCGCCAGAGGAGATGATCCAGGTCGACTACACGCGCCAGGAGAAGGACTTCGCCGACTTGGTGGCCGGTCCGGATGACACAATCTTCGACCACGTCCCAAAGGACGCCCGCCCGCACGCCGGCCGGCAGGGATCCTCAGCCCCTGCGGAGGCACAGGACATGGTGAGAAAAGCTCAAGCTCTGGCCACTGGACCGGTGTTGGGCAAGCTGCAGGAGGCTTCCGATGATCTGTACGCTTGGGCATCCACCAGGGTGGCCAATGACCCGGCAATTTCCTTCGAAACCCTCTTGGAGGAGATGGTCCAGTATGGCTTGGGGGAGTTGGCGGCAGAGGCCGCGTCTTTGCTGGAGGCCCATGGACAAGGGCCCAAGGCGGGCCATCAGGCACGGTGCCAGCTGGGGGACACCCGGTGGGAGGACGAAGGCCCGGGGCGAGCTTTGGTCCACATCGACGGGGAACCTTGGGCGTTGTGGGACTTTGGCGAGATGGTCTACACGACAGAGGAGCTGGCGGGCTTGTTGGGGGTGATCGAGCCGGAGAATGAGAAGAGGCAGTGTGTAACGAAGGTTTTAGCGGCTGGCTTGCATCTGGCCCAGCAAGGAAAGGTCCCAACCATGGAGGAGGTAGAGAAAGGGACACAGGAATTCCAGTTGGAACAGGCCAGACTGGCTGTGGAAGCCGAAGGCGTCATGGGCCACTCAGAGGCCAAGGTGGCGCCGGTAGAGCACGAGTTGCGGATGTACGCTCATGACATCCTGAAACCCCACCACGACAAGGACTACAGGGCCTTAGCCGTCTTCCCGCTTGCAGCGCTGGAGGAGATGAGGGTCATTGTGGTGAGGGTTGACTACAAAGGGGACCTGTTGATCGAGACGGTCACAGGCAACCAGTGGACTCAGTCGGACATCTGGGTGATGATTTCAAAGGGCCACATGACGCTCCTTCAGCCACCTTCGCCGGAGGCAGGCAAGGTTCTGTTGGGAAAGGAAGAGGTGTACAACACCCCTTGCTTGGGCTTCCGATATTTTTGGCATCAACGGCACGATCAAGCCAAGACAGCCCCGGGAATCATTTCATGCCGTCACTGCCGAACTCGGAAAGGAGGAGGCATGGAGGAACCGGTACCGATGGGGTGTCTGAGGAAGACAACATGTCTACCAGCCCTCTCTCAAGTCTTCGCGGGCGGCGGCCAAGTCATCCGGCCCCTACATGAAGTCAAGGGCCAGAAGGGTCTCGTCCTTCAGGAGTACTTTGCAGGTCATGGGGTCATCACCAAAGGATGGCGGGCTGCTAACCAAACGGCCCTGGAGCCCATCGAGCTGTATGCACAGCCGCACCAGCAGCTTGGACCTCGACCAGAGCACGACTTGGCGGACCCGTTACGGCAAGAACATTTCCTTGGTCGCCTACGCGCAAAGGAGTCCAATGTGCAATGGATCGCAAGCCCGTGCACCACCTTTTGTGATTGGTGCTTGCAGAATGGCGGAACGCGCGCCTTCCAGAACCCAGAAGGGTTGCCAACCGCCAAGGAGCAGCTGGGCAACACTTTGTCGGCATACGGGGCCAAGGTTTTCGAAACTTCACTGATGCAAGGTGGCTTCCCCATTGCAGAGAGCTCCGGGACCTCAGGACGGTACCCAAAACAATGGCACCTTCCGCAGTGGCGACGCCTGCTCCAACGACCGGACGTGGACTTCATCGAGATTGACATGTGTGCCTTCGGCTTGGGGCCTCCTGATACGGTGGGACAGTT
>CAXAMN010024694.1:2623587-2636984 GCA_963970005.1 Durusdinium trenchii | reverse complement strand
CTATCGACTTAATTCATTTGGCTCAAGACTTAGCAGCCCAATACTGCATTCACTGCCATAGAAAAGGTGTGCATCGCTGCCGCTCGCACACCGACCGCACTCGTGTGACTGCTTGGTGTTTCGATCAGGTCCAGTTTAGCCAACTGCCACTTCTGGGGGAACTTACCCCTCAAAGTGGTAGCGGAGCTTGTGTCTCCTGCTTCGCATTGGTCGATTTTGCCTTCGTGCTGAATCGTCCGATATTCCGGACAGGGGACAACCAAGTAAGTCACTTGTCAGAAAACAATTAGACCATGGTCCAGATCTTTAACATAGATACGGACGAAGAGCATGACAGCGACCTAACTGAGCTTACCGATCCAGAAGAAGCTTTCGCAGCTCAAGGCACGCGTCATCGCCAACAGCATGGAAGGTCCTCGAGTTCGACATACCGGACGTACGAGGCACAGCCATCAGCAGGTGTCAAGATGACGCCAAAGATTCCTCCGTCATTCGATGGACAGTCATCCTGGTTCGAGTTTGAAGATTTGATTGATGACTGGGTGAACATCACCACATTAAGCGCCGAAAAATTAGGCCCATCATTGAAGAACGCTCTAACCGGAAACGCCGAATACTACAAGAAAATGCTCGACAATGAACAGCTTCGTCATGAAAGAAACGGTATTACGTATTTCAAGGAGACGTTGCGCCCATACTTTGTCAAGGGAGCAAATCATGTTTTTCTTTGGCGTTTCATGCAGCTCTTCAGGACCTGGCGCGGAAACGGGGAATTTGTCAGCTGGATCGCTCGTTTTGAAGTCGCTAGCAAGAAAGTCATGGAAGCCTTCATGGGCTTGTTAGATCTTTCGACTGTTCCACAGCCTGATGATTTCAACTTTACTGATATCCTCTCGCAACAGCAGTACTTGCTACTTCAAGGACTTCAAGATCCCGCAGAAAGAAGAGAGAATGCAGAAAGAATCCGTTCTGAACACATTGATGCCTTGAAACAAGCGCATCGTGACACCTTTCCACTGTCTGACAATTTGATGTCACTTATTTTCTTAGTTCAGTCGGATCTCAACGAACAGCAAAGAGAAAGGTTTGTAGCCAGCATGGCCCTGCGTCAGATCAACATGAACAACTACACATACTTAGGTGTCAAAGGCTTATTCCTAGATCTCTTTTGCGGAACCGCCACAGGAACTGCCGATCCTTCGATCCGCAGGCAAAGAAGATCCACTTTCCTTGTCCTCGATTAAGGAGACTTGGAAGAAGAATCCGGATACTGGGTGATGGATCAAGAAACAGGCGAAGAAGGATTTGTGAGTTTGTTCTCAGAATCCAAATTTTGGGTGTTAGCAGCCAAAGGAGGATACACCCGTAGGAGAATCCATGGTAGAAGATTCAGAAAACCATCCAAAGGCGGCAAGGGAAAAGGCCGCGGAAAAGGTAGAAGACCCGGCTTTGTCAGCCGTAGAGGCAAAGGTGCAGGGGCACATTATGCAGAGTACCCTGACAACTCAGGTTTCTATGGAAAAGGCAAGAAAGGAAAGAAAGGTGGAAAGAAAGGATTCAAAGGAAAAGATGCATTCAAAGGCAAAGGAAAAAGCAAGCAACAGAATCCCTTTCAACAATCCAATGTTGTAACCACCGAAGAGCCTTCATCAGCTCAACCATCAACTAATGCCGAAGAAACCTGGAGTGCACATGAAGCAAATTGGTCATGGGACTCGTACGGATACCACACAGACCAGTACTATCCTGAAGATGTCTGGCAGGCAAATGAAGCCACTTGGCAACAATGGACATACTTCGCGGACGGACAGACGGACAGACCGCAAGATGAAGAGCATCATAGCTCAGAGCCAAGGCCTGGCCAGATGAACCAGTCAGCAGATTTCCGGTATTACGGAACACATGCCGAAGAAATGACTGGTGAAGAACATGTTTCACATCAGTATCACCTAAACCCTGCCGGTAGCAGTACAGACTACCGACATTCCGGTTGTTCTGAAGTGATTGATCCACGCTTCTGTTCTTCTTTTGTCAACTTTGACGATGGATTTCACCATGCTTTGCTTTCTGAATACATCGACTTGAGGTACAGTCCGACCTACGTGATCATTGATAGCGGCTGTACCAGAGCAATGGGCTCAAGGACCGCCATCATGCATCTAGTGAAGGCATGTAAGAGACACTACAATGCATCCAAGATTGATTTCTCTTTTGAGCCTTCGTCAAGTCGATTTTCATTTGCAAATGGTGAACAGTCCAATGTCCGAGAGAAGCTGGTAATCTACTTCCAGAACGACCAGTCACCCACAGGGTGGATCACAACAGCGATAGATATCTTAGACCAAGGCGATGTTCCAATCCTTTTTAGCGTTGAGCAGCTCAGGAACCTTCGCATGTCTATTGAGCACACTCCAGTCGGTGACTATCTGACTTGCCCTTTGTTCGGTCTGAAGCGATTTTCGCTGCCAGTGAGCACTTCTAACCATAATGTCCTAGACATCATGATGTTTGCCAGCTCAGTTCGTAAGCCGAACCACAGCTTTACTGCAATCAACCCTTCGTATGCATCGTGTCCTGCCTGCAGTGGAAAGCATCGTAAGCACACATATAAAGATGGATGCAAGAAGGCGGAGACATCCGAAGTGAAGGAAGACAAGTCAGCAGCCGATATTCCGGCTAAGAAGCCAGAGAAGCACATTGCAAGTGGAGATGCCAAGGTCGATCCGCCATCGAAGCTCATTTCGATGCCTCCACCGGCTAAGAAGGTGACACCTCCGACATACCGGAAGACAGAAAAGTCACCTGATTTTGGTACGCCATTTGAGCATTCGAAGATTCCAAGTTCGAGCTCAGGAGCCGAGAAGCCTGACGTACCTCCAGCAGAGCCTGACATGCCTGTGAAGCCTGATCCTCAGGAAGAATCAAAGGAAGACGTGAAACCAATACCAACAACAGTTCATCGAGAGAAGAAGACGCCAAAGGTTTCTGTAACATTGCCGTTAGCATTGCAGAGAATCCATGAGAAACTGTCTCATTCAACTGAACTCTTGAAACTGCATTTGAAACACTATCACATGTCAACTGAGCAGTTCAAGAAACGCACATCAGCTTTGAAGATTCCTGCTAAGATCTATGAAGAGTATGAAAAGGTAGTCAAGCAGTGTGACACATGTCAGAAGTCTAAAATTGCACCTTCAAGATCAAGAATTTCAGGTATGAGAAGTGAAACGTTTGGAGAACTCACCTTTGTTGATCATGGTGAGCTAGCTATCAACGACAAGTCCAAACTTCTTTTCCTGATCATCTATGATGGTGCTACTTCTATGACCACTGCTTACGTGTGTAACGGCAAGACTGAAGCAGAAACGATTGGCCATCTTTTGGAGTACTTTGAGACATACCAGTTGAATCCTAAGGATCTTGTCGGTGATCAAGGTTTCATGGGCACTGAACTTGAAGCCTTCTACAATAGAAAGAATATCCGACCGATCACTTTAGGACCTGGTACTCCATGGCCAAACAGAGCAGAAGCAGCTGTTCGCATGTACAAAAAGCAGATCACCCTGATGCTTAAGGCCGTGACTGAGGATCCATCCAGATACGAGATCACGTACCGTCAACTCCTCAGACAAGCATCACTTGCCAGAAACTCCATGGTTACTTTTGGTGGAGTGTCTCCATTGGAGATGGCATTTGGAAGGCGACCTGCAGATCTTTTGTACCCAGAGAACATGACACCAGAACAGCTTACTGCTTCACTTCCTTCTCCCGAGAAAAACATAGATGCCCTCAGAACACTTGCCATGAAGTCTTACCTAGAAGCAAAACAATCAGACGACTTGAGACGAGACATTTCTGCAAGACTTCAGTTGAGTGATGGTCCATTTTACCCTGGTGATAAGATCTACTACTGGACAGAAGATAAATCCAAGGTAAAGTCTGATGGAATCCACAGTGGTAAATGGATCAAAGGCAAGGTCATTAGTTCTGACGGCAGTATGGTTGGTATCGATCTAGGCACCAGGATTCTAAAGGTCAACATCAGCAAGGTCCGCAAGGACATCAATCCAATCGAAGATGTTGAGGTGCCACTCGACCCGGTTGCACTACTGAGTGCTGAGAGTGCACGGACCGATATTCCGGTCACTGACCACGCAAGCTCTTTAGTCCAGCGCGACGGAGCCCAGATCGGTGTGGAAGGCTTCACATATTCCTCTTATGCATGGCAACCTGTCATGACTGGCAAGATTGATTTCTTAGAACTGTTCGCAGGTTCAGCACGGTTGAGTCAAGTTGCTGCCATGAATGGTTTGCGTGTTGGACAACCTATTGACCTGAGAACTGGGTTTGACATCTTGACCAGTGATGGTCGTAAGAGGACGATGGACATCATCGAGAAACAGAAGCCTAAAGTCATCTTTATGGCGCCGCGCTGTGCTCCTTGGAGTCAGATGACCAATATCCATGATCGCGTAGCGCGAGATCAGCGCAGACAGAAGTTTCTTCCAATGTTGGAGTTTTGTTGTCGTGTTGCCGTATTCCAGATTGAACATGAAGGCCATTTCATCATTGAGAATCCAGCCTCATCAGCTCTTTGGTACACCAGATGTTTCCAACGTCTTTTGTCACAACGTGGTGTTACCTATGGTACTCTTGACATGTGTTCATTTGGAATGAAAGACCCTAACGGCTATTACTACAACAAACCAACTTCTCTTTTACACAATTTTGATGAAGGAGTTTTAGCGCCTGTGTTCAAGAGATGTAGTAATAAGCTCGGGGGTGAACGACACCAACATCAACCATTGGAAGGCTCAGCACCTGGCTTTGGAAGCAGAACTAAGCTAGCTCAGGTTTATCCTTATCGTTTCTGTTCCAAGCTTATTCGCTGTCTTCTGCCGCTGGGAAGCCATCATGGATTGTTTCACGCACAGACTACCGTAGTTGTAGATCTGCTCGGAGAACTCGATATTCCTGATGGAAAATACGGATCGAGAATATGTTCACCTCAGTGAATCTGACAGTGTAACTGTGAAGGATTTTTATGTTCGACGCCTTATGAACAGAGTGAACTCACTCCCTAAGGGACATGAGTACAATCCTTGGTCTGAGTCATTGCATATCGCACATGATGTTTCACATGTGCGCCAGATTTTTGCACCTACCATGGCATTTGAGAACGCCACAATTTTACGAGGTACTTTTGAACCACTGAAGGTCAGGTACCGTAACACCGCAGGTGTCCTGTTTTTATGGCGTAAGAAGGATACAACTAAGTTGTACATCCAATCACATCCTTTTGACGACTTGTCGAAGATGGTGGAGTCAAATTGGAGCTGTGTCTTTTTCTGGAACTCTGATGGTCGTGTTCCGTCCAAACCTGTTCACACACCTGTCACACCTGACACTGTTGGTGCACCGCCTGCACCACCTCCTGGTTTGGATCCTGATGAGTACATGACACCTACTGGTCCTGACACGCCTGGCGACATCCCTGGTGATCCATTCACGCCAGGTGATTTCTTTACACCTGGAGACAGTCCAGATACACCATTTACACCTTCACAAGGACAACCGCCGCCAGACAATCCGTTTCCACCGTTTCCAGGCAACTCACCACCGTCACAACCTGACACACACATGCCTGGCGAACTTCCGGATACACCACCTTCAGGACCACAACCACCATCACAGTTTCCACCTTCTACTCCTGCAGCCACAGTTCCACCTATTCCTAACTCTTTTTTGCCATTGACTCCCGTGCAACCAGACACTCCTGTAGTTCCTACTCTTGTCGTTCCACCGTCTATTCCCGATGAGCAGATGATTTCCGGTGAGAAACGACCTACTCCTTCTCCTGTGTCTGACCGCCCTTCGACGAAAGCTCGTCCTACGAGACCTGTACAGATGCCTGTCTCGCCTTCACCTCCTACGGTTCCACCGAGCAACCATCTGGGGGGTGATGATCGACTCGTCTTTTCGCCGCCGGTCGTCCGAACACCAGTGAAGAAACGCAAACCGGAAGATAACATTGACGATATACCAGAATTCCGGAAGACGAGGACGCCGGTGATCCAGATGCTCAGCCATCCGGACCAAGTTTGCCAATCGCAGGCGACGGTGATGAACAGCCAGTGTCACCTGAATCTCCTGAAGCTGTAATCGTCGACTCCGATATTCCGGACGACGTAGCAGTAGATGTTGAGGAAGAAGAAGAAGATGACGTTGACTCAGATGAAACCATCGATTATAATGACCTGTTCGTGGACGAAAACAGCTGGAGCTGGTTGTCAGCTGAACAGAAGCTCTGCAGCAATACTGGTTCGTTCACGGTACCTCGGTACATTGATGGTTCACCTGTAGATCTCAAGACAGTTCCGTCCTACGCTGACTTTGTCACACCGTCTTCGTACATGGCACAGAAGAAACGTCAGCTACTTAGTAAGAACTATGCCGACATCAGAGAAGTCTACTCCGGTATTACGGAGGAAGACAAGGCCTTCCTGACCTTGTACCAATCCCAGGAAGATAAGTTCTCTTATCTTGTCGGTAAGAAACGTAAGGAAGCAACCCAGCAAGAAAAGCGCCAGTTTGCCAAGCAATTCCTGGAAGCCAAACAAGCCGAATGCAAATCCTGGTTCGACAATGACGTATTCGAGCTTGTAGACATGCGTAAGCTCAAGATCAGGAACTATGTTGCTGGACGCTGGGTCCTTACCATTAAGAAGGACAAGGACGGTAACTTCTTGAAGTGCAAGGCACGTTGGGTGCTAAAGGGTTTCCAAGACAGACAGAAGGATACCCAACAAACCGACAGTCCTGCAGCAAGTCGTTCAGGTTTTCGATGTGCAACACAGTTTGCAGCTGATTGCCAGTGGGATCTGTATCATATGGACCTGAAGACCGCCTTCCAGCAAGGCGAAGCATATGATGAAACTAGAGACATCATTTGCCAGATCCCGTCCGAATGCGGATATCCACCACACATAGGAGCAAAGATGAAGAAGTCCGCATACGGTCTGAACGATGCACCACGTCGATGGTGGCAGGTTGTCGATAAGGCACTTCTTAGCTATGGACTTGTGCCAACTCGAGCTGATCGATGCACATATTTTGTACGGCGATAAGATGTCACCCAAGGACACTTCGTTGTCCAAGTCATTCCGCAAGACGTCTACGTCTAATGATCCTGTTCAAGATGCAATCGACATGCTGCTGGATCCTGTAGCACAGAATAATGCACAAGGCCGGAGACCACACGGTTTCATTTGTCTTCATGTCGATGACTTGTTCATGGCCGGAGACAAGGTCTTTGCAGACAAGGTGCTTGCCAGCATTCGTAAGGACTTTAACGTAGGCTCGGAAGACAAGAATGACATCATGTTTGTTGGTCAACGTATCAAGTGGAAGACTCATGACAAGCAAGGACCATACATCTCTTGTGACCAAAAGCTTGCAGTAGATGCTGTAGAGGAAATCAAGTTTGATAAATATCTAAAGGACAATGTTGCTTGTAATCCTCAGATGCATACAGCATATCGCTCTGTTTTAGGCCAGCTCAATTGGCTACAGAGTCGAACGCAAGTTCACTTGTGTTACAAGTTCTCTAGATGTGCGTCCGCCGCTTCGAGTCCGACCATTGGTGACGTGCGTGAGATCAACAAGGTTGTTCGTACAATGAAGAGCCAATATGTAGATGCTCGATTCTGGCCTCTCAAGGGCAATCAGCGCATCCTTGGCTTTCCTGATGCATCGTATCGAAACAACAGCGACAAGTCCAGTCAACGTGCACATGTCATCTATCTGGCTGAAGAAAGGCAGCCATATAACTCTCGATATTCCGAGAAGAAGGATAGCTCAGCTACACGTGGATCTATCATAGACTATGAGAGTCATAAGATCACTACTACTACTCAGTCTACCACTGTCGCTGAACTTCAAGCCTTGATGAGGTGCTTTGGAACATGTCTTTTCCTTCGTGCTCTGTGGGCTGATGTCAGTGGCCAGATTCTTCCTATCCACTTAAGAACAGACGCAAACAACCTGGTCACCACTGCACAAACCACACATCTCCCGGAGCAAAAGGAAACACATCACCTCATACAGATGCTCAGACACGAGAGCAACACTGGCAACATCGATGACTCAAGTCATGTCGCAAGTGAATTCTGTCTCGCTGATCCTTTAACAAAACACACCGCCAAACCGGACGTACTTGTAAGAAGCATAGAGACAGGAACACTCCGTCAGGTTGATGTACACCCACCTTTCCGAACACTTGTGAAACACAAGGCCTTTATAACCGAGTGGGTCATTAATAACCTGCCGGATCCACAGTTTGTTCTCACATTCTTTGCTGAAGACATATCAGACTGTGTATACTCACTTATGTATGCTTCATGACATTTTTCTTGTGAATTTTTGTCTCAAGAAAATTTGTGTCTGCGACTGCATTTTCTGGTTCAAGCGCACTACTACGGACGAAGACAAGCTTGAGCATATTTAGTCTCTGTGATCATCATGGGCCGCAAGATTCCAGCACCTGCTGCCGAGACTCCAGTGGCGCCTTCTCAGGCACCGGCAGCCAAGTCCAGGCCCCGATCACCGAGCCAGCCCTCCACTGCACGACCGGTATTACGGTCTCGACGCAGTGTGAGTCTTTCGCGTCAGAGCGATTCGCCGTCTGAGGCGGCGCCATCAGCACCTCGCTTCATTGATGTCGTTCGCGCATCTTTGTCGCCTGATGCATCCCGTAAGGGTAGCGGCCAACATTCCGGCCAGGATCAATCGAAAGGCAGAGGAAAAGGCAAGCGCTCACCATCTCGTGAAGAGCGCGCGCCAGCAGTTGCATTGACACCCCGTGAGAGCATTCGTCCAACGCAATCCAGCCTCAAGGGGTATCGCCTCCACACAATGGTTCAAGGAGGCCGTCCTATTGTAACGCAGATTGATGAGATCCACGAAGCCGGTGCGCGTGGCACATCGAGCCGTGGACCAAGCCAGCCTGCCGATCGCCGACATTCCGGCGGAAAAGGCAAACGACCAGAGTCGTGCGATGCCGAAGGCCGACATTCCGGCAAAGGCAAGGGCAAGAGCAAGGACACTTCTCGTGACGCCGGTCCTCGCCCTAGCGCAATGGACTCTGCATTCGAACGCCCCGAGTACGGTGTTAGCTCAGCTTTCGTCTACTGTCTGTGGATGAGCGCATCAACCTGTTGCTACCGCTTGCCATCACCATTATGTACAATCAGAAAGGCAGGTACCAGGTTGGCATTTTGAGCACTTCCGATCATTAGAAGGGTGAAAGGTTTGTTAGTAACCCTCACAGTTGGATCCACCCAGCCGGTATGACGGCTGAGGATCGCAAAGAGCTTGCCCAGTTATATAAGCAATTCAGGGCCGCTCATGTTTTTGTGCAAGCCGTTTCCAGCCATTCGGGAGGTGCCGAAGCTCCGATAACCGGCCTTAAGATCCCGAAGTGCCAGCTCTCCGATATGCCGGACACGCTGGTTCACATGACTGAGTATCGCCACATCCGTTCGATTTTGCAGTACGGTCTCCTTCCCGGAGGCGGCAGTACACACGGCAATAAGCAACGTAACATGAATCACTTTTTTCCGATCGACGGACTTTTGGTCTCTTATGAACACATTCGACCAACGGCCAATGTGGCACTCGTCTTGTCTAAGGCAACACTGGAAAAGCATCCAGAGCTCATGGAAGACTTTAGCCTGAGCAAGAATGGATACTTTTTGACCAAGGCCGTTATTCCGGCCGGTCTTTTCAGTCTTGCATGGGACGTCCGGAACAATTGCTGTGTGTCAACTAAGCTATGGGATGTCCCAGACTCCACTCCAGCCATGTCAGTCCCCGATGAGCCGTACTTGCGTTTTTATTCTCAGCTCTATTGCGAGGTACTGAGGCTGGTAGGCAAAGGCCACGATAAGTTCAAGATTGAAACAAGGCGGCTTGCATTTAAGAATATCAAGATTCGCGAGGTCGAGGCATGGCGCGATGAGGCCGAGGAGAAACTTGATCGCCATCAACTCCACGGCATGTCCAAGATCCACACTGAGACATGGCTGAATTTTCTCTCCCTCGACGACGACTGGAAGGATGAAGCCACCAACATGCGTCGTCTCAAGAAACGCTCGTTGTCGGAAACGACCGAGGAAGAGGGAGATGACCTGATTGATGTCGATGATGACGACGACATGGAGGTCGATGCCGACATTCCGGCAGACGACGATGATGATGTTCAGGTCATAAGTAATTTAGATGAAGCCATGGTGGACGACCTCGCAGAAGCGCGCCAGAAAGGAACCTGGGTCAAGAAAGGCACTGTGAAGAAGGAAGAGTCCGACATGCCGGACGATCCTTCAGCAGCAGCCTCATCATCTGCAGCAGTCAAGAAGGAAGAAAAGCAGAGCACAAGGGTTTGGTCCTCCCGAGCGCGGTCACGAACGCCAACTCGTACTGTCCTTAAGAAGGCTGACCATACGCCGGGAGCCGCCCGCACTCCATCCGAGGGCCGCAGAGTTTCGTTTTCCGATATTCCGGAAACGAAGTACATCGCAGCATCATCCAAGAAGCGTGCGACCTCGCGAGCGCTGGAAGTCATCAGCGATGCAAGGAAGGCACAGCAAGCGCCAACTAAGTTCCATCATCGCCCAGAAGAGATGACTTGCCTTACCTGTGCAAGAGCTGAAGTGCTCTTCTTCTGCCGAGCATGCCGACATGGCACATGCCTTGACTGCTATCATGATGTCAGTAACCACTGCTCATGTAACAGCATTTATCTCTGTTCGACCGTCCCAGACGCCGATATTCCGGCACCGCTGGGTGAGCGCGAGCGCGAAGAGATCACGGCAGAAATTGATTTCACGATTCCCTTCGCAGCCGAATCCGAGGGTTGGCACCCGGATGACCGGTATGCCGGCCGATTGCACCGTTTGCAAGAAATCAAAGATCTTGTTCTCGGTGGCGGCTCAACAGGTTATGCGGCGATGGATCGAATTGTTCTCGAAGGAGTCAGCAAATACCATTACACGAACCATCCAACCTACAGGAGCCGTGCCATTCCCTCGATCGCTCAACACTGGGACGAACAGTCCGATGTGGCACCATACCCAATCATTCGGCCAAGCTGCTTTTACGACTCCAATCGCCGATATACCGGCGCGGAGATGCGACAGATTGTCGAGTTAAGCCGTTCGTACATGCAGGGATATCGCGCGAACCAGGGAGACTTTGATCTCGATGAAGCAAGACTTCTCCGATCGACTGAACACGTCAGTGTCCTGCTTCTCAACTTCGGCGATATCAATCGTACACCTCACTTCAACGGCAGGCAGCCACTATCCAGGGATCTCGCCGAGACCGATCAATACGCTGTGCTTCCGCATTACCTTGTCAGGAACACAGCTCATATCACCATTCTTCTTGAGGCCAATGGCATCGAGCGTCATCGAGAGCTCTTTAACCAGTACAAATGCTTGAGCATTTTGGCCATGGCGGATGGAGAGTCACCTGCGATCGCAGCAGTCTGTTCCAGTGATCCTCTTGGCACTTCGAGGCTGGAACTCATCCGCCGGATCGAGCTTGAAGGCGAACGACTAGCCTGGGTAGCCCACGCCGCGACATTCCGCGTGATCTGGGGAAAGGTCGAAGAATCCACAGATGGAGGCATCACCGATGACCGTGGAGTCCGAAAGAACCTCCGTGTTGCCCTTGAAGAAGGCGCTGATCCAGCAGATAACATGGAGGCAACAGTCTGCCCTGACACCCTAGCTGTAGCACAAGCATCCACCACTTACATTGAGGCTTCGCCAGTGGATGCAGAGGCATTGTTCCACGAGTGTCCGGCATTCCGGACCGGGAGCCTGAACGACTGCAAGCGCATGCACATGCCTGAACTTCGAGTTTGCGCTTTCCATATCAATGCCCATGCCTTTCATTCAGGTATTATGGCCGGTAAGAACGCCATTATGAAGATTTTGATCACGGCCGTGGCAGACCAGGTGGACGTCATCGCGTGCGATGCTAATCAGTTCACGAACCGCAACTTCCGGGGCGATCGACATGCCGATCCAGGAACCGGAGCTGTCCTCACCATCCTTGACCAGATCCTTGTTTCTGCGAACAAGAAGCGTGAGCCGAGCAAGCGCATCACCTATAACTGGGAGGTCTCAACCCTCGCCAGTGAGCAGCTCGCCGCTTTGGAAGGTCTGGATGCCGATTGCGACTGCTTGTTGCAGATCGCCTTAAATTACGGCAAGGACATGCATACGTTGCGGTCAAGGACATCCGATATTCCGGATGATCGTGGACGTGTCGGATATGAAGGACCTCCACGCCAGAAGGAGACTACCATTAAGGTCAACGAACTCCTTAAGCACTTGAATCACCTTGATCTGTGTCTGAAGAGCAGCGATTTGGGTTACCACCACCCATTTCAGTGCAATTTTTCACTTGCCAGCCGACACAAGATCAGAGTTCGTGGCCAGCAATCCGCCGAGAAACGTGGGGCGAAGAATGCCGAGCGGGTTGAACGTCTGAAGGAACAATCTCGGCAGAAGAAGCAAGCTCGCCAAGCTGGCTGGCACCAGCCCTGGTCCTCGGGAGCGTCAAGCTCATGGTGGTATACCGGTTCATCTTCGTCATCTTGGAATACCGGTTACCGAGGCTACAGGGACTGGTAGGTAGTCTCTGCTCTAAGAAGCCGATATGCCGGCTAGAGCAACGCCGAAGCAAGTAGTCGTGAAAAGCCGATATTCCGGCCGACTACAGTAAATGCCACAAAGCTAAATGCAGTGTAAAAGACCCAGATAAATCTGAACTAAAGGCCTTATAGATTTGACTTCAACTTGATGATTTAACTTGAAAAAGAAGATTTCCGAAATTCCGGAACGTTCGATACAGCAAATATGCCTTTCGTAGATCTAGAGAGATTATCTGACGCAACCTAGATGAGCCAGAATGGCATCTACGGTTTAGTTCTGCGAAGACAGAACTTCTGAATTCATTTCAATTCTTTTGCGAACCTTTTGTACATTAGCGATCGTAAGCTTCGACACGAAGAAAATTTGTGTCTGTTTTGTGTTTGTAGTGCCCTAGGTCCCCTAGGCGTGTCTACGCTATACATGTGTAGCACCTGTTCTTTGTATATAGACTTGTATGTAGCTCTTCAGTCCGCTATCGACTTAATTCATTTGGCTCAAGACTTAGCAGCCCAATACTGCGTTCACTGCCATAGAACAGGTGTGCATCGCTGCCGCTCGCACACCGACCGCACTCGTGTGACTGCTTGGTGTTTCGATCAGGTCCAGTTTAGCCAACTGCCACTTCTGGGGGAACTTACCCCTCAGGGGGTGGGGGGGGTGGGGGGGGGAACCATG
>CAXAMN010024694.1:2571292-2623487 GCA_963970005.1 Durusdinium trenchii | reverse complement strand
CAAAAGGATTTTACATTCATTCTTATATGAGTTGATTTGTATCAACAGCAAATGGCTGAACAGAGTTGAGGGTAGGAGCAGTGTGGGGTGGGGGGTGGGGGGAACCATGGCCAAGATAATGACGTTCCATGTGGATGCGAAGGGCTTTTACATTCATTCAAGTAAGAATTAATGGTGGACGGCCCGAGGGGTGTGGGGTGGGGGGGGAACCATGGTCAAGACAATGACGTTCCATGTGGATGCAAAAGGATTTTACATTCATTCTTATATGAGTTGATTTGTATCAACATGCAAATGGCTGAACAGAGTGGAGGGTAGGAGCAGTGTGGGGTGGGGGGTGGGGGGGAACCATGGCCAAGATAATGACGTTCCATGTGGATGCAAAGGGCTTTTACATTCATTCAAGTAAGAACTAATGGTGGACGGCACCAGGGGTTTCGCATTGGTGGCACTACCACCACCTACGACGACGACTACTACTACTACCACCACTACTACTACTACTACTACCACTACCCAGGACATCAGTGTCTTCTTTTGGAAATGTTTTGGTTTTGGTTTCCTGGTTTTGGTTACCGAATCAGCGGTTTTGGTTACTGAATCAGCGGTTTTGGTTACCGAATCAGCGGGTTTTGGTTACCGAATCAGCGGTTTTTTTATCGAATCATAGTTACCGAATCAGCGGTTTTGGTTACCAAATCAGCGGTTTTGGTTACCGAATCAGCGGGTTTTGGTTACCGAATCAGCGGTTTTGGTTACCGAATCAGACGTTTTGGTTACCGAATCAGACGTTTTAGTTACCGAATCAGCGCTTTTAGTTATCGAATCAGCGCTTTTAGTTATCGAACCATAGTTACCGAATCAGACCGTTTGATTACCGAATCAGACGTCGACCTGGATCGAACCGTTGAGTTGTAGCAAGCTAGGCTCCTGTGAAATGAAAGGCATCATGAGGACAACCCAGGAATCTCTGATTCCAAGTCATTCTTTTTTATGGGTGCGAGTGTGTGATTGGCAACGATGATGTTGCGTTGTTCAAGGCAGCAGGGGACAGCTGGTTCCAAGCCCTGGAGCTTCTGCGTTGTTGTGGCCTACAACAGGTGCAAGTCGATGGTGTTGCGCAACCTGGCTCAACACAGGAGGACGACAGATTGGAGATGGTGTCTGCGGAAGAATCCAATGCCGTATGCTACTGTATGGCGCCTGAGCCTTGTGGATGCCAGCTGGATAACTGAGGTGGCTATTCTGGACTCAAGTCACCAGACTTGGTATATAAAAGAATCATCCAAAACAACAAAATAATTAGCTAGTCCTACTCCTTGGGAAGTGACTGATTTGAGCGGTTGTGCTTCAACTCTTTTCTGCAAGAAGTCCACGACTGCCCACACCTTGCCACAGGTTCACTGCTGCCATCAGTGCGGTGCAGGAGCGTTGGGCCTTGGGCATTCGATTGCTCGGCAGGCCGGTTGGAACGTGTTGGTGAAGATTGCGCACCTGATCGTGCATATGCAATCATGCACTGCAGATACGCGTGAATCTGACCTGGTGCATGCACAATAGGATTGCCGCTCAACGCCTGGCGGAGAATATCATCGCCGTCAATGCTGCCGCTGCAACCCTGGAGTACAACCACAAATGGTGCTTGGCTCTATACCTTTGTGAGGCCAGGTCAGCAAGGTTTGACCCCATGATGCCCCAGGTGTGCATTCATATTTATATTAGATACAACTTAAATTTGAGATGTCGGAAGCACAGTAATTATCCGAATTGCAGCAGGTTCCCTATTGGCCGTCCGTCATTGATGAAGCTAGCTCAATCCCATGGGCATGTGTCATGTGTGCTTGGCTGAGGCTGCATCGATGTTAGGTTCGCCTCTCGAAAGCCCTGGCTATGATGCGATTCTGGCTGCTTGCAGTCGTGGCAGAGCATGGCAAGCGGTGCGGGGCACAGAAGATGTGAGGGAAGTCGTGACAGAGACTTTGTCATTTGCCTGTTTGGCTTAGACCGGAGGCACGATAAGAGAAGAAACATCAAACACATAAGGTAAAGGGGAGCTTTAACAAGGCCCCCTTTTGGTGTCTTATTTAAAGGATATGATATCTTTGACAATCTTATTCATTCTTGTTGATTGTTCTGTTTCTTCTTTACTATTCTTTCTTCCTTCTTTAAATGTTCTCTTTCTCTCCTAAAGGACTTTGTCTCACTTGGTCTTGTTTTGGGAGCTTCACCATGACAGGTCTTGCAGCTCAGTGGCGCGATGAGCAAGGCGGAGGTACTTTGGCCTTCTTCGGCCTTGCCCTGCTTGGCCTCGTTGAATCGTCCCGTAACGTGGTTAACGTGGTTTCCGCGAGCGATGATGCACGTCGGCGTAAACCTCACTCAGGTGCGGTTTGGTCACATGGCTTGCGGTGCTCGCTTCGAGGCACGGATAGGGTTTGTTGGATGGCGCCCGTGGGGCGGTGAATTCCCTGAAGGCCTTGACCTTGGCCGGTCTTTGGGACGAGGTCCTGAAGCTCTTGGTGGAACTGCCGCAACTCTCCTTGCGGCCATCCAGCGAGGCACTGAAGGTGCCACACTTGGAGCCGAAGAAACCAAGCTGTAGGGCTTGAGGGAGTGTTGATCAGGTTCAGCAGGTCTTTTTTCCAGAGTCAACTTGTTTCACTACCGCTTCTCAAAGGCTGGCTTAGCTGCGCTGGAGCAAATGGGCCACAAGGTGCAAGAAGGGGCCGGGCATGGCCGGATTGTGCAGCTCAAGTGCGACGAGCTTCGATTCTCGCAGCTGAGTTGAAGTAAAAGCTTTGAACATTTCCGGAATTGCTGAAACGATTGGAAAGGAAGTGTTTTTCCCAGGCAGAGCAGCATCAGTTCCAGATTCCACAACGGGGAGTCTTTAAGAGCAGCTGGACCGCAAGCAATGCTGAAGCCCCGCGGCCAAGTGAGCCCCTCTATCATTGCTGCAGAGGGCTTAAGCGCCAGTGCTAGTTGTGGCAGCATGCTTCCTAACAATGTCATGAACCGCTCTTGATGGGCCAAGTTTCAAGAGATAGGCATGACACAGAGTTTATCAGAGTTTCCCACAGCCAAGACTAACATTTATAGGGCGCAGTTTTAGGGCAAGCAGACGTGCAGAGCTCTGAACCTATTGTCCCATATTGTCTGCAGGTGAAGATCGCTCAGCTTGTCGCTGGCGAAGCTTTGGGCCCCTGGTTTTGCCTCACCGTCGTAAGGCATTGGAAGGGTTGGGAGAGATCGTGGGTGTGGGAAGCAATTTGGCATATTCTGGCGTGATGATGCCTTCCCAATATCTTCGTCATTCGCTGCCTGAATGTGTGTGTATATGTATATGTTATTTTAAACAGAAGCCTCCCACCCAAAATCCAGAATTCATCATCGGCTGTTTGATCGGGAAGTGGTTGGCCTCGAAGAAAAGCAACATCGTTTGCTTGGCTGGCTGGCATCCAGCAAACTCCATGTGGGCTTTGAAGTTTGTAGCCAACTCCAGTCGTCGCCAACCGTTTTCCCATCCAGGGGACTCGGTCTTCGTCCTCGGATTCCAAGCAATGTGCTGCGAGGTATGGAGAGCACCTGCTTTGCATGAGCAATCGGCGCTTGTACTGCCTGCAGAGCTACCAGAGGTTGAGCCCTCAATGGGACGGCCTCTTGGTGGCCAGCGGGTGTCCTTCATTGTTTTCCCTGCCTACTCAGTACGACTACTCTTGATTTGTACCTGTTTGGTTTGGATGTCCAACAATGCTTGCTGATAGCACGCACTCACTGTGCATAAGGAAAACTTATCACGAAAGGTAGCCCCCCAGAGGATACCTTGAGTTTGTCTTGCGAAGCACGTGTGGGCTCCTCTGGGTCTAATAATTGATAGTTCAATTCAACCCCACCTCTCTTTGAATTGATTGTTCAATACAGACCCCCCCAATACCACTGTTGAGGCCCCTGCCCGGTCGTCGTACACCAACCACCGTTACTCCCAAACCACGTTTTACACCAACCACTGTCTACGCACCTGCGCGGTTTACACCAACCACCGTTTTACGCTCACCACCGCTTCAATGCCTGTTTTACATGCTTCTATTCTCTTCCCGCTGTCCTACCTTTCGTGTCTCCCTCTTCTCAAGTTGACCACTGGCATCCATTGGAAAGTGTCAGGCATGGTGGAGGTGGAGCTCTTCGAGTGGCCGGAGTTACACTCCAAGCCGGCTGTCTTTCAAGAATTTGTTCAACAGCTGAACAAGGCTGAAGGATACAGCTTTCAGGATGTGACTCTGCGTCCCGGAGCGTCCTGAGTGCAATTTATGGCCGGCACCTGCCTTGCGTGAGCCAAATCTAAATAGCTTTGGGACACAACTGGGCTTGAATGGCTTGCTGCTGCTGAGTTGCGGGAAAAGAGCCATGGTTGAGCTGTTGCCAATGCCATGGTTGAGCTGTTGACGCGCCAGACGTAGGTCGTTGAGCCAATTGATGTGCCGTGCAGCAAACACCCCCCACATGTCATGTGAATTTGAGGTGCAGTTGTGCATGGAGTCGGTCAACCTGAGATGGGCGCATCGATTGGGCAAGTTCGCTTAGCTGTTGCCGCAGATTCTGATGAGCCCCGCTTCTGATGGAAGCCTGTTACAAACAAATGGAGAAACAGAGAAACAAACCGCAGAACACATCAACCGTTGAACATGCGCAGTTTGAAGAAGGAGACCTGAGAGACTCCCGTGGAAGGAATTAAAGATGTTAGGAGACTGCGGCTCCCAGTTCTGTTGATGACAACGTGATGACCTTTCCTTGTCGATACCCTTTAGGACTGTAGGAATCCAGGCTTGTGATGGCTCGTGAGAAGCTGCAAGCTAGAATCAAAATCCGGCGTGCCCCTTTTGATTCAACTATACAGATATTATGATATTATGTTATTTATGTATATGTTCTTCAGACCTCATCATTCTAGCCGCGCACTTTAGCATATCCTTAAAATGGGGATGTAGGTACAATGTAGGTCCAGGTGCTTTGTGTCCATAGCATGTGAATGCCTGGACCTGAAGAATGAGCTAACCTCCCGACCTTGCTAAATGCAAGGGTTCCCAAATCTGAGAGCTTCACAAGCTGGAAAGAGTGATTTGTGGAGCTGGACGATCGTACGATAGCACAGGTATGTCGTTCTGCTTCTAGCTGGCAGACCATGGCATCCAGCATTGGGCAACCGAATTGGGTGCAGAATCACGGGCACCCCTTGCATTTGGTTGTTAAAGCTGTGGCTCTTTAGTTTCAGCTTGCAGGTTTGCGT
Source organism: Durusdinium trenchii (assembly GCA_963970005.1). Lineage (NCBI taxonomy): Eukaryota > Dinophyceae > Suessiales > Symbiodiniaceae > Durusdinium > Durusdinium trenchii. The sequence goes on along the minus strand of CAXAMN010024694.1, from coordinate 2,618,203 downwards.
GCAACCAACCAACTTGTCAGGCAGACGGTGGGGGGATGTCGCAGCCGGACGTTTGCGCTCACACATGCTCTTTCAAACGTCCGGCAGTACTTACACCGATGTGAGCGCACCGGTCCGTGTATTTTTGATTCCACAGCTTGCAGAGTATGAATGTCCTTGTAGACATTTGTAGACCTGTGAGCTTGAATGTCCTGAAATTGTGCGCACCGGTCTCACAACCAGAGATGTGTTCATTTATTCTTTCCTGGCAACATGTTTGCTTAGTCACTAAGTCCAATTCGGCAGGCGTGAATGCTGATGTTCCACCAGAGGACCGACCTCACAGGTAACTTCTTGACTCTTGGACTCTTAGATGTCATGAAGGAAGGGAGGGGGTGGCGCGGCGAGATGGCCACAAATCCGTTGTGACAAGACATTGGCGTTTTCATTTACCGAGTTTCGTTCTTCATGTTCTCCTTTGGTAGGATCCTTTGTACACCCGCCTGTGCCGAACTGTGCAGAGATTGCGACAGATGGTGCGCACTTGGTGTGTTCACCGTCGGTGTCAGAATCAATCTTCAGAGGAATGATGTGATATGAGTAATTTAACAGATATGAGACATCTGAGGTAATCAGGTCGCATAGTTCTTGCATGGTATAGTATAGTCGTTGGAAAACCAACATAACGTGAAGAACGGCGACGATGCCAAGTGGCTCAAGATCCCAGTCGTGTGGGCAAAGAACACCCGCGCGCTGTGCGAATGGCAGCATCAAGCCGGGATCCAGGCAGGCCAGCGGGATTTGGAGTTGCTGAACGACTTTGGATCACCCAACGTTTGCACTTCCGTTCTTGTGATGGGATTTTATTTGGTGGATAACCCCACCTGCACAGACACAAATACAGATATAGGTATATATATATATATCGTTCTTGTCAATTGCTCAAAGTGCCAAAAAGTCATCACATTGCCGAAGCTAGCATTTGCTTCCAAGAACTGGCCTGGAATACCTTCTGCAGTTTGTGCCGTGCTGGAAGCCACCACAGTTTCCTGGTGCTGCTAATCTTTGAGTGAGATGTCGAAACTCCTAGCTGTCTCGGGATTTAGTCAGCCTCTCACAAATCTGAATGACCTTGGGTTGACCCCGCCGAGAGTCAGGATCCACATTACCATGGCCGTCTTGAGTCCAGAGTCCAGAGAGCTTGACACATGTTGGATCCAATTGCCACTTGAGCCAAGCTGCACGAAGGACACGGGTTGAATCCCTTCTTCCGCGCGGTGAGCCGCTTTCGGCAGAGAAGATGGGATGAGTGCATTGATATTTGCACGGAGCTTTTGGAACAGCAGCTTGGTGCTTTCTCCCCACAATGGCCGTGCATGTACACGTGCATGGAGGTGCATGGAGGTTCTGTTTTGAGGGTCTCCATGGAGAAGATAATGTAGGAGCGCAATTTGTGGCACTTTGTTTCATCCTAAAGCTTGTCATCAGCTGAAGATTAGTGACAGAAGTTCCTTTCTGCCGACAGAGACGGCCGAATGCCAAGGAATCCGCGAGACCAGGCCGCCTGGTTCCTGAAGTGCCGGGCTTTGACCTCCAAGCAGTGGATCGACGATGTTGAGACACCCGGTTTGCAAGAACTGCTATCAGCTAGGTAACGATCACAGCAGTGAATGGTGGATTCAGTTGGAGCATATATATATATATATACAATATTTTGGAAACACATTGACTTAACAGATGGACTGGCCTGGCAGTTGCCCTGCCTCCTGCTACTGTACTCTGCTTCACATCCGAGGATCGACGAGGAAGGGGTCGCCGACCTGCTGCTGGATGAGAGCCTCGGAAGTGCATCATATTGAGACCATTGGGGTCATTGCGCCCGTACAACAAGAACGAAGGTGGATGAAAGCACAGAAACAATCTATTTGGACGATTTCATGGGGTCTCAGTGCAGTCTCCTTCTTTAAATGTTGGCCTTGGTTGCACCGAGGAACGCAGTGGCTCAGGCGCCCAGGCCGGGGACCTCGCTGAACCGGCCACGCACAGAGCTTTGACGATATTAGTTAGTGGAACCCGGAGAAGTTGAAAGGACGTAGTTGGCTGGTTCAGTGCAGGACAGCTTGGGACTCAGTCAACAGAGGCAACCTTTTGACTCAGCTACGCAATGGTCGAGGCCCAACAAGGGCCACTGAAAATGCAACAGCCCAAAGGAGGCTACTTTGAAAATCTTTGAAGCAGTGATGGCTTCCCTAAGGAAGCTGGCGGCGGGCCCACCCAGGTGGTGCGCCCGGTCTCCGCCAGCGGGCGACCGCTGACGGGCTTCGCGCGGCCGGGCAGCAACCGGCCGACGAGCTCCTCAGCGGGGCGGGATATCACCACAGCCATGCAGGGCAACCGTCCAGGGACCTCCAGGTCCGGAACCATGGACTGAGCGAGTAGCGCGGATGCGTAGGGGTGTTCAGGAAGTCCATTTCTATTTGAGCTTGGGTGCATGGGAGTAAGTGTGACACTAATGATGTTCACTCATGGGACCAACCTTGTGAGACAAGTTTCAGAAGTTGCGAGGAGGGACGGCAAGACGGATGTGTTGCTAATGACACCCGTGCCTCTCTGAGAGTTGCAGGCCCCTCACCTCGATGGGTCGACTAATTCGCCTGGGAACCGCCTCAATGAATCAGGACCAGGGCTGCCAGGGCTAGGTCGGTTAGGTTTGCTTGATATGTTTGCAGGCCACCTCACTAGGATTATGGTGCACAGGTCAAACATCACATTTGCATTTTGCGGAATGGCCATTGGTTGTCCGCGCTGGATGAATCGGGATGAGAAAGCTGTGTGGGCCTGGTCAGGATGGTGGCGAATTTGTCCGCTTGGAATCCTTAGATCTGCAAAAATATGCACAGCGGCCTGCCATCGCGAAGGCACTGTGTGACTACATGCTCCTTGTCTCAGTCATACAGCCATGACCAGCTGAGGTTTTGAGGCAGCTGTGCCTGGGCACTGTGTCTTTGTCTAGGCAACTTGTGGTGAGCGAATCACGAAAATAATTGAAGTTTTGTTGCATCTTTGTGGCTCGAGCAGTGCCTTTTTCGACGTCATGTCCTCACAGCCCAGTGCTCCTGTAGGCGTGGCTCCGGCCGCCACTGCCTTCGTCGCGCCGCACGTCGCGGCTGCGCGCCTTCCGCACAGCCACCGGCCCTCACGGGGTGCTGAAGCGCCCAGCTCCTCCGCGGCAGCGGGTGCTCTACCCATGTTCCTCCTTGGCACGGCGGGTGTGGCTGCCTGCCGTCGTGCAGCCCGTGGCAGTGCCGTGGCCTCCCGTGCCATGCCACGGAAGCCGGGCAACACGCGGGCACTGCGCGCTGTGACCACGCTGCAGGCCGAGGCCCAACCACAACGGGTGGCAATGCAGGCAACAGCTGTGGCTGAGGCGCCCACCGAGACTTATGAGATTGGACAGAAGCTTCATGGCTGGACGTGTGTCCGTGCTGAGCACATCAAGGAGTACAGCTGCACTGGCTACGTCTTCCAGCATGACCAGACGGGTGCCGAGCTTTTGTCCATGGTGCAGCCGGCAGATGAGAACAAGACGTTCAGTGTGGTCTTCCGGACCCCTCCGGAGAATTCCAACGGCATTGCTCACGTGTTGGAGCACTCCGTGTTGTGCGGCAGCCGGAAGTATCCGCTCAAGGAGCCTTTTGTGGAACTTATGAAATCCAGCCTGCAGACCTTCCTCAATGCCATGACCTTTCCAGATCGGACGTGCTACCCTGTGGCCAGCTGCAACTTGAAGGACTTCTACAATCTGATTGATGTCTACATGGATGCAGTTTTTTTTCCCTCGGGCCATCGATGATCCTCGAGTTTTGGCACAAGAAGGGTGGCACTATGAAATTGAGAAGAAGGACCAGGTTGCTCACCTGCCTGTCCCAGGTGCCAAATCTTTAGGTTTCTGCCTAGCCCCACCCCACCACCTATTTGATCTTATTTGTCGTGCGTTGGGATGCTAGATCCCAACACATCCAAATCATTAGACTCACCCGTCACCTGATTTGCTGATCAGTTCCCTTGCAGGATGAGCCCCTCAAGTACAAGGGTGTGGTTTTCAACGAGATGAAGGGTGTCTACTCCAACCCGGACGCCGCGCATGGCCGCACAGCCAACCAATCGATGTTCCCAGACAACCAGTACGGTGTCGACTCCGGGGGCGACCCGACAGAGATCCCCAATCTGACCTTTGAGTACTTCAAGGTGCTGAAGAGCTGAGGGAGACAGACGGGTAGAATAGAAGTACTGTAGTGTAATGCATGAAGCGAGGCTTCAACCATCAAAGTTTTCAGTATGGGACAAGTTCCATCAACCCGGCCCCATGTCATCTTCAGGAAAGGACAATTTCAATTTTGATTTGTCCACTCAGGCCAGCCTCCGTCAAAACCTGCCAACATTGAAATATAGGGGGTTCGGCAGTAATTTACGCCTGCAAGGGATTGAATGATTCAATTCCAAGCGGATGAGCGGCATCCTGAATCAACCATCTTGCGGCTTGACCCCAGGACTTTCACAGTAAGTACTACCACCCAAGCAATGCCAAATTTTGGTTCTATGGCGATGATCCTCCAGATGCCCGCCTCGAGCTTGTGGACAAGTACTTGTCTGAGTTCTCCAAGATCGAGGCGGGGGCCATGATGGCCATGGCGGGGGCCAAGAGTCTTTAGAGTCGGTCTTTTCTCCTCTCGTCTTGTGTCTCTAAAGACTCTCTTGACCTTTTGACTCCTTTTGACTCTTGAGTTTTGAGGGTAGTCTTGTCTTTCAATGTGTGCGCAGCCAGGTGGACTCCAAGATCGATGTGCAACCCTTGTGGAAGGAGCCTCGCAGGGTCGTTGAAGAGTTTGCGGTGGGTGAAGATGAGGACACCTCCAAGAAGACCATGGTCAGTGTGAACTGGGTGATTTCAGAGGGCAAGGATGATCTTGAGACTAGCCTTGCCCTTCAGCCTTTTGGCATGACAAGATTCACCATGTAATCTAGGTGACTTTGGATGCCATGGGATGTGTGTTTTTTCTTGCTAGAGAGGGTTGATGTGTTCAGGGACGAACCTAAAGCGGTTCACTTTGTTTGGTGCCGAGGTTCTTGAACTACCTGATGATGGGAACGCCTGCGAGCCCACTGTACAAAGCATTGATTGACAGTGGCATGGGCTCCAGTGTCATTGGTGGTGGCATGGATGACGGTATGTTGCAAACGACCTTCAGCGTCGGCTTAAAAGACGCCAGGCTCGTTTTAGTGAGGCCCTTGATTGAAAAAATGGATATATAGTGGAGGAAAGAGAGAAGTTTGTTGTCCTGTACTGCTTTAAGCCCTTAGCACCTAGGTCGCCCCTAGAGCTAGATTGGCTAAAATTCAGAACAGCCGATGAGAGCCACTGAGTGAGGACTTGAAGGAAGAAGATGTGCCCAAAGTGGAGGAGCTTGTGATGAAGACCCTGGAGGATCTAAATGCCACGCGCACAGTGCGTTCAGCAGTCTAGCCTAGACTTCTAGACATGTTTCCACATGTCTTGATGGTTCCTTGCGGGTTCCCTGATGTGGGCAACACTGAAAGGATAGGCGCCTTTTCCACCAAGGGCATGCTGAGCGCTATGATGATGACAGCTGCTTAAACAGGTGTTGCCTCATTTAGCTTGGCCATGTCTTTTTGTGGACATTTGTCAAGTCAACCGATTCTTCACTAGTAGTAATGCCCTTGCTACTAGTAGCTTCTAGCTACTAGTAGCCATGGCCTCCAACCTAATAGCGATGGCCTCCAACCTAATAGCCTCTAGCTACTGCCTTTCTCACTGAATCGCTGTCCACAGGAGTTGGCCGAGAAGGGCTTCGAGAGCGACGATATCAAGTCAGCTGTGAACACCATCGAGTTCCGCAGCCGCGAGCTGAACACAGGCAGCTTCCCCAAAGGCTTGGCACTCCTCTTTGCGGCCAACAACAATTGGAACTACGACAAGGAACACTTATCTTTTTTAAAGAGGGGTAAGGGCGCTACTTGTAGTAGCTATGGTCGGTATAGGTAGCTAGGTAGCTAGGTAGCTAGTAGTAGCTAGGTAGCTACTACCGACATGACGCAGAATGGCTCGCTCTTACCTACAACTACAACACAGAGTAGGGCATAGCGGCAGAGTGTGTAATTCTATAGTAGCTCCATGTCGCCCCTCCAACGCCTTGTGATCCACAGCTTCTGCTCTTCTCCGCTCAAGGACCCCTTTGAGGCGTTGCGGTTCGAGGAGCCGTTGGCGGATTTGAAGGCGCGCCTGGAGAAGGGAGAGCCCGTCTTCCAGGACCTGATCCGCACCAAGATCTTAGAGAATTCCCACAAGGCCAGGGTTACATTGGCTTTGCCGAAAGGACAGTAGCAGTAGTCAACTTTAAGTCTGGACACTTGAGCGGAACGACTTGTTCAATAAAACGGATAATTCAACATGTCAAACGATTGGCACCTGTCCGCAGATTCACCACCACAAACCACCAGAAGTTTGTCAGATGTTCGGAATTAATATGTCTCACTGCTCCACGGTCTAATCACTTGCTTGTGTGGCTCACAGGGTCAGTCATCAAGCTTCAATGAGGAATTGCTGTATAATTCCCAATTGGATAATATTTGGTAGGATGACAATCCCCAGACATCAGTGTTTAGGCTTCAGCATTGTAAATTGTCTCTTGGAGGATGTCCTTTGTGGTGTGAGCCCAGGTGATTGTCGAGAGCAAACCCAGCAAGGAAGTGGGAAAGAAGATGGAAGAGGATGAGAAAGCCACGTGGATGGCAACAACATGATCCCTTAAAGGGCCATCTAAGTTCTTATTGGTCCAGAGTCGAGATTCCCATTTTTGTCCAACACGCGCACGCTTTTTGGCATGAGTTGTCCAAACGGGTTTGGTTCCAAGTGCGACCCGCCACCCCCAGGGAAGTATATACGGTACGTTGATGATTCGACAATAGCCTGTGTCCCGGTGCAGGAGCTGGAACATCAAAACCATCGTTGTCCCCCACCAAGTGATGGGCCGGGCAGCTGAGGCTGCATTGGAGAAACATCGAAAGACCCTGAGCGAGGAGGACATCGAAGCCCTGATCATCGAAACAGTGAAGCTGAAAGAGATCCAGGAGCAGACTGTGAACCGGAGGAGTCTGAAGTAGAACGGTCCTTTCGATGGTCGTCCTAGAATGACCCACAATGACCCTGAACCTGGACAGTGGGCACAATGTCGGGTAAATGATGATGGCTTGGGCAGATTTGGTGAGACAGATTCTGACACTCGATTTGGATTCCGAGATGCAACCCTAGAGTCCTAGAGTCTGTGATAAACGAAGGCCAAACAATGAGCAGTCATGATAGTGAGGATGTTAACCATCCACCACCTTTGGCGATTCAGGCTTGCTTCTGTCGCTGGCCTCCTTGCTGCTTCCGCGAAAGCTCCGATCAGGAGACGCCTGACTCGCCCGAGGCCATGAAGACAGTGCCGGGATTGGAGCTGGCGGACATCCCAAAGGAGATGCTTGAGATTTGAGATATCCTTGCTTGAGATATCGGTGCGACCCTGTACTCACAAGGGTCCTAACGGTCAGGGCTATGCTGGCTATTGTCATTTGGTGGGAGCGCAGTGTAGCGGTCGGGGCCGCCAGTTGTCAGTTGTGCTAGATTCGAGGAGACGCCCAAGATCCCCACAGAGATGAAGGGCTCCGAGCCTGTGGTCTTGCGCCATGCACTGCCCACGAGTGGGGTGATCTACATGGACGTTGCCTTTGACCTCTCCAGGGTGCCACAGGCCCAGGGTTTCAATGGGTTTGTTGGAGTGTGAGTTCTTTTTTTGTTGTTTGATTGTCTTGAGGTGCTCCCCAGTCATCAACCATCTCAACTCTGGACATATCTCAAATAGTAACGGCTTCGTTTCCATACAGTGAGTGTGTCATCACTGTTCGCCGTTGGTCCAAGGAGCTTCTGCCATTGGTGCCACTCTTCACCAGAGCTTTGACACAGCTGGGCACTGCCAAGGGGGACTTTGTGGACCTTACCCGGCGTGTGGGCATGGGCACTGGAGGCCGTCGGTTGCAACGCTCCATGCCCGTTTTCAAGGGTCGCCCTGACCGTGATGGTTTAGGCGTAGGCAGCTGTAGGCATGCGTGGTTTGTAGTCATTCAACTCTTTAGGAATTTGGACGCGATCAATGGTTCGGTAACGGGGTGATGGTGCCACTTGGGCTCTTGGGAGGCATTGCAGCCTCGACGATCTGCATGAACAAGAAGGGCGATCCAGAGCCTGTCGCGTATCTCTTCATGCGAGGCAAGTCGATGGCTGACCAGCTGTCTGGGCTTTCAGACTTGATGGAGGAGATTGCTTTGACAACAGATTTTGAACCTAGGATGAGCATGGATTAGCCATGAACCTTTTGTTGGACTTTGACTGTTTGGGTGCTGCGGCATTCCTCATAGGCCCATAGGCCATAGGCTTCATCAGTGTGATAGATCTCAAAGTCCCAAAGCTGGTGGGTGCTGAACTGCCCTTCCGACTGAGGATAACAAGGACCGCATTGTACAGCTGGCTACCCAGGCACGCTCCCGTGCCCAGTCAGCCATTATCTCCTCTGGCCACATGATCGCAAACGCCGGCCTGGCAGCACAGACCACCAAGGCTGGATGGTTGTCTGGATTCCTGCATTTCATTTTCTTCAAGAAACGTTCTTGATTTTGGCCCGCTGTCTGTCCACCCCATGTTTATACATAGCCCTGGCATACCCTGGCCCTAATGTTCTTAGCTGTGCACCCGGGACCCCAGTTGGTGGTTGTAAGGCAGCGAGAGGTTCCATACATGTTTTGCGAGTTTGTCTTATCTATTCAAGATGCTATTTGGTGTCTAGTCTATGCTGGTGCAACTAATCTGAGGACAATGGACCGGCGTTGAGCAGTACAAGTCTTTGTCCGACATTGTGGAGCGAATCGAGAAGGGTGGCTGGGATGGTGTGTTGCAGCAGCTGAAGGCCCTGCAAGCATGTCCCTTGGCTTGTGATAGGAAAAGCCTTGCGAACCTTTTCTTGATCATCTCTGGCTCTTAGCTGTTGGTATCGCCTGTTTCATTTTTGGCACTTGAGCTGAGGCATCTTCAACCAGGCATCCTGCAAAATCTTGAACATCACCTCCGACTCTGAGCATTTGGATGCTGCTCAGGGTTCCTTGGAGCGTTTGGCTGAGCATTTGCCAAAAGACGAGGCCAGCCCAGCGGTGCTCTTGGACCCCAGCTTGGGACGCCGTGCTGATGGCATCGTGGTGCCGACACAGGTGAACTATGTGGGGAAAGGTGGGAATTTGTATGAGAACGGCTATGATTATCACGGCTCCTCACTGGTGGTCTCCAAGTTGCTGGGTGCCACCTATCTGTGGGACAAGGTGCGGGTCAGCGGAGGTGCTTATGGTGGCTTTTGCCGCTTTGACCCTCGGAGCGGAGATTTCAAGTACCTCTCCTATCGTGACCCCAACCTGGGCCAAACTCTGGACACCTACGATGGTGCCCCTGCCTTCCTGAAGGACTTGCAACTTGGCAACGTTTTTGGGGATGACTCTTTAAAGATCCGTGTTCAAGGGCATGGAGAGGGCTAGGCCCGGGGCCGGGGCCCAGAGGGCCCAGATATGAAACCAAACTTCTTCGTTTCCAAGGCCGGCTTTTTAGAGAGGGGAGGCTGGACACCTCCGGATTCATTCGACGCTGAGAGGCAAATTGGAGAGGATGAACTGGTGAAGGCCGTGATTGGCTGCATGGGAGACGTCGATGCCTATCAGCTGCCAGATGCCAAGGGATATTCCGCAATGTTGCGGTACCTCTTGGAAGAGGATGATGAGTACAGGCAAAAGGTCAGAGATCAGCGCCTGGGCTTGCTAAGAAAAATATTGCTGAACACTACAGTGGGGTTGTGTGCACTTTCGCCTGGCTATCTGCCAGTAATGTTGTGTTCGTCTAACCACATAGCAACCTCACGTTTGACTTTAGCTGAAGAATCAGCCGGGACGGGAACATTCCGAGTTTGAGCCGCGAAGAGTTTAGCCTCAGGATTTTAGGCACCACTGTGGAGGAGCAGGGTTGGCAAAACCACAGAAGGATGTGAAAGACAACGCAGTCAAGAGGCTCTCATGGACATGTCTTGGACATGTTTCGAGATGTTTCGGAGATTTCGGCCTTCATTTGCCATTGGCACTTTGGACTGCAGGACTTCCACAAGTTCGGCGAAGCCCTGGAGCCGGTCGTCGAGAAGGGCGGCATTTGCGTGGTGGGCTCCGCCGATGCCTGTGGTGAGGCGAAGGCGGGGAGGGAAGACATGACACGTCAGCTCGGCTGAAACTACCAAGTGATGCCGCCCACAAGATGAATGCCGCTTATTTAGCGCACTGCTGGAGGTCACAGTGTCATATGCGTCTTCAATATGCGAACATATGCCGTAAATGGTTGCAACAGTTGTATTCACGCCGGCAAAAATGGTTCCCGATGTCGACCGACAAGACCAGTCCTGGTGATCCGTTTGTAAGTGCAGAGTTGCCGACGGACACTTTCGATGTCCTAGATATATACAAATATACAAAGGTGATTGATTTCCGAGGAGTTTCAATCGGGCTTTTGAGCCATGCTGCACAAAACACTTCTGCCCTGGAAGGAGAAATATGGCCTCACTCTCACCAGCCCGTTTGCAGAGGAGTGAGCCGGGCAGGCCGTCGTTTCCACGCAAAGGTGCCAACAAGGTACAGAAATGAGGCCTTGCACAGGACCTCTAAAGCACTGGTACCTTACCAGAGATGGTTTTACAATTTCGGCAGATTCTCTGCCCTGCAACAAACCACGCCCGAGAGCCAAAGACAGGCGATTTGGTTTGAGGGTGGTAGTTGGTAGTCGGCGGGTGAGCATTTCTGTCAACTCATAGTGAGCAAAGCGAGGGCTCCGCACCAAATCAACACCCAATTGCATGTTTTACTTTACAGGCATTTTGAGTTCCGAGATTGGCGTTTAGAGTCAAGAGAGCGGCCTGAATTAGACGGATATTTATGGACACCTTCAGGAGGTGAGGGGTGAGGATGGATGGCCACAGAACAAAGCTGCCATTCCACCCCCATCACTGAACCCTGTCAGATCCAATTGAACAATTGAAATTGCCCCGCACCGAGCTGAACCAAGGCTCTACTATGCCCGGAACCCCCGGAAGGCCTTGGAGTTGGCCTCGGAGGCCACGCAGGCAGTAGACTTTAAGGAGAGAAAGGGCGCTGAAAGGGCTGAAGATTTCGCCAGTTCGGAGGTGGGTGCCTTTTCGCCTTTCTTCCGAATTGTTGCGCAGCTTGCGAGCAGAAGATACAAAGCCGAAAGCCCTCTCCTCTTCCGCTGTTGACCCAACTGTTGACCAAAAAACAAGAGCGTGGCGAGTGGAAACAATAGATCACGAGTCCCTCTACCAGTTGGGAAAGCTGGAGCCCAATATTGCCATGACGAATCTTTAACCGAAGTCGTCTAGCTCGGGAGGACTGGTGGTGGAAGGCCCGGTTGGGCAAGGCCTACTACCAGCTTGGCTCCTCGCCACATTTCGCCGCTCTATAAACTCTAGCCTTTTTGTGATTCCAGTCGCTTGTGAGGGAGCTAAGCATGCCGATTGGACCAAGTTGAGCCTTTACTTTGGAGATTTGTCTTCATGCAGCCAAGTCTAAATTCTCAGAACCAGCCCCCGAGTTTGTAGCACTTCTGATGTTTCTTCGATTTGACGCCGTGCCGTTCTCTTTGGCCGACACCAGGTCAAACTCATTCTCCCTTGAGGCCTGCTCAGAGACGCCGAGAAGCAGTTCAAGAGTGCACTGAAGGATGAGGAGATGATCTCCACGCACCTGGAGCTTTGCAAGGTCTACTTGCGAGACTTGGCCGCGCTCGAGCGGCGAGAGTGCTCTCGGCAGAGAGAGCACGTCGGAGTGCTCTCTAAAGGCTCTTTTCGACTTCAGGTTCTTGAAGCTTCGTCATCCGTAGAGGCTCCTCAAACAAAGCTGGCTGCAGCATTAAGTGGTGTGCTGAAATGGAGGGCTTGTTACACAAGTGGTCGTTCGCCCTATCCATGTACGTGAGTTGGACGGTATTTTGAATTTGGACAGTTCTGATGGTTCTCAAATCGCCCCGCTGTTCCAAATAAAAGACCAACCCTTGCCCGGGATGAGCCACACAGTGCTGTTGATCCAGAGAAGCATCATTTGGGATTTGCCAGGGGTTGTGCAAATATGTCAAATATGTGCACATCACGATTGACAAGGCCTCCATTGTTTCCAGGTTGTTGAGGATTTGATGAGCTGTTGATGATCGGAGAGTATTGGTGAGATGCGGAGTGACGCGGCAAACTCTCCGGTCCACCTCAGGCTTAGATCAGCCGAACTCCGCCCTGGACCAATACGGCCGGGCAGCTGAGAAGTTCACGGGCGAGACGCACATCTTGATCGGCCTGGCGAGGACCTATGACATGCTGAATGCACTGCTGCGGGGCGTCAGCTTTTACAAGACGCTGCGCTGCAGGTGATGATCGCTCCGTTTACTCCGATATGTAAGTTGGGCATGATTGATGTTGATTGGGTTGTGTGCATGAACGGCCCTTCGGTTTTTCAACATTGCCCGGCCCGCCTGAATCAGGAAGGTGCTCCAGTTTGATGCCGTAAATTCAGAGGCCATTGCCTGCTTGGCATCCCACCATTTCTACACTGATCAGCCGGAGCTTGCGCTGCGCTTCTACCGGCGCATGCTGCAGAATGGTGTGACGAGTGCGGCCACGTTGCTGGAATGGTCCGGAGGGTTTATGTTTGCAGCATGGGGGAGGTGAGAATGGTGTGACCCCTTTGGCCAAACCAATTGGTTTGACGTATTTATAGTTAATTATGTACCGTACAAGTGGATCACGAATCGTGGCCTTCAACCGTGCTGTCTCACAAGACACACAGTCACGGTGTGTGTGTGTGCGCGCGCGTGTGACATTTTTGCCAAGGAGTTGTGGAACAATATGGGCCTTTGCTGCTTCTACGCTGGGCAGTATGACCTCACTCTTAGCTGCTTTGAACGTGCTCTTATGCTGGCAGATGATGACAATATGGCTGACGTGTGGTACAACATAGGGCAGGTGTGGATGTGATCAAGTCCTGTTAATGTGACTTGTGTGCTTGTGTCGAACGGGGCCACAGGCCAGGAAAGATGCCAGAACTCGGAATATCGCCCGGCAGGTGGCGATCGGCGTGGGAGATCTGGGCCTGGCCTACCAGGCCTTTAAGATCGCCATCTCGGTGGATCCCAACCACGCGGAGAGCTACAACAACATCGGCGTCCTCGAACTGCGAAAGGCTCTTTTTGATGCGTGCTTTCATAAAAAAGCGGGGATGAGACGGAAGGAATCTGCAGGGTTATTAAGAGCTAAAGTTAAGTCTAAGAGTATGTTAAGTTGTTCTGTGGGCGTATGTATGTTGGATCGGAAGCGAGTGGTTGGGAGACTCCCTAGTTTCGTACAGGCAAATGTATACTGTAATTACATATATATATATATACACAAATATATAATTGCATAGTATCTACGTATTTCGGCATATTTGGATGGTTTTCGCTGGGCATGGAGAACATGGACGAGGACAGGCAGAGCGAAACAGCCTGTCCTAAGTTTTCTCACCAGGCACGACGCTGCAAGATCATCCGACCTAGCAAAAAATGGAACCCTCCAAAAGCCAATCCAGCAGCGGCAGTCGTCGTTGCCTTGGAGTTTCCATCATGAGGCACCTTTTCCTGTGTTTGTCCGCCGGTCCAGGGCAATGTGGAGCAAGCGCAAGCGCAGTTTGGCACCGCCATGCGGTTGGCCCCACATCTCTTTGAGCCAGCCTTCAATGGAGGGCTCCTGGTGTCTTGGATTGTGATGAGGTCCCCAACGCACAGAGCACGAGCCAGAGGTCGCCTTCTTGGTTTCATAGATAGTGACAGGGATTTCCAACTATGTACCGGCGGCTGCTATTGTGCAGAGTCCAGCCAGTGGTGGCAATGAACATGTCAGCAGGCTCCTTTGTACATTATACAGGTTTCTCAGGTCTTGGATGCCTGCTCAAAGCCTGTTGAGTGAGTTGGATAGGACAGGAGCATTTAGAAGGCATTGCAACCTGCTTAAGGCCTTCAAGCTTGGAGAGTTCCAGGATAGCTTCGAACTGGCGAACAAGGCACTTGAGGCCCGGATGTTGGCAGTCAAAAAGTTGCTTTGAACGTCCCTTCCCATCTCGGATCAGGAAACTATTTCCGGTTCAGGCTTGAGTCCTCTGACAAATTGGTATTGAAGGCTCACACCACTGTACTACTGCTAGTGGATGTGAATTTGAGGCCTACCCTGAGCACATCGAAAGCAAGGAGCTCATCAAGCAGCTGAAAGCGCACTTCTCCTCCCTCTGAGGCAAGACGCTGGTCGCATGGCCGAGGTCATGGCAGATGCAGATGTGTCACCCTGAAACAAAGAGGCTGGAGCTCCAGAAATGGCGCCACAAGAGCTTCCGCATGCTCTCAGCAGCTCAAGACTGCCCAAGGGACCGAAGGACCACATAGCGCACAGAACTTCGTTCGACTCAAACTTGGAGTTGTATAGTATGGTCCTTTGATCAGGCAAGAGTGGCAAGAGCAGCCAAGACAAGGGATCACAAAGTATCGCCAGAGCTGATAGAAGATCCAAGAGGTAGAAATCGCTTGTTGCTCTCTTGCAGCTGAAGTGCAACCAGGCAGAGATTGGAATTTCATCTCAGTGTAGCCAGAAGCGAAATACATGGCCAAAGCATGCATGTACCTCCCCTCTTTCACGCCTTGTGCGGAAAAACGATCTTTTGGCTGCCATGCATGGTGCGATTGCTTTCACCTCCCTTGGTTGTCCGTTGATGAGCAAGAGCAGAACAAAACATGAAACATCATGAAACCTATATTAAATGAACTGAGAAACATCTCCGCCACAACTTCTCCAGTTCCTGTTAGCCCTTGAGATCCTTTGAGTAGTCCTTTGAGTATATCCCGGTTGAGGGCCTCCTCCACCTCCAGGTTCCCAAGGTGCGCGCGGAGCTTACACGGCGTGCAGCCACCGTGCCGGTGAGCATGGTACCGACCAGGTGGGGTGGATTGAAAAGAGCTGGTTGGCCGGACTCAACAGGGTGGACGGTTCATTGCCCATGTGAGCAATTTGCACTTGTTTCTAGTAGCTTCTTGTTACTACTAGTAAGGCACTTGTTTCTAGTAGCGTGGCACCTGTTACTAGTAGCTTCTTGGCCTGACCTGCTGCTTTAATCTACTATGTGTTTTGAATCGCATGACCCACGATGCGATCACCAACCTGGTCGAGGAGAGTGGTTGTGATTCAATCTTGGAAAAGTTCTTGACCTACAAGCATTCAATAGATTTGATTCATTGAGCTGCTCTTTTGGTTTCACTTGCAGCTTGCATGCACGAGTGCAATTGGCACAGGTGCCAAATAGAACAGCAAGAAGACCTGCTCACTTCTAGTGTGGCCTTCTGGGTTTCGATGACCAGATTTGAGCACACAGATCATGAAAGCCGCCCAGATCACCTCGCTTGGAGTGCAAGCAGATGGGAGAAAACGAGGCGGGATCGATGCACTGCCATTGTGAGTGGTGCCATGAGCTGCAAGGGTAAGCTGCAGGAAGGTGATAGTCCTTTTGTAGCGTGTTTAAGGAGGCTCTTTGTTTCCAGTATCCAGGGTAGCTCTTATAGTAAGATTGTGTTGCTAGGTGGTGGCAGAACAATAGAAGGGTCTGCTTTGTCCAATGGTTTTTTGGGCAGTGATCTGAACCACCCCGAGGCCAAGCACAGCCTCAGTAAACGCATTTGATCTTACATACTGAAGACACTGGATGTGTCTGGAGCTTTGAGCTGTCTACTTAGTTCAAAATGCTTTGCCACCCTTGGAGGAGGAGCAGGGACTTTGCCGGGAAGCTTGGGAGGGCATCCCCACGGTGAAGGGAGCTCAGAAGTGTCATTGTGTAAGAACAGGATTTGATCGCCTGAACTTCTTGTGAAGAATCCATGACGGTTGACGTTGGACGCTTTCCTTGCTGCTTGAACGTTGTTTGTGGACGCCGCCGCATTTACATACAGAACATCGATGTTGGCAAGCTTGAAAAGAGCGCAGCTTTGCTTTGCTTTTTCGCGGTGTTTGCACACACTTTCATTTGCAGTGCGCCTTGGTTCTTTTGTGGTTGCGCCCCTAAGACTGTTTTTGGGAGTGGCGCCCCGTCAGATCCACATTGGTAGCGGAGCCCTGAGGGGCAGTAGGTTTGGGGGATACAACCTTCACCTCGCTCTCTTGCGAGAGCCATGGCCGAGCCGGCCCATGGTACCACGGCGGCTGATGCCTCGCCGCCTGAGCTGCCTGCGGCAGCTGATGGAGCAGAGCTGGATGGTGCGGCTGTTCCTCTACCGCCTGAAGATCCATGGCACCAAGGACAAGACCCTTGGAGTGGAGTGTCTCTAAATGCATCGGGATCGGAGCCTGGCAAGGGTACAGAAAAGGGTTCTGTGCCGGCTGTTGGAAGCTTCGTAGACCCTGAGCTCCAGAGACAGAAAGGAAAAGGCAAAGGTGGAAAAGAGAAAGGTGGTAAGGGAGGGAGTCTTCAAACACCTATGGCTGTTGATGCAACCTTCCCCATGTCCAGCAGTTTTCCCCACAGCATGCCACCAACTCCATGGACAGCACCTGTTCCGACCTCACCCAGAGTCCAGTGGAGGGATGACAACACCGTGGAGCCAGCCTCAGATCTATGCATCCGGGTTGGGACACATGGGACAGCCACCACAAGGGTTCGTGCCACCAGCAGTTCCAATGCCACCCAGGTCCATGTTTTCCAGGATCACAACCATGGGTGATGCCTGGTTTTGTATGGCCACCTGGACAAGCACCGGCAGGAGCACCAGCCGCTCCCAGTTCCAATGGTTCATGGTCTAAGCCAACGGGATCTGAACCGGCACCAAAGCCCTCCAAGAAGAAGGAAACCACGAAGAGATCTTCCAATGTCCCGGAAGGTGATCCGACGGGCTCAGATCCAGATGAACCTGATGAGACGGCATCACAAAGATCATCTACAGCAGCCACCTCGGACATCAAGTCAATGCTGAAGCGCAGGCTGCGACAAGAAGAAGGGTACCGGTTCTCTCGGTTCCGTGAAGGTGGAGGAATTCTACGGAGACAGAACAAGGTACCTGAAATGGAAGAGGACAATTCAAGCACAGCAGCACCTATACGCCTTGGAAGGCAATGAGCTCTCCATGCTCATCTACCTGTCCACTCGTCGTGAGGCCAGAGATGTCGTGGAGCAGAACCCCATCCAGGCCTACACCGAAGCAGGAGGCTTGCAGCTTTTGTGGAAGGTGCTTGATGAAGCTTTTGGTGAAAGTGATGCTGAGTTGTTTGAAAGGGTGGACAAAGAGCTTGAGCGTTGCAGGAGGCAGCCTGGAGAAACAGTGGCCCACTACCTCTCCGAGATGAAACGGCTTCGGGCTCAGTACAGTCGTGTTGTCCCGGAGTCAAAGATTTCGGATATGGCTTGGGGCCAGAAGTTGCTGCAACGGGCCTCCCTGTCTCGCCGGGAGAGGCATGATGTCTACTATGCTGCAGGGGCTTGCTTCCATAGTGTGGCCATCGAGAAAGCACTTCGAGTACGCTGTGGCCGCATTCATGAAGACGAGAAGAGAAGCAGCTTCAAGTACAATGATGACAAGCAGCTGAGCTATCGACCAAAAGGCCAGCAGTTTTTTCAAGAAGAAGGTCATCGTGAAGAAGCAGCATGGTGTACATGTCGCCAAGCCCGAAGGTGAGTGTGAGGAGGAAGACCCAGAGGAGCTAAGAGCTGAAGAAGAAGAAGATCCTATGGATGTCCTCTTTGAAGATGAGTTCGAGCCTGGTGAAGATGAAGCAGCAGAGGACGGAGAGGAAGACGATGAGTTGGAAACCGAAGAACTGAAGGAAGTCTTCGCAGCGGGCTGGAAGGCGAAGCAAAAGATGGCAGAAGTGAGGAAACATCGAGGATGGAAGCCTGCAGGAGGAGGAAAAGGTCAAGCAGAGAAAGGAGCTGGAAGGAGCGTTGACCTGAAGAAGAAAACCAGCACATGTTCCTCATGTGGGAAGCTAGGGCATTGGAAAGGAGACTCCTGCTGTCCAAATGTTCTGAGTGGTCGAGACCAACCCATGTTCCACAGGCTAATGCCAAGAAGGTGGCTCAGACCGTCCACTTCACCTTCATGACTGGGGGAGGCTATGAAGATGAAAGGTCAAGGAAGAAGAAGACTTGTGGGACGTCGTGGAGCCTCCTGTTCCGCCTCCACCGTTCACCTTTGAAGCGCCGAGGAGTACAGCCTTGGCAGCGGCAGCCATGAACCCAGGAAGCAGCTCGAAGGGGTGTGGATCCGTCAAGCTGCAAACCAAAGAGGTCCTAGCTGCCCTACCAAGTATGACAAAGGAGGATAAGAAGAAGCTTCAGAAGGCACTGAAGGAGGAGGAAGACCAGACGGCTTATGAGAGTTGAGAAGGCTGAGAGCATGCCAAAAGACAATGAAAGAATATTGTCCCGATTTTAGGCAGTGACAAGAAGTGGAATTGGGAGTTCGAAGACAGAGAAAGGGCAAGGGATGCCGCAGCAAGCCAGGGACCTATGCCACCGCGGATCACTGCACCGAGGAAAGATGAATCCTTGCCCAAGCCCCTTCGTGATCAAGAGCTTCGCACCTTTCGGCAGGCACTCTATGACCAGCAGGCAGTGGGAGGAGACTCAAGCCATCACAAGCAGCTCCCACTCCATCAGAGAAGCAAGCTCAATGTCGCCATCCCTTTGATGAACTGAGGTGGGGCGCCAATCAGGATGGACACTACGCCAAATGCAAGGCATCTACTGGTCAGCCAAGCACGGAGCCTTGATGGTGGCTCTGGCACATGAACGCCCAGAAGGACTTCCATGGCAGGCCAAAGTATGGGTGAGAGAAGATGAGAACGTCAGCACTCTGCAAGAGATCAATGCAGGAGGGCCCACTGCCAACCAGATCTGCTGCGGTGTCACCAAGCACAAGGACGGGGCTTACACTGGAGAAGAAGTGGGCTTTCAAGAACCATTGGGAACGGTGTATTCCCAGCTGATCACGGAGTTTTGGTATGTGGAACCAACACAAGTGGAGGTCTACAGCTTGGACAAGAAGAAAATGCCTCCACACCTCCAGACCCCTGGTTTGGCCATTGCTGACTCAGGCTGCAGGAATGCTGTTGGTGGTTTACTATGGCATCAAGCCTTTCAACAAGCCCTCAATGACTTGAAGGTGCCTTGGAGCGAAGTGGATGAACGCGAAGTTTATCGTTTTGGTGCGGGTCAGTCAGAAGGCCTGTCTCTATCCGGTGCTCATTCATGGCCAATGGGACATCCTGCGAATGTCAGTTGTGCAGGGCGAAGCTCTCAACTGCCCTGGACTTGTGGGACCCTCCGAGCTCAGTCGATGGAAGGCAGTTTTTCGCTTCAATGAAAGGGAGCTGGAGCTGAATGGGAGCAGTCGACCAATGGTGCTCACCTGGACTCGACACCCAGGGACTTCCTTGCTGGACTATGCCAAGGAAGAGGTGAAGAAAGCCCAGCAGTTCTGGAACTCAAAGGAAGGTGAGCAGAGGAAGAAAGTGCTGAAGGAGAATCCACAATCCCTCTCCTTCGTGGCTGGCAGCGAAGGACAAACGGAGTCAGAGGAGACGGAAGAAGAAGAGACAGGTGAAGATGATGAAGAAGAAGGGAGCCTTCCCTTTCGTGAGAAAAGAATGCAAGCTTGGATGGATAAGCTGCAGGAAGAGCTTGGAGTGAAGATCATTGAGGAAGTGGCCCCGGAGGAGGAAGAGAGCGCATCCACCGAGCCTGATGATGCTTCTTCATCATCACATGAAGTGGGAGTAGAACCCATCTCAAGCTCCGAAGAAGAGGCTCATGAAGAGGATGCTAAGGAAAGGGAGAAGGAAGTGCAGGGCCCTAAGAAGAAGATGAACAAGCACCTCAAGAGGAAGCTGGGGCATCACGTGAATGAGATTGAAGTGGCCTTTCAAGAAGGGAAGAAAGATGAGGAGCCAGTGAAGGGAGTTTTTCTCCAAAGGAAAGTCCGGCGAACACGCAGCAGATGGTCGGTGTTGGAGGTCTTCACCTGGACTTGTGCCATCTCGTTAGTGGCAGCGGCGCGTCATTGGCAGTTCCATGAACCGGAGACTTTGCCGAGGTGGGACTTGATGAAGGAGAAAGACTATGAGGAAGCGCTGGCCTACATTGATCGAGTTGATCCTGACTTGCTCGTTTTGGCATGGCCTTGTGGGCCATGGAGCCCTCTCCAGACGCTCGGTCAAAAGACGCCCTTCCAAAGAGCCAAGTTGGTGCAAAAGCGAGAGGAGAATAGGATGCTGCTCCGGTGTGTGAGAGATGCAAGTCTAGCACAAAGGAAGAGAGGAGGTGCAATCTTGGGGGAAAACCCGAAGCCGTCACTTGCCTGGAAAGAACCCCTAATTGAAGAAGCATTCAGTGGCACATCCATGGCAATTTCTGACATGTGTATGTTTGGCCTCCGCGTACCAGATGGACCACATCTTCGGAAGAGAACACGACTCCAAGGCACGGAGGAGATCACCCACCGGTGTGAGAAGCTGTGCGATAAGAGTCATGACCACACACCGGTCGTTGGGGGAATCAAGACCCATGGAACTTGGATGCCGCTCTCCGAGTATGCAGGAGGCTACACCACTCGTTTTGCCAAGGAAGTTGCTTTGGGAGCAGAGCAGTTCCTGAAGAAGAAGAGGAAGCATAGAGAAGTGATGGTAGAAGGAGGAGAAGTGCCAGAGGAGCCGATGATGGAGGAGGAAGAGCAAGAAGAGCAAGAAGAACATCATGAAGAGATTGAAGAAGAAGAAATGAAGAGAGGAGAAAAGGGGTGGAAGGTGGCCAAAATCCATCAACGCCTGGGACACCCCAGTAAAGCCACATTGGTGAAGATGTTGACTCTGGCAGGGGCACCGAAAGAGATGGTTGAACTGGCGGGACGATATGACTGTCCCACCTGTGCCCAAGTGAGTGCGCCCTCAAGATACCCCAAGATCAATCCAGTCACAAGAACCTCAGTCTTTGCCAAGGAAGTCCATTTAGACCTCAAGTACATGCACGATGCAGCAAACAAGCTACACGTTGCTTTGAGCTTGGTTGACGGTGGTACTTCCTTTCATGCGGCTTGCCTCCTGAGAAATCGCAAGGCAGACTACGTGGCCAGGAAATTCCTTCGACGCTGGTGCTCCATGTACGGTACACCTGCCACGGTCTACGTTGACCAAGGGGGAGAATTCGATGAAGCCTTTGTCGGTTGGCTGGAAATGCACGGGATCTATTCCTAGTGCACAGGAGCTCGAGCCGGTTGGCAGCACGGGTTTTCAGAGAGGCACAGAGGTCTCCTTGGCCACGCATGGCACGCCATTATTTGGCAATTCAAGGCCAAAGGACGCACGGAGATGAAGGAGGCTTTGGGATGTGCAATACAAGCCAAGAACCAGACCATAACCAGAGGAGGATTCACACCGTACCAAATGGTCTTCGGCCGTGCGCCGCTGTTTCCAGATCTCTTGGAGGAGGACACCACTGGCAATTTGGCATTGAGGGAGTCGCTAAGCACCGAAGGAGAGATCGTGAGAAGTGCCGAGATGAGAGCAGCGGCAAAGATCTCATTGATGCGACAAGATTGTCAAGATAAGCTGAAGAGAGCGCTTCGAAGATGGCCCAGGGGCACCATGAAGGACTTCACACCCGGTGAGATGGTCTTCTTCTATGTCCCTCAGCCCACAGCCAAGCGGTTCCGTCGAGAAGCTGGCGCATGGCGGGGGCCAGCTGTGGTGTTGATGAAAGAAAGTTCGGAGCGATACTATGTCAGCTGGCGAGGCCGATGTTTGTTGGTTGCAGCACCCAACCTCCGTGCATGTTCAGAGCTTGAAGGAGGTGATTTTCAAGGTCGCATGGAAGCATTGGACAACCTACAAGACAAGTGGCCGGACAACAAGGAGTTTGAAGACATGACACATGTCCCTCCACCTCCAGAAGAAGGCAAGAAGGAAGAAGAAATTGGATGGCAGCCTCAAGAAGAGGTCATCGTTCAGAAGAAAGGAGGATGGAGCAAAGCAAGAGCAAAGGAGATTGCCAAGAGCTTGAAAGGACTCCGGAAGGTGCAGAAGACAATCAAGAAGGATAAGGGCCATAAAGGCAGAGTGCAGTTGGAGATAAGAAAAGAAAAGAAAGAAGATAGGACGCCTGAGGTGACCGTGCCAATTGAGGAAGAAGATGAAAAGAAGGAAGAAGAGAAGTCAGACAAGATGAAGGAGATCGAGCAGCACTTAAAGGAAGCTGTGGCGAAGGTCTTGGGTCCTGATGACAGTGAAGGATTCAAGAAACGGCTGAGAGAGCGTCTTCAAGACGATGTTCCATTCAGCCTGAAGCAACGGAGGACAGAAGAAGTGAAAGGAGGTCTGACAGAGGCCGAGCTTCAACAAAGATTCACACCAGAGATGATGCGCTATGCCATGCTCAGCCTGGTGGGTGAAAAGACAAGGTCAACAAGACAAGAAGTCAGGAAGATGGCTGACCTTTTGGATTTGCCCATCACAAGTATGCGATATCACATCGCACCAAGGAAGCGCTTTCAACGGCCCACCAAGACTGAAAGAGGACGCATCACCCTGATGTTTGGAGAAAAGAGTGGAACAGCTTTGGTCTGCCAGGAGAATGAAGAGGAAGTGAGGACAAGACCAAGTAGAAGAGCACTTCACGCCTGGCGAGGAGTCACTTTCTTCGTCAGGGAGCAGAAGAAAAGGCCAAAGGAAGGAAAGGTGCTGGTGGAGTTGCCATCCGGCATCTATGAAGTGCAAGTTGAAGATGTAGAAGAATGGATGAAGCTGCGAAGAGAAGAGGAGGACCAGCAGGCATTTCACGAAGCCTACTTGCTGATCAACAAACAAAATGGAAAGGAGCTTGACCCTCGTCACTTCAATGCCCAAGCAAGGGCAGCCTTCGATGAAAGTGACAGCAAAGAATGGACGTCCTGGATCGATAACAAAGTGATCCGCAGGCTTAGTGAAGAGGAGATCAAGTCTTTGAATCCTGATGATGTGTTCAGGGCGCCAGCACGACTCATCCGAGTCAACAAAGCCGCCTTGCATGGTGGCTTCCAAGCAAAGTCACGGCTTGTGGTACCAGGCCATCAGGACCCACACCTGGGCTCCTACAGGTCAGATGCCCCAACAACAACATGGTCAGCAGTGCAGCTCACCAAGATCATCGCTCTCACAAAGAAGTGGGCAGCAGCATGCTTCGATGTCAGCACAGCTTTTCTTTCGGGCAAGCCTGTTGAGCGTACAGTGGTCATCAAGGCACCACCAGAAGGTTTACCAGCAGTCTGAAATGAGCCTCCAGTTCGCCCATTTGAACTTCTGATGCTGTGCAAGTCGGCCTATGGGCTATCCGAAGCACCAAGATTGTGGGTCTACGGGCCAAAGAGCTTTGGAGGAGCTGGGATACATTGAGTTGGATCTCTGCAGGGCAACCTTCATTAAGAAAGCTGGCAATAAGGTGATCGCAATTTTGTGTCTTCATGTTGATGATGGTCTCTTTGTCACCTCTCCAGCGAGGATGTCAGCTGCTCAGAAAGAAATCAGCTCAAAGTTCAATATCAAAGAGTGGCAAAACATGGGTGACAAGCCAATCACCTTCTTGGGTGTCAGCGCCACCAAAGAAGGCCAGTGTTTCAAGGACAACATGGCCGAGTATGTGGAAAAGATCCAGCCCGCTGAAGTCACGACAGCAAAAGCAGGCAGACTGGCAGGTGATTAGTTGTCATCCTTCCGCCGCCTGATTATGCAACTGCGATGGCCAGCTCACCTCATCATGCCAGAGTTCTTGTACCGTGTGAGCGCTTTGGCACAAAGGTCGCAACGGCATGTGGTGAAGATCTGAACAATGCCAACCAGTTGCTAGTGGCTATGAAGAAGGCAGCAGCTGAAGGTGGAGCAGAAAACTTACTCCATCCAGTACCAGGAGAAGCTTGGTTTGTGTCGTACTTCGACGCCAGCCTTGGGAAGAGTGAGGCCATGACGGCCCAGCAAGCTGAAATCCACTTCCTGACGGGAGTGGAAGTTGAGAAGAAGCCCACCAAGGCCAATATGCTGGAGTTCAATAGCAGCAAAGTACACCGTGTGGTGAGGTCAAGTCTTGCTGCTGAGAGCTGCGCTATGACCTCCGCGGCAGACAAGATCCTCTACAACAGAGCTTTGTTTGGAGCCCTCTTCCATGGGCAGGAGGTGGCAATGGAGGCAGGAGTTGAAAGTTGGTGGCATCATCATCACTGATGCCAAGGGTCTCAACGACCACGTGAATAAAACTGGCAGCATGGCCAGTGAGAAACAGGCAGCTCTCGACATGTTGATGGTGAAGCGCCTGGTGGAGGACCAAGTGCTGCGACTTCGTTGGGTCCCTACCTGGAAACAGGTAGCAGATCCTTTGACAAAGGAGATGTCCACTGAGCTTTTGAAGCAGTTCCGACAAACTGGAAAGCTTTGCTTGGTGGAGACGGTGGAGGACCAGGCGGAGGAAGCTCGACGTGCTGGAGTGCGAAAGGCACAAAGGGAGAGACGCATGCAGCGCATGGTTCGAGCAAAGCAGCAGAGCAGTGGCAGCAAGGAAACACTCATTTCCTTTGATGTGAAGAATCCATGACGGTTGACGTTGGACGCTTTCCTTGCTGCTTGAACGTTGTTTGTGGACGCCGCCGCATTTACATACAGAACATCGATGTTGGCAAGCTTGAAAAAGAGCGCAGCTTTGTTTTGCTTTTTCGCGATGTTTGCACACACTTTCATTTGCAGTGCGCCTTGGTTCTTTTGTGGTTGCACCCCTAAGACTGTTTTTGGGAGTGGCGCCCCATCAGATCCACACTTCTAACCTCGGCCGTTTTCGATAGTTGTCAACATTTTCATCGGTTAGACATTCATTTATTCCAAGGTGCAGACAGCTTTGCTTATCCACCCTGCCACTGGCTTTGCTGGCAAGAGTTGTTTGTTGTGATTTTGGCAAGGTAAAATGCCACCATGAAGCAGAGCTCAAAAAGGTTACATGGCTTGCTGATGAGTCCAACCATACTGGCAAATCAATGGCCTGCCCACTGCTGGCCCTGCTCAAAAGCGTCCTGGTCCAGTGCAATCACATGGATCGAACCTTGAAAAGCTGGATGTCCTGATAAGTCAGCCTGATAAGAGGCAGGAATAATCAGATATCACCAGTAAACATCACCAATAATATACTGTTGTTGGCCAGGAATGTATTCGGCCAACCACTGGCGCGCCATGTGAGTGTGGGGATGCTCCGTGTTGGAGCCCGGAGCATCGCTGGCGTCGCTGTGCCGTGGGTTCGGTGTCTGAGCTCCACTGGACAGGTGTGGGGTTGAAGTCAAGCTATTGGGGACATTCGATCCCGAGGGGCTTTGGTGATTTTGTCCCCGTGCCAGTTGATCCTGTGCTGTTCTTGAAGGAAAGAAGCAACAGTTATATACATGACACAACAAGTTGAAAGAAACCAGTGAACAGATGAGGCTCAGATGAGGTGAATTTCTTTTCTTTCATTCGGACGAGTTGCAGGACATGCCTTGGGGCTTTGTGTGCCACAGTGGTTTGGCGCGGGCGACCTCGACCAAGATGCCCGCAAAGCTGTGGTGGAAGGCTGGACGACTGAACGGTTCAATAATCACTTAATTCATTTGGGTGGCAGCCCTATCAACTTTTTTCCCCGTTGAAGGTCTTATTGCGCCCCAGTGAGTAAGACCTTCCCGCGGTATTGTGCTGACTGGAGGCGCCTGCATGGGAGCCAAAGCGCTGCAGCGTACGCTGCCGGAGCTCCAGTCTTTCCTTATGGCAGTTGAAGACGAAGATGCTAGCATTGGACATGGAAAAGTGAAGTACCATGCCCCATTGAGAAAGGCAAGGGGGGAGTCATGGCTGGGGTGTTGTGAGATTTTGATGCTTGCACTCATGTTGCATTTCAGAGGTTTGCCAAAAACCTTAAAACCATCAATGATTTGATCGAACAGTGCGAGAAACTGGATCAGGTAATGGCCGGGGCATCAAGCTTCTTGCAATCCCGCCAGCCAGAGCAGGCGGGCATGACAGAATTTAGCGACCGGTCACAGTCTGCGAGGAGCCTTGCGCCAGAAAGCAGCATGAGACCGCCAGGTCTTCACCATTGGAGGCGACTGCTCGGTGGACCTGGCCCCTATGAGTTACTTGCGGTGGCGCTACCCCAAGCTCCTAGTGGCCTACATCGATGCCCATGCAGATCTCAATGCGGAGTGGGAGTCGCCCTCGGGGCACTTCCATGGCCTTTTGGCAAAGACAGAGCGAGGGGGTGAAGCATGGTGAAGGGGATAGTGACAGGTCCCGAAATAATGGAAGTGGATGGGCAGGGTCCCTTGGATGGCAATTTTCCATCATTTTCCTCTACCAACAGGTGGTGAACTCCACTTCCATGAATATGTTCAGGGAGTCTATCTCTATGGATCATCATGGATCCAGCGCCAAGGGATGAGCCTCCGAGCGTTGCTGGGTACTGCACCTGAAGACTTGCAGCCCCGGGTGCCGCTGGAGGCAGCTCGCTTGGCTTTGCTCGGCAGGAGGCCCAGCTGAGAAAGCATCCGTCATGGAAGGGGTTCCTATGGATTCCTGATGAAGTGCAAAAGACTAGTGCTGCCAGTGAGGTGCCCGCGAGTTGGACTCTTCTGAGCAGGTGTTTGTGGAAAAGAATGAGGTGAGAAATGGCAAGACGGAAAGTTAATATCTCTTTTTTTGGGGGGGCAGTTTGCTGGTAGTACCTCAAGGGCGGGAAGCCTGATCTGTTCTCCTCACTTTCCTGTGACATTTCAAGTTCCACGCCTGAGGTGCGGTTATTGAGCACAGCTGATTTGAAAGTCCAGGATGCAGCCCAGGACCCTTGTCAAGCAAGAATGAAATTGATTGGCCTTGTAGGGCCCAGACCGGGTCAAAGCATGTCACACCAGGTTTTGTAATTAGTAATGAGGCTGTAGTTTAGAAAGGCCGCCTTATGCCAAAACCAACGTGGATAGGTGCTTCCTCTTTTTGTGATTTGTTCGTATGTTTCTTGCTTTTTACAGGTGCTGGTTGACATGGCTGGCGACGGCGTGGTGCACGTCCACCTGGATTTGGACGTCCTGGATCCCGTGGAGTTTCCTCATGTGATGCTGAGCGCAAGGGCGTCGAGGGCATTCGAGCTGGGCAGTGTATCAGTGTATCGCAGCGAATTCGGGGCAAACGAATCGATGGCATCGAGCAGGCCTTTCTGGGTTTACGTCGTGCGGCGCTTTTGTGGTGCCTCTTTTCTCTTCGCCAACGGAGAAACGTACCGTTTGTCTTCTCAGCGGTTCAGAATTCGAGCCGGTCGACCTTATTTTTAATTGATCCATAAGTATCCATAAGTTGTGTGTTGATGGGCGGGGCGGGCCTAATTTCGGCCCTAGGTGAAGCTGTGCCAGCAAATGTTGACTGGCTGACTTGGTCCCTAGCCAAGGAACGTGCCAGCCGAAGGCCTGGCCTGCCTCGGGTTTCACTTAATTTAATTTCATACCGGCCGGCTGGCCAAGCTTCAAAGATTCCTTCTCACTCTCGAGGTTGACTGCGAGGACTCGTAATAGCGGCCAGCGTGAAACCCTGGTGTGGTTTGCGTGGTGTTGCCTTGATCAATCCAGCTGCCCCTTCACAAAGCCATTTATATATATATATATCATAGTACTAGCCTCTAGCTACTTATTACTCTGGCTAATTATATACTACTATCTTAAAGCCTCAATTACTACTGCCAAGGCTGCACGTGCTCCTAGATGCTCCTCTGAGTGCTCCCTTCGCTGTCAGGAGGCCTCAGTGTGCAGCAGTTGCTGCGCCTCTTGCACAGCATCTCCGCTGCCTTCCCTGGCCGTATTTGTGGGGTGACCCTGACGGAGTTTCGGCCACGTGGCCAGGCGGAACAGACGAAGGGAGAGCTGCAATTGGGCCACTGAGAGATTTGCTTGTAAGAAGTCTTCCTTTTCTTTTTCCATTTAGCGATGGTCTCCAACCTAGAAGCGATGGTGTCAGAAACTGTGCTGGATGCATGGCATCAAGGGTGCTTGGAATTGCAGGTGTTCCCACCCAGCTCCAGAACCTCGGCACAGGTGAAGGGTCTTGACAAGTTGCTGGAGAGCTTTATGGGGCCCGACGGCCTAGATCTTGCCAAGCAGGCCTGAGAGCCTAAGAGCTGGACCAAGCCGTTTGAAACCTTTAGATTCCAAGCAATGTGAGATGTTACCTAGTAACAAATAGCTACTAGATGCTACTAGTCGCTTTTTGTTAGAGTAAGCTTCTTGTTACCGTCATGTGCCAGTTGTAGACTCAGGACCTGGTTGGTGCCGGTGTGCTTTCACTGGGAACGAACTGGGAATTTCACCTGTCCGTAGCCACAAAGGACTCCAGGTGCAGCGACCGCCATGGCCAGAGTGCACTCCCCCGCGCACGGTGTGGGTAGAGCGCTTCGCCCTGGTGACGTCGGTGAGACTCGGCACCTGCACCTTCGACCCCTGACGTCTGGAGGGTCTGAGTCTGGGGGGCTGGTGCTGTCCAGTCGAGCGCGCTCCTTCACGGCTCTTGGTGCTTTGCTCGGTGCACGTGCCGCCCGAAGAGCGAAGACGGACACTTCTACACTGACCTTAGAGTCCTTGGAGCGGGCAGATGGTGCCAGTGGACGCTTGGAAGGAGAGGTCTTCCTCATCCAGACACCCTTGACTTTGCCATCCCCTCTCCGTGCATTGGCGCAGTTCCTGCCAAAGCACTCTGTGGTCCTGGCCGCGCTCCACGAGGGCGGCTTTGCCGCCTTCGACTTTGTGCCAGCGGCACCACAGGATCCACAGGCGGCCGCACGGCTACTGCTGGGTGGCTCGGTGGAAGGGCTTTTCGGAGCACGGGAGTTGAAGCGGCTCCCCAAAGGTGCTGTGCGGCTGGGGAGGGTGAAAGAGGACTTGGCTGTGGAGGATGTGACTGCTGCAGTGAATGGCTCATTTGACCCGCAACTCTCCTTGGTCGAGAATGACTGCAATACCTACTCCCAAAAAGTCCTGGAAGCCATCCTCGCAGATCCGGAAAAAATGGTCCAACAGCGCTTGTTCTCCACACTTGACTGGGAGGGAATCGACTCAAGCAACACGATTCAATATAAAGAGCCATCCGTTCTCAATGCAATTGTGCTGGTTGCAGGCACCACTGTCGGAGCTGGCATCTTGGCGCTCCCAGCAGTCACCCAGCCAGCTGGATTCGTTCCATCCACCGTGGCGCTCACGGGGGCTTGGATGTACATGGCCATCACCGGGCTTTTTGTGGCCGAAGTGGCTTGCAAAACGATGGCCTCGACGGGTAAACCGGCGACCTCGCTGAAGTCCATGGCGGCGGGTGCCATTGGACCTGCGGGTGCTTGGTGGACGTCGGCCTTCTTCGTCTTCTTACACATGGCGCTCCTGATCGCCTACTGCTCCAGAGGCGGTGAGCTTCTGGTTTCGATCCTCCCAGTTCTTGGCATCGGGGTACCTCCTCCCGTCCTTTTCGCAGGGATTTTTGGTGGATTCATTTTCTTCACCAAGGGCACGGACACATTGGATAAGGGCAATAACGTGTTTGCAACAGTTGTGGTCGCATCCTTCTTTGCCTTAGTGGCCTTGGCCGTTCCGGCCGGCAGCACGGAACGACTCTTTGCAGTGAGCGATTGGTCCCAGGCGACTGATACAGTTCCCACCTTGCTTTTGTCTTTGGTCTACCATAATGTGGTGCCGACAATCTGTGCTCAGCTGGAAGGCGATCGGGGCAAAATCACCAAGGCCGTTGTGATTGGCAGCCTCATACCCTTCTTGATGTTTGTCGTTTGGAACGCAGCGGTTCTGGCAGCCCTGCCAGCCACCTTCACTGCTGGGGCCGACCCCCTGGAAGTGCTTCGGAACACAGGTGAGGGCACCAAAATGGTTTCCTTTCACTAGGTCACTAGGAGAAATACGGAGAAATACCTTCGAGTTTCGAGATTTACGCTCCTTTCCCTGCTCCTTTCGGAGGTCCTGCGAAGGACTCATTTAATCCGCAGCCCAAACCAGGTAATCCCTTGGTGGCGGGTGGCATTTTGGCCTTCTCTCTGAGTGCCATCGTCACATCCTTCCTGGGCTTCGTGGTGGCCTTGACGGACTTCTTTGCCGACCTCCTCGACGGCGGCGAAGCAGCGGGCAGTGCACCCGAGTCCCTGGGCGCCAAGGCCCGTGACTTTGCTCTGACACTGGGGCCGCCGGTGCTGGTGGCCTGCTGGGATCCCAGCCTCTTCTTTCAGGCGATCGATAAGGCTGCTTGGTCCGAGCATCCTTTTTGTGGGTTGGGGTTCGGGGTTCATTCCAAAAGAACAATGGGAGCTCCTTCGTTCCAACTGAGGCCGGTGCCTTTGGAGTTTCAACGCTCTTTGGATTGCTTCCTGCTCTGATGGTCCTCTCACAGCGCTCCACGGAGCCACTTGGAGTTGCCTTGAAAAAGGCTTCCATGTCTTCTTCTTGGGTTTTTTAGCCCAATTCAATTCTCGCGAAGAAGTTTGTGCTTGTGGAAGAGGTTGATAGGATGTGCATGGACGTGCACATATATATATATATATATTGCATATGGCTCATATGGCGTAGACATGGATGTGAACACACCAAATGATCCTCGAATCCTCACACGTTTTCTGGCTTCAGGGTGTCAACCGAGTCCACCCGAGTCCACCCGACCGCTTCAGGTCTCCGGTGCTCACACGAAATCCTCAGTTCTTGGGCGGATATGTCCGTGGGCCCATCGTTCGGGGCCCGCTGGTGCCGATTCTCATCGCGCTCGGGGCTTTGCTGGTTGTGGGCGACAATGCCTTGGAGCTGCTTCAGGGATGATAAGGACGTTTCCACGAATGTCCCATGAGATGCGAGGAGAGACGCTTGTTTGAGATTTGCTTCTTTATAGCTTGTGGATGGGCTTTTTCAGCAGACCTGATTCAACTGCTGCCTAGGCTGTAGGACTTGGATGGAGTTGGTACTTTTGTACCGAGTCTCCTTCCAAAATTTTCAAGGGTTCCACCCTTCAAACTTTCAAGGACAGAAGTTCTTTGCAGCTATTGCGTGAAGATGGATTTCAGTAGATGCTTGACGGCGAAGCCGAAGCAATCATGGATGAATGCATGAAAAAAAATCGTAGTTCCAAGCGGAAGCAGGACCCGACGGGGCCCACGGTGTATAGAAATTATAGAACACATGCTTAAGCAATTAACATCCACTATAAAGAAATTCGCGCATACCCTTTATTCGGCCCTTTAATGTCTTACATACTGGAGTGCCATGCTGAACTTCATATAGATGTGTTGGTATCTGGGGCAAGGAGAAGACATCGCAGTTCGGTCATGCTTCGAGATGAGTTGGTTGACCCGTTGGACTGAAGCGAACAGCTGATCGAACACTGGGTTACTCAATTAATTCTATTGCCTGTGAGTGCTTCATGTGGCAGGTGGCCAGCTGGCGTTCAGTGAGCAGAGAGTGATGGCATGATTGTCGCCATGGACTTGGTGAGCGTGTCAGATAGGCCAAACATGGCCAAAGCAAGTGGTTCTGCACCTGGCTCAAGAAGCATGGGCATGCATGTGCCAGAAAGGGATCGGGATGGTAGCATGGGCATGCATGGAGCCATTGGAGATTGCATGTCGATGTGATGCTAGCCACTGGGCTAAACCGCCAGGCCCCAGGGCGCTTGCCTGGGACGTCAAGAGGCTCGAAGGCGAATGGCTGTGCTGGTGGAGCTGGGGTGCTCAGGCCAAAGGAGCAGATCTATGGCCTCCAAACTACTCAGGCCAAAGGAGGACATGTTTCCTCCCTGTTGCAGCTAAGTGTTATCCTTTCCGCGAATTGGGGTCGGTACAGTAACTTGGCGGCGCACATATCTCTCAGCCAACTTATATATGGAAACCATAGGTTTGGTGTAGGGTTCTTTTCAGCTCCTGCTCAGACTTGTTGAGGTGGTCAGCAACTGAGATCTTTGGGCACTTCACGTTGCAGGCTCGGGCTCAGGGTGATCTTGGATGTGCAAGAAAAGCACTGAAAAAAAAGGGTGCACTTCAACATTGGGCACCGAGATACTTTGCGCACGGAGATGCTACAGAACTGCTACTGTAGAGCTGCAAACTTCAGAGAGGCAAGGCCAGCCCTCTAGCGTCAACTCTCAAGCAATCACGTGACGTGCCTCGCTCCTGATTGTAGGACTTCATACACCATGTTTGGGACTGCCAGCAGCGCAACAACTTCTTTGGTCACTGCATTGCTACCTGAGTCCCTGGCTGCAGGCGGTGATGGACATCGTTCTGGCTCTCCTCCTAGAGTTCCGCATCGTGGTCGCCGGGGCCTGAGCTCCGGCTCCTGAGGCCCACGAATGGGAACACCGAACCCCAGAGGACTACTGTATCAAGATTCTGTGTGATCAGGTCCATGGACGAGTTGTCCAAGAGAGAGGGATGAACGAATTATATGTGTGACGGATGTTTTTCGGCCATCTCTTCTCCACGCGTCACGTGTGTGGAGCTCTCAGCTCTTTCAGCTCAGATATCGGAAGCCCGAGAGTTGGGCTCGCAGCTGGTCTTAGGTGGGAAGCCGGGGAGATCCAGTTTGGTGGTGGGCGAAATTTCCGTGAGTCGATCACCATATCGAAGCTGAGATAGGTAGATAGGTAGGGAGCCACTTGTGAATCGTTGGAGCAACTGCGAATTCGGCTTGTGCAAGCTAGATCGGATTAGATCGGGTCCCCGGGGCAGGTTTGACGGCGCTGCTGTGGCCTTTCAGCGGCTTGACTGGAGTGTTGGGCGTAAGTGACAGCAATTGGCCTCAACATGGACGGACAGTTCAACCTTGCAGTTATCCGCTTCCCCCCACCCATGCAAGCTTCAGCCCTCTGACTCTGATCAGTAGCATCCATACGACTCAGGTTGGCAACATTTGCAGTTGCCCATTTGCCCGCCATACCTTCAGGACGACCTTTGAATCCTGATCTCATCAGTGTTCTTGGTATTGAATTTTTGGCTCAGCATGCAAGCGCCCGACAGCACCTGCACAGGAGGCGATCCTTGATGCTCCAGTGCCCTTCATTTGCGCGCTGCCTGAGGTCACTGGCCAGGCGTGGCCAGGGACGGGCGGGGGTTGCGCTCGTGCCCTTTGTGGGGTTGCGCTCGGAAGCTGCATTTGGTCATCGGTCGTCACCAAGACAGGTCGCCTCTGCAAGTTCCGCCACGCACGGGGGCCAGGCTTCACTTATTTATTTGTACTCCTTTCAAGTGCTGCCCGTTCGTGCGTAGAAGGCAGATCAATGTCGAATCTGCAATGTTTAAGTTGGGTGTGTGATGGTGTGTGGGAACACTCCGTGCGCCAACCATCTCCATCCATCTCCAAAAAACGAGGTTGCCAGCAATCGGTTCCCTTCATCGCTTGGGGAGTTGTTGAGTTGTTCTTTGACTCGCCCGGCTCGAGGTGGCACGCTTGGCCGACGCCAAAATTCGGCCGGCCAAGGGTCACCCCGAATTCCCCCACCGTGAAGGAGTCTGGGGGGTGCGCATTCGATTGGATCCCGAACTTTGCAGTCCAAACTTCGGACATGGAGTCTACCTCAAGCGGTTTTGTCAGCTGAATAATAGTAATTACCTCAAACTCCTTCCCAGGTTGACGAACATGACACACACACACACACAAGTTAGATACGGCCCTTGTGCCCTAGATTTGGTGCCATGTCGCCTTTAGATACCTCGCCTCCCAGCGCGGAACTGCCGATGCTGCGGCCATGTGGCAAGCTGGGAATCTTGGCAGCTGGCGGGTCGAGAAGATTTTCTGGGTGAAGCCCAGCAACGCAATGACGCATAATTACAGTAAATGATGTCCAATAATGCGCACACGTGTGCAAATTCCCCCTTTTTTGGACACATCCTGCCACTTCTATGCTCTCACAGTATTGGAGACGACAGTTGCCCTGCAGTCACCATCTGACGAGCTTCGTTGAGGAGGCGAATCGGGGAAGCTGACTCCACGGAGGTTGCCGCCCTGTGAGGGTGCCTTGGTGCCGAGACCGTCGGCTTCGAGACGCCACCGTCCGAGCCATAGCAGCCGTAGCATGCCTTATTGACCATGGGCACACATCCATAGTTTGATGAAACATAAAACGAATTGATTATATAATTAAACCTGAAACACATAGACTCAGACATAGACATTACTGTAGGGGATGATGATACCATTCAAGACTTCTAGTGTATTGGGCTACCCTGTTCCTTAGTTCTATTCATTTTTGATGCACACGCACACACATCTCTATGTAATATACATGATTACATGGTGCTGATGCAGCGTGTCTCACGGAACTCAAGGCTTTCACGAGATGTTGGCCAGCCCCTTGGTCAACGAGCTCACGAACGCCTACCCTCAGGCCAGAGATGTTCCAGTGGCTCGACCGGCCAAGCCCACAGATTCTGTGGCATTTGCTATGTCCAGTCTGTCCGAGAGAAAAAGGAACCAACAAGATCCAACAAGCAGCTAAGCAGTGGGCATTGATTGTGCAACAGTTGTGCGACCAACCATGCCATGCCAGGATATATATATATATATTAGATGTTGTCTCGAGGGGATGATCTCGAGGGGCCGAGGGGAATATATAAAAGATGTTGGAGGCTTTGGCCATGCAAAAACCCTGGATGACGGCTCTCAACCCCTGGTGTGTTCACAGGAGCAAGTTGCGCCGCCAACATTCTTGACACCGCGGCCGCCAGAGACACCACCGAGCCGCCGAAGGGGCCCTGCCCCAGTGGTGGCGGAGGAGGTGAGGAAAGGCAGCTCTATGAGTGTCCTGGTGGTCAAAAGGCAAAAGCGCACTGTGACTTAATGAGCTGCAACATCTGTATGCATGTCATGTTGCGACCTTGCAGGTTTTCATGGGTCTCCCGCTTCAGCGCGTCTCCTGCCTCTGAGAAGCCTAGGTTTGCCACCCTTGCCTTTGACCGCCCGGGAACGGCGCGATGGTCGTGAAGAGCTGGGCGCCAGCGGCAGTAGCATCTCCTCGCGCCGGAGCGGGTCGAGAGGTTTGCAGCCTACGCCACCCTCCAAGGAAAAGAAGAAACCGCCAATGCCCAAGGCCTCCAACAGTGACCTAGCAAAGCGTGGATGAGATTGGATGAGGATAAAGCCGTGTGGAAGCTGACAGTAGTCAATGCGCTTGTCAAGCATGCCAGAACTAACTCTGATTGTGAACAGCTGCAGAGGAGACCTTGTCTTGCGGCAACTTGTGAAGTTTTGTTGTATAAACTGTTTGCAAGCCGCCAGCCATTGTTGCCCATGGACTGACTTGGACGCTTGCCCCTATGTGAGGCGCCCTCGCCGAAGGAGGAGGCAAGTAGTCGCGCCAGCAGCTCGTTGGGCCCAAGCAGACCCAGTAGTGGAGCACCTTGTCCCACAACTGGTCCCAGAATTGGGTTCCCTTGAATTGATCTGATCATATCTGATCATATTGATTTTTTTGCCATTAGAGCCGTGGAAGCTGTTAGAAACACCCAAGACGGTCTTGAAGGAGGGTGGAGCCTTGATCTACTTGCTCCAGATTGCTCATTTGACGGGACGTGTCAAGGACCAAAAAGCGAGCGAAGTGGAGCTCGAAGCACCGGAGCTCGAGGATGTGGAGCCGAAGCCGTGTCAGGTCCCCCAGGCGAATCCGACCTGCAGTAACCTGTCTCAAAGACGGGGCCAGGGCCTCCAAATGTTCCAGGGGTGCTGGATCATTTCCATTTGACCCTTTGACGGACATCCTTGGCCCCCGGGGATTCATGATTCAACAAGGGTTGTGGAGCAATCGATGGCTCGCGGCATGTGTTCTTGATGCAGAGGACGAGATTCTCATTTCAACTTGCTTTACCGTCTCAGGCTTTGAGCAGGTCGTGGAGGATTCCCGGATGCAAGCGGACATTCCGTGCTGGCTAGCTGTGACCAATTCTTGCGTTTTGAGCGCGTCTGTGCCATTATGCGCATGCAGCATCATGCAGCCACTATTGATTCAGACACTTTCACAAAAGTGATTGCATTCAACATGGAGTTCCACTAAGGAGATGGAGAGGGAGAAGGAGTTCCATTTTGCTTCATTTTGCTTGGCTCTAGATCCTTTAAACTAGATGGCAAAAACTGGGTTGAATGACATTTAGGCAAGGCCTCCATATGCAAAGTGCAAAGCCAGGAGTTGTGGAATGAGAAGACGCTGGCCTTACTTTCCTCAAATCCCAACCTCAGTGCATATGCATCGACTGCCACTGCTCCATCATCACCTCCAAGCATCGATGCGACCACTGCGGAGATTATGTCCTGGATGCCGCCAGATGCTGGAGTGACCTGGTAGAGTGTGATTTTGTGGGAGTGACTGACGTGCTCACAGAACGACTTTCAGATGATTGAAGTCTTGAAGTGCACAGTGCACAAAGAGCTTAGGTGGATGAGGCGTTAACAGAGCAGCCAGAGCCAGATACTGCAGAGCCACTGGACTTGGGCGACAGTCTCATCGCACAAGCCATGAGGGAAGCCGGTCTGAATCCGGACTGGAGAGGGGCCGTTGGTTATGGCAAACCGTGACAAACTGGTTGAATGTTGAAACAATTGTTCTAGAGTCTAGATTCTTCTAGTTTAGTTGAAGCAATCGTTCTAGTTTTCTAAACTATGATCACTATATAAATGTGTTGAAAGAAGCCGGCACGCAGCTTGCGCCAAGAAGTCTTAGCAACCGCAGCTACGGCTCGGGTGCGATTCATTTGCATGACCCGTCCAGGACCAGACGTCCTTCACCGATCTGGCCAGTGAGCCGTCCATGGTCGAGGTGCCCGGGGGTAGTGATCAGCAAGACTGAAAGACCTAGTATGAGAAAAACCTTATTATACACACACACACATATATATATACACATATTATACAGTCATATACATATGAATAACATAACATATAAAACATATATATATATATATACACTGTATATATATACATACACATATTTGCACGCACAGAAGGCCCCAACAGCATCAATTAAGAACAAGAACGAATGAGAGACCTAGAAAGCACACGCACAGATATAAATAGAGAGATAGAGGTTCTTCTTGGTTTTGGAACTTGTGGAAAGAAGTGACCTCTCCATTTGTAGCAACCCAGGGCTCAGGACCGACGACCTCCCCTTGTCACGACATATCATATCGCCAAGGTGCCAGAACGGTGTGGTACGTCGAGGTCTTGGCGCAGTTCCTCCAAGTCCTGGGCAGCGCAGCTGGCCAAGCGGAAGAAGGCTGACCATCGCGCAATACCCCGAGAGAGAGAGAGGCATGCAATTAGCTCTAAGTTGGCCTCTTGAAGGATGCGCACTAACAAATATATATATATATATACAATTAGAGCCAAAAAGCAACATCAAATCTTCCGTCTTAGTTACATGCAAATTATCAGCTTCCCACTGATTAAGACGCGTAAGGATAACAGGGCTTCGAATACTAGCCCCCGAATGGCGGCAGGAGCGCTGCAACTCGGGTCGGGCGACCCCATGCAGTGGCAGAGAAACACCTGATGGGTGTCTTGGAGCACTTAGATGCTCCCAGCTGTGTTGACAGGATAGTGAATCGAAGGGCGGGCAGATTGACAGATTGACACGAACTGGCCATTTTCCGTGCCCTTGACTCACATGGACTCCCAAGGCAGCCGTGAGATGGCAGTGACACATCGGCACGAAGTCAATGAATGCATTCCGTTTCACTTTGACCAACCAACCGTCAGAAGCTTCGGCCAAACCAAGTTGAACTTAGAGATGTCCGTGACCGTGGGCATGCAGAAAAGTTTCATTGCCAGCTCGAACTCTTTCATGTGAGGTGAGTGCATAGCGGCATAGCCCACAAAAAAAAGGGATAGTGATGGACCGATGGATGATCCTAAATATGTCCCGAACTGCGTCAAGTGAAGTGTTGCGTTCGCCTCGCGTGGCCGGTGTGGTTCAAGGGGCCGGGCTGTCCCAAGCTTGGCGCCCCCCCCCCAGTCCACGACTTGGAAGCCACTGGGAGAGTGTGGATGACAGTGCTTCAGAGCTATTCAAAGCTGGGAGGAATTTACGAACATCAATTGCCTACAAGAATGGCATGCAAACCGCTACCCGCTACCCCCGTGACAGATCAGTTGTTCGTGCTTTTGCTCCATGATCGTGGTCGTGGTCTAAGCAGAACACCGAGTTGCCTTTTTGACGCCTGAGGTATGTCTTTGTAGAGAGGTGAGTTCCTGGCTCTCTTCAGAGCTCAGGCAGGCAGTGCGGGAGGGAAAAGCCAACCAGGGATGGGTTGGCCCCAGGTGTGAAGAATAAAGAGTTTCTTCGCTGCACCACGCGCCGTGACAGCCTTGACCCTGCAGAATTGGACATCATGAGACTGCAATACCTCCCCCACTTTTCTCCAAGAACGATATGTGTTGGATCATACGAAAACAGTGGCACAAACATGCGCAAACTATCCACACCCGCGATCTTCCAGAAACAGAGATTGGCTCAAAACTTAGAGTTCGCCAAATGATGGGATCATCATTGGAAGTGTTTGTCTTGGGCGGCTGGTTGATTGTCCTGGTGATGCATCAGTTGGTCATCCAGCCCAAGACACTTCGTGTGAAGCTACTGAGCTGCAATTCGTTCTGCGCCCAGGCGCAGTGGAACAGACGAGCACTGGAAAGCAATCAAAGCCTCATTACGATCACCAGGCGATTTTGTTTCGATGGAGTGCCCTTGGAAGATGTCATGAGCCGCTTTTGCCCACAAAAGAACTTATCAACTTGTCCCATCAAGCTATTAGTCAAGAAGCTGAGGATACCCTATTGAGGCGTCAGAGAGGGTTGTGCTTGCCACATTCCACTTGACTGACAGTATGTGGAAGGCATTTTCCAGCCCCTTCCTGCGTGCTACAAGCCTCCAACCTGCGTGATACTGGTGTTGGAGGCAGGCGCACACATGCCGTTGTCATAGCAGGCAAGACGCGGGATGCGTGGTTGGTGAACAACTCCTGAGGCGAAGGGTTTGGTGATGATGGCTACTTGGGGGGCAGCAAGGGATGCTCTCGAATTCACACTATGATGTGTGCTTCGGACAGTGCGATTTGAGCTGATCGGAGATCAAAGCTTATCGATTGCAGTTCTGGAGGTTCGGCTGGATTCCCCACAAAGATCACGTGTGAATCGCGTGAATCCAATTTCCCTCGCTTGGTTGGGAGATCGATTTTGCAACTTTCCGCATTGAAAGAGTGCGAAAGCGAAATTGCGCAGTGCTACTTGGAATCGTGAGCATCCTTATGAGAAGATTCAGCCAGGTTACCAGATAAATTCAGTCAATGGAGTGGGAGCTAGCGGTGACATGATTAATGAGCTTGATGCCGATGTCCTGAACGTGACTTTGGTAATGGCGCATGCTGGCAGAGGAGATGATGTGTTGGATGAGAGGGCACGACCGTTCTCCTATGCTTACACGAGATTGCAACGATGGCCCGGATCCGCCGTGAAGTGGAGCTTCACACAGCCATGGTTGAGTTGGTGACTAATTGGACAACAAGCCATCTTGACTTCCACGCGGTTCTCGATGAAGCATGCAGGTCTCGGCACCTCCACACTTCTCAGAATGTTCACCCTGCCACTGTGACCCGTACCAACAAGGTACATACCCTCCCGCGGTACAGGAAGACACGACTAATAATGGGGTATGGCAGGTGTAGAAGGATCGAGGGTACTGATACCTGATGTGGACGGAAGCCATGGGCCTGATACCACTGGTCATGTAATCATTGGCGACTAATACCATCAGACCAATTATTTTTAGATTGCACCCACTCAACATAACAACCACTGCGGAGAGCGTAAAGGAGTCCATGAATGGCCCCGGCCAAATAATCCAACTCTGCATTATTGCTACGTCCCCGCACCAGGGACATCAAAGCTGCAATGTTATGACGTAGATAAGGCTGACATAGACTGTAAGGAGCTCAAGTTGCACAATTTTCGTATGATGCGCGAGGACCAAAGGTCGAAGAGAATGGTGACAACATCAATCCTCTCGAAGTTCCTGAGGGTTGACGAACAGCAAGCCAGCAGAGCCAATGAGGCCTGTGAAGTTTCAAAGCCCAAGGGACGACACATCATGGCTACCTTTATCACTGGATGCTTCAGCTTGGGGCCGAATCAAGAACATCTTTGATCAAAATCCAGATGCTGTGCTCGCAGATATCAAGATGCAGCAGCAAGTTGGAACAGTGCTGGTTGGAGTTTTGAACTTGGATCTGTAGGTTCTACGATGTGTACTTCCACCATGAAGCTTGGCTTCGCAAGAAGTCAGGCTCTTCGGCAATGCCCCTTGTAGACGTCGTTGGACATTGAGTGGGTTGACCACTGGAGCCCTACCCATGGTACCACAGCTCACCTGTATGACTGTTGGTTGTAGTGAAACAAGCAGCTTCCGGATCTATATAATATTGCTATATCCAGGTCACATTAAACGGAGAGATGATATCCTGAAGGCCCTTGACAACACGGCGAGGATTCTTGTCGTGAAACCGGAGAGCTAGACAGCAGGTGTCTCAGCACGTTTGGTAGGGCATAAGGCCCACTAATTATGATGAGGACGCCACACTGAGCCGTTGCAGTTCATTCAAAAGTATGCTGCATCCTGAACTAGGAACCTTCTGGTGACATTCCGGAGCAGTGGAAAACGCTAAGCTCCTAGAGAGGGAGTGGGAGTTGCGGTCTGACACAAGACAAGGATTCTTACAACAACCCCCCTGGCAGTTCCTAACAGTTGCTGCATGGACTTGTTGCTCTGTGCTCTGTCAGGTTTCGTCAGTGATGCACTTAGCAGCCCCGTCACAGCATGCGGAGGTTGACGAAGCAACGAGGCTTGCGACTTCCTGGGAAGTTTTTGTTTCCGGTTTCAAGTGTGGGCTCGAGAATGCATGAGGTTGAAACATAAAGTGCACATCCCCCCCATCAACTTGAGGAATTGTAATGTGACGCAGGTCAAGTGAGCGAGAGGGCGAGGGAATGAGTGACTGAGTGAGTATTGTAGAGCTAGCAGCTACTGCTGCACTTTGATCGAATTTGGAACTAGCAGGCAGGAGAGCTCGAGAAGAGATGCCACGCTGGCCGCCCTGTTTGTTCTCTCCATGCTGAAGGGTGCAGCCTCTCGGACAGCTTGGGGAGGTGCACTTGGTAAACCTAGCTTGTGCTGCATTGTTGTTTGAGCAGTTCACTG
Organism: Durusdinium trenchii; assembly: GCA_963970005.1. Taxonomy (NCBI): domain Eukaryota; class Dinophyceae; order Suessiales; family Symbiodiniaceae; genus Durusdinium; species Durusdinium trenchii. The sequence goes on along the minus strand of CAXAMN010024694.1, from coordinate 2,576,753 downwards.
CCTGAACTATATCAGAGGGGGGGATTCGTGGAAATGCACTAGGGGTGGTGCTGCCACTCGCAGCTGGAGCAGTTGGTTAGCGGCTGGAACCGTTTTCACCCCTCAACATGCATAGTTGAGAGACCGAATCTTAATCTAACCTTCAAATGTTGTCAGGGTTTGTGTGTGTGGGGGTGCCGAGGACATCCAAATGCTGCCTGCTTCCTTCCGCGCAATGGAGCATGAGCCTTGCCCGCATATGAGCAAATACTCCTGTGTGATTGGAGTAGTGTGCGTGTATGGGCTTGACTGTTCGACAACGCTCGTCCCCTGCACCTTAGGATCTTCATTATTCCCCCAGCCAGTCCACTCCTCAGCAGAGCCTTACAGCAAGGTGTGCTACGAGCTATATGGCTATATATGTATCATATATATATTGTAAGGGCTCCGCCCCCTGCCGCCGACCCCGGGGAAAAGGCTCCGCCCCCTGCCGCCGCGTTGCGCCACGAGTACTGCGCGTACAACAGCCACGTGGCACACAGTACGTACAGCGGTCAGACGCCAGCTGCGACCGACGCCGCTGTCGCGGCCGCGGAGAAGACATGGCCAGAGCACGCAGAAGACCGCATCATGACCCACGTCCCCAGCTACCAGTGGCGCACTGCGCGCCCATGCAAGGACACCGCTGAAGCAAAGCAATGGCAACAAGAGTACATGGAAGAAGATGTCGTACAGTTGCAAACTTTGAAGCAACACCACATCCACCCAGTGTCTCTGGAGACCGGTGAGCGTATGCCACTCAAAGGCTGCCAAAAGGAAGACCGAAAAGGCGTCTGTAAACATGACTTTCCCCGCCTAGACTGGCTTTGCTCGCATCCGAAAATTTTGTGCCCGTGTGAATTACAGCGTCACGGCTTCGCGAACGCAGGCCGACGAAATCGCTTGGGCGCGTTGCATGGGCCATATGTGCACGCGTTCCTGAACCCATGTCATCCGGCCATCTTAGCGAGCATGCGTGGGGGCAACAACGACGTACAAGTACCGTACCGGCTTCCGTACGCGTGTGCAGACTGCGGTAGCACCATGACACCCGAGGAGCGCCGCGCAATTGCGTTGGGGGCACAAAGAGCGCAGGATGCACAAACAGGCTACTGTAGCGACTACTGCTCCAAGAATCAGCCGATGGGATTTCACGAAATCAAAGAGTTCCAGAAAGGCCACATGGCGCTCCACGCAGCCGTAGCGGAGAAAGACGTGCAAACCATAGGCAAAAGACACGCAACCCGTTTCCTCAGCGACGCCTACTGTAAAGGAGTGGTTCGGGGACAAGTCGAATGTTGCAACTTGCGGGCAAACCATCGCGAGGGACAAATCGTCGCAGCGGAGCGAATCTCAACCGCAGGTTTCGTGAGCTTTCCTGGCAAAGCGTACGTTGCTCTCTTGGAGGCCTTGGATCGAGACGCCGACCGGCAGGTGCCACCCCAGAAGTATACCCGTACGAAGGCTGCGCCTGGAACAGGAGCGCAACACTGGCGCGAAAGCGTCCCGGCCGAAGCCTATGGACACCGCCCCCTACAGTCGGAAGTCTGGTGGTTATCCCCATATGAGTTGACAATGTATTGGGAGATCGTGCCAACGCGTGTTCCTTACTGCCGCGCCGAGTGGGACGCAGCGCCCGTCACTGCCTGGGACGTGCGGCTCACACCCGCGGGCCATCACAAGTTATTGGCCCCCCCGGTCGACGCGCCGGCACGCTTGCGACCCGGTGCCCACTACACAGTTTGCTTGGACCCAAGCTCAGATCGGATTCTTTTCTCCGCCGCGGGCGCCACGGCAAGCTTGCGGCGCAATTGGTATCTGCAACGCCGTCGACGGCCGAAGTGCCCACACTTTGCCGAGAGCCCCGTCCCCAAGGGCTTCGCTGAGAACGCAGAGGGCAACGCGCGGTTGACCCAAGTGTATTTTCGAGCTTGGACGCTGAACGCCACACAAGCGACGGACAGCATTCCTTTTCTAGGCCACTTGCGCGGCGAGAATGAGTCCTGGGAAGCCTCCTTACGGCGCTGGCTGCGTCGGTTACCGTGCGCCGAAACGAAGCGACACGTCGGCAACTTTCTTTCCGTGTATCGCGTGCGACCCAGCGCCGAAGCAGACGGGAATAGCGACGACGACGGGGCGGACGAGCCGTTTGTGTTGACTCCGGCGCATCTACCAGGGGCGCTTCGCACCCAACTGCCCGCGCGCTCGCACCGCAGCGGTCCAGCCCACAACGACGACCGCGCCCATCGTGTCGACGCAGTGGTGCAGCAAGCCGACGCCCTGTGGTCGACGCCCGTCGCCGCGGACGCGTCGACGCGCGCAACACCGCACGCGTACGCCGACGTGTCGCCCGACGCCGTGCGCAAAGCAGCGCGTATCCACGCAACCAAGCAACGCCCCATGCCCGCGCCGGATGACCAGTCCGCCGCCGTGCAGCTCACGCCCGAGAAGACCAAGGAAGCCGTGCAAACGTGGCTTACCGAACTGGCAATGAAGGAAGACTCACGGTGGCCCCGGCACCGGGAAATCGCATACGCTAAGAATGGTGCGGAAGGAGTTGTTCGAACAGAGGTTGGGTTGGACACATGGAATACACTTTCAAGTCGTCAGCTTTCAAGCAGTCATGGCCGAACTCTTAGATGGAGACACCATACATCATGCCTTGGGCTTAGACTGGGCGGGGGAGGGGAACCAGAAGCAGCTACGCGTGCTAGAGCGCACGCGACAAACCCTGCAATGGCGATGGTTACTTCTGGATGAATTCAGCATGGTCAGTGCCGAACTACTGGCGCAATTGGAGCATCGCTGTCGCGAAATCATGCGCGACCTCAGCCTGGGCAAGTTCGCCGCAGATGGCAGCGTAGAACCTTTTGGTGGCCTCAATGTGATTCTGTCCGGGGATTTGTTTCAGCTGCCACCACCGAAAGGAACCTTCCTCGGAGATGTTCCATGGGACCTGCTGACAGGCAAGAAAAAAAACGAAGCAAGCGACCGCCCTGCACGGTCAAACGCTGCTCTGGGGCGGGCCAGCTGTAGGCATGCAAGGGGTGACTGAGCTCGTCCGCTGTGAACGGACAGGCGACACATGGCTGACAGAAGTACAAAACCAACTGCGGCACGGAGAGCTCTCGGAGGATAGCCACGCTTTCCTGCACGGGAACGTGACCTCGGTCCCGGGAAGCTGGACTCAGGGACGCCCGGCCTGCGGTGCACGTGCGTGCGCAGCACTGGTGGGTCAGAACCCTGACACGATTCGTCGGCATGAGTGCGCGCGGTGCGCCGAGGAGCGTGTCTCCCGGCAGCTCGTCGCGCACGGACCAGCGGATCCACGGTTCCAGGAAGCTTTTGCAAACGCCACCGCCATCTTTGCCACGAATGACGTAAAATTCCACGTGAACAAACGTCGTGCTCTCTGCTGGGCGGCAGCGCACAAGGTTGTCGCGCACATCGCCGTGGCCCGGGACGTGGCCTCTGCGACTGTCTTGCAAGACAAGACGGACCTCGCCGCGGAAAAGTTGCAGTGGCTGCAAAGACACGACCAAGAGTGTGGGGGTTTGTACGGCCTCTTACCTTTGTGTCTCGGCTTGCCCGTGCGCGCGACAGATCACTTAGATCGGCAACGTGGTATTTTGAAAGGCTGCCGAGGAGTCGTGGTCGGGTGGTCGTCACCTGCAGAGGAGGTAGTTGGCGAAGGTGTGGCTCTCTGGAACAGATTGCCCGAAGTCGTGTACATCCAGTTTCAGACTGCCACGACATGGCACATTAGCGGGATGCCAGACGCCAATGTGTATCCGGTGGCGCCATGCAAACGAGTGTGGCTCCTGGATCGCCAAAAGAAATACCCGCAGTTGCGAGTTTGGCGCACGCAATTTCCGCTCGCTCCCGCCTTTGCAATCACGGCGCACGTTGCCCAGGGGCAAACCATTGTAGAGGGCGTTATCACCGACTTGAACATCGGCCTCGGCGGGAACCCCTTTACAGCGTATGTTGCTTTCACGCGTGTCCCCGGTCGACAGAACCTCCTGCTGTTTCGTCCATTCGACGCGAAACCCTTCCAGCGCGGAATCGGCGTTGGTCGGACGCTCTTGCTGCGACATCTGCGCGGCGAAAAGATAGATTGGACCGCGCTGTTGAACAAATACTGCGAAGAGCGGCAGTCCTGCGTTTGCCAGCAACGCAAACAAAAAGGGGCCTTTACGGTAGGGCAATGGAAACGCGATGAGGCGGACCGAGTTTGTCGTGAGTGCGGCCGACGCTATGCCGACGCCGGCGCGCCGTGGCAGTGCTGTATCTGCAAAGTCTGGCACGCCGAAGCCAATTTTCCGCCGAAGTATCACCGACCGCAGTGCACCTTTTACCGCGTGTGCCAGACGTGCGAGGAGCGGAAGCCGTGCGTTCGGTGCGCTGCGCGCAAACCTGAAGCAGCCTTCGGCCCCGCCGCCTGGAAGGCGCGCGACGTCGACCGCAGAATTTGTCGCGAGTGTGCGCGTAAGGAGCGCGGCTTGTGGCAGTGCACCACGTGTAACATGCGCAAAGAACTCGCCCAGTTTAGCGCGTGGGTAGCCAAACGAGCTGCAGGCCAAGATGGCCATCAAATTTGTAACGGCTGCAACACCTTGCGAGTCGCATGTCGATACGCCGGCCGCACCAATCATAGACTAGCGCGCCTCCGCGCCCGCGCCGAGCAGGGACGTCTCCGCGCGGTACTCCCGGCGCTCCCCTCCGATGCCACGGCCAGGGGGTCCGACCTCGACCGTCGCCGGAGGCTCGTGGCATCGCCGGAAGTTTGCTCCCACCTGGCTCGCGCGCGTAAACTCTTGGCGGAGGAACACCGCCGCGGTCTGGTCGCCGAGGTTCGTGCTCAGATTGCTTCGTTGGCGACGTCTGCGCTTGCGTTCCCGCAGACGCAGAAGGGCAGCCAGACACCCCCCGCCCACACAACCGCTAAGCCAGCGCCCACCTCGCCCGGCACCGTTGCATTGGAAGGGAAACCTTCCTACACATACGTTTGCCCATTCTGCGCCCGACAGACGCAGAGTTCCATCCACACCGGCCAGATCGACCATCGCCAAGTGTGCGGCAACCAGTTCCGCGTTTCCGACGGCCTCGTGCAAGGCCGCAAACACGCCCATGCGTGTCCGAAGTGTGGGACGGTGGTGTTCTCCACGAAGGAGGTGGGTCGACTTCAAGTACAACACACACAGCCCAATGGCAAACCTTGCCGCTGCTGTAGCTGGACGGTGCTCCAGAGAAAGTAGACACATAGCTCAGGACCCGCTCCCAGTGTTTTCCTCCGCCACAGCTTTCCACAATCTAATTCGAGACCTCCGCGTACGCCCCCAGAATGTCTAACGTTGCTTTCGGAACCCGTAAAATAAGTCTGTGAAGCAGCGTCGAGCACGCCCTGTCTTCGCTTCAAGCCGCCGGCTGTCACGGAAACGCC
>CAXAMN010024694.1:2514462-2546292 GCA_963970005.1 Durusdinium trenchii | reverse complement strand
TCCCACGGGTCCTCTGGCTGGTAGACACCTGTTCCGAGTGATTTCCTCCGCCACAGCTTTCCACAATCGAATTCGAGACCAAAAATCGCCCGAAGGTGCGCTTCCCGGTACGCCCCCAGAATCTCTAACGTCGCTTTCGGACCCCGTAAAGCAAGTCTGTGAAGCAGCGTCGCGCACGCCCTGTCTTCCGCTGTCGGACCTTCAGCAACGCTTCAAGCTGTCAGACCTTCCGCAACGCTTCCAGCATGCCCTCGGTTGCCTTCTCTGGCGCGCGCCCCCTTCAACCGGCGGGGTCGGCGGATATGTATATCGTTGTCGCTGTGGAGCCCCGACTCGAGGCTAGCCATGATTGCCCTTTGCCAAGGCCTGTCAGGAGCTGGAGGTATCATGTCATTCGCATATCCCTCCGGTGACAGATCTGAAGGGTCGTCAGTGGACAAACAAATACCTTCCTTTGTACAAAAAGATGTATACATATGTATACTGTATATATATATATATACATCTCTCTCTCTCTCTCTATGCATGTGTATATTATATATATGCATTTAGTTATATATATATATATAGACAGCCGTGTTTCTAGGTTCTTCGTCTAGCTTGCTCTCGTGCTTTTTCTGTCAGGTCACTCGTTTGTTTCAAGGGACGAGTGCTAGTTCACAAGGGTGTGTCAGAGAATTCAAAGCCAAAGCTTGCTTCAGTCTCGTAGGAGACAAGTGGTACAGGATACCAAACCCACAGAATGCAACCCGTTTGCAGCAGGCATATTTGCATATTTCATTTGCACCTAGGTTGCAGTTACAGTACTTACATAATCTATATATATATATACTGTATGTATAATTGTTCATAGCTTGAATGGAGGGATTGATCATCTTAGTTGATCCGGCCGGATAGGTGTGGCGTGCGCAGTGACTGGGCCGGTCTGGGGCAACCTCGTGGACAGTGGTGCTTCGAGGAAGTTTCTGCTGCAGGAGCCGGGTTTTCCGCCTATGGGGTTTGTTTGTGAGGACCAGGGGTCCAGCGGTCCAGCATGCAAACACCTGCTGTTGTTTACTGGGCAAATTGCACGCAAATTGCAAGCGCCACCCCAGTGAGAAAGTGGATCACAGCATTGATCAACTCATCTTCCCTAAGTCGAAGTGTCTGGGGGCCCAACGGAAAGGTGCCTTGTCATCACAGATATATAGATGTCGGTAGTCCACCACTTTGCCATCAAATACGACAATGCTTGGATGCAAACGCCTCAACCGCTCAACCTGCCAGGTTGGTGCTGGCCTGTGGGGCATTTGCACTTTTCAGCTCGCGCTCACTTCCAGCTTCACCACCATCATCGCTTTGAGAGCTCGAAGCCCAGTTTACCATGAGCCTGGAAGCCACGTAAGTAACTATTCGCTTTGGAGCTTCCAAAAATGCCAATTGTGAAAGCAAGCCATCTGAAGTTCCTTTGAAGCATAGAGCTGTGCAGTGCGTGCTCAAGAAGGAACATCTTCGCTTGACACATGCAGTTTCTGCACCCGAAATCAGGTCTTGAATGGAGCTGCCTTGGCAATGATCGTGGCGCCCCAAGGGTTCTTTCTGTGTGGTGAGAGATTGCGTACCAGTGATACAGAGTGATACAGTGATATATATATAGTTATATCATGTTATATCTATCATGTCCACGTGTAGGACACAATTATGGACATCACAAGGTGTGTAGGACCAGCCCTGGCTGGTTCTTGTCTTCGTTTCGGGCCATTGATGAGGTGCCAGTGGTCCAGTCGATGGTGGCGGACCTGACCAACGTCACCAACTGTGGATCGGCCTTCGGAAAGGTGACTGGGCGGCAGTCGGGTATGGATGTGGTGCGCCAACGGCCCGGGGGAAAGGTGGTTTTCGGAGCAGTTAGTTCACTGAGCAGTTGGTTTGATGATTTGGGTGGCTCATATGACGGCCCGTCCGGTTGAAGTAGGTGACTTGAAGTTTGTAAGTGAAGGGTAGGTGTCTCAGATCATGACTCCGCTTTAGCCGCACTTTAGCCTCGAGGGTGGGCGTTCTTGTAGCGTTTTCGACACAGCTATTCAGAAGGTGCCCCAGGGAAGGTAAAGACTTGTTCTTGGAATCTGGCCTGCCAAAGTTGGGGCTTTCAGTTCTTAGAGGATCTTCCTGTCGTTGCTGTGTGGAATCTATGGCCCTTTTCCATGCCCTGACTCCAAACGACTTGCGAGAGAGCGAGCGCAGGTCTCTTGTGCTCACAGTGTGGGGCAAGTCATGGCCTGCCTCATGGTGACACCGATCTCAGCACCTTAGCAGTGGAATGATGAAACATCGGACCCTCCGAGAATCCCACGTGTCGGCTGTGCAGTTCATTTGTTCGTTTGCTTTGCGAAAGGTTCAGGAGAGTTGGACGGTTTGACGAGCGGTGTGCCGAGGAGATGTGGCTCCATGGCATGCGTGGATGGAGATTGAGCTTAGGAGCCTTTGGACTGCTCAGCCTCCTCACAGTACCTCGGTAGTATATACGAAGGACAGGTGAAAAGGGGTGGCACTACGGGCCAACTATATAGTGAAAACATGGGGGTCTGGGGGAACAAGAGCTGTGATGAACTGTGTACCTCCGGAAGATGTTCCTGCAGCCGGGAAGCTGGAAGACTTTGGTAAAGAAAGCCCAGGGTGTAGATTCGTACTTTGTGGATCATGCAGCTCTTGCACGATCGCAGAAGAAGGGGAAAACAGTGGAAAACAGCTTAGCGAGAGGGCCACCGGGTCCCCAGCAAGATGCTTTCCCTGGAAGGGTCTCTTTAGGGTCAGCATGAGGTCAAGCTGCCTTCTGTCAAACAGGTGGGCCGATTTGTGCCCAGATGTCTTGGTTAATCTTAGTGATTTGTTCTGATTTGAGACAGAGTTCTCTTCTGCCTGTGCCCGCTCTGAGATCCCCTTTCTTCGAATCATGGTCTATGAAGAGCCCCGAGTCTGGAATCCAAGGCGGCTTGTTTTGAGTTTGACATCAGAGCCAAAGCAAGCCACGAACGTTTTGGCCTTGTTGAGATGTCTTCCCTCAGATCGGCGGATTCTTCCAACATGCTGGCTCAATAATTGGGTGCCATTTTGGATGACGCTCCCCAAGCCTTAATTTCTGTTGGATGGGGCAAATAATTTTGTCCTTGCCCATTCTGACATGAAGAGAAGGAGAAACATGGAGAAACCATGGAAGAACATCGGCCAAGGACTATGACAAACGACCACCCGCTGCCTGCCCATATATTCTGACTGTCCAGGAGATTTGGCATCATGCGGGAGCTGCGGACCATGTGGCAGTTCCTCAAGATCCGCTCCTTTACTGTGCCCACCTTGGATGGGATGTGGCTTGGGGCGGTCCTAGCATTCGGATTGTATTTGAGATCCTTGAGCCACAAGACTTCTGACATGCAACACTTGCGCGAGATGGATTGGAGCATGTGAATCCTGAAAAGCTGGGTGTATTTTTTCTGAAGACCAACCCAGTAACAGTTCATGTGGCTTTCCATGTTTAATATGCTTGGTGCCACCAATGATTTTCTAGAGCTGAGTTCATTGATATTTGTTTAGGATCGAACTACTGCCCCGTCACTTGCCTTTGGCATTTACCCCTTTGGATGACTCCCAATGGATACCACATGATACCACGCAACTAAAGTAGCAACCGTAGAACAAAACAAAGATATGTTTGAGATTGATCTGATGCCGATAAGTAGCAGAGGAGCACACTCTGACTCACAAACATGGAAATGGAAAGCCACCTTTTTTGTAGAGGAAACTGGTCTTCACAGCGGCCGTTTTTGCACTTCCATGTTAGTGAGTCAGAGTGTACGAACAGGATGGCACCCCCCTTTTCTCAGCAAAGCGTCAAGCGGGAGAAACTACGCCGTGCCCTTCAGCTGTTTCAGCTGCCTAGCCCTGGCGACCCTTTGCGTCCTCAATGGAACGCGAAGGCAGGTCGACCTGTCTGTCAATCTACCATTTGTTATTCAGCCGAAGGACTTTTTCACATCGTGAACAAAAGATTCGCGCGTGAGCTATCTTGCATCCTACCCAGGAGCTATCTTAGCCCTCAATTAAGTAATTATATAGGCGCCTACTTGATTATATAATTAATTGGTAGCGGGGCAGGCCACGGGCAAAAAACCTAAGGACAAAATAACAGTGTAAACTTTTGTGGGCTTGAAGATTGAAGAGCCATGCTGATTTTGCCAGGATGCAGCCAGACAGCGGCTTTTTCGGCTATGGCGATGAAGAGCAGATCCTGGGCTTGAAGTCACTTAGGGCACGGCTCAGACGGTGGAGTGCTTTGTGTCAATTTAGGATGGCTAGGCCGGTGAGAACCTACGAAGTGTGAGGTGGGGAAGATGGATCGCAACACTTTTTGGGCCCAATTTATTGTGGTTGAATGAAACAGACGGGTACAACAGCCGCATATGTCCGCAAGGAAAAGAACTCCTCCCGCAGCTTTGTAAAGCTTCCCAAGTCATGTTCTGGAAAGGCAAGGGAGGCCATGGTGAGCCTGTTCAGGCAAAACATGTAGGGACTTTTGATGGATCAATGAGTCTTGGAGATGGAATATATGTGAACACTTTCCAGTTTCAAGCTTCCTTTTGACAAACGTTTGTTTCGCCATTCGATTTGCATGACAGGAGCATTGAGGGACTTGATGTAGACCTTTACCATCCTTTACCAATCTATGCAACAACGAGTATGGACCAATGTTTAGTTTCCCTAAACACCTAAGGGCCAAGAAATTAGTGCGTGAGCTATCCTGCGTCCATGTGTAGTAGCATTAAGTAGCTAGTCGCTTACTCCCTTACATAACTATATATACTGTATATATATATATATATAAGTAGGAGCGGCATAAACAAATCTTTTTGGGATGGATGGTTCCTAGGTCCTAGAGTTGGAGACTATGCAATTGATGGGATGGGCTGGCACGGAGGAACAGCCTCCCGAGGTACCTCAAGCCGCCACCCCCCCTCGCCTCCGGATTTGCCGGAGGCACGCCGAAGCTGACTGGACCGTACTAGTAGGCAGGTCAAGACTCCTAGTAGCAATGGCCTCCAACCTAATAGCGATGGTCTCCATCCTACTAGCGATGGCCTCCAACCTAGGTTGGTGAGCTTGATTCTGATAGGATTAGGGTTCCTGATAAGGTTACAAATTCCAACAAAGAACAGCACAGAACCCAGAAATCAACTACCAGTTACTAGTGTACGTGATCCAGTTCTCTGTCGGCTTTTCCAGAGTCAAGTCGCTGGCTTGCCGCTCTGTAGGTGAAGGATCCATGGGTGCGCGAGTGGAAAAGAGCCTGTGACGAGAACAGGCCGTGGCTCCAGTTGGGCTTCACCGCCGAGAGTGGTCACTATCCTTGGTGTTCGCTGTGTGGCGGCTCGATGTGCATCGGATCACGCGCAGAGAGCGGCATGGTCGCCCATGTCGCCCATCCAAGGCAAGTGGGCGGGCGAGGAGCATTTGAACTCCAAGAAGTGTCATCAAAGGCGCGAGGCCCACAATATCTCCTTGAGCCTTGGAGTGTTCAAGGTTTCTTTCTTCATCTCCTTACTTACTTGTAATTAGATGTGCTAGGCCCCTTGGCCCTACAGCAGTTAGTTGATGTTAATTGAAGCTTGAATTCTATCAAAGTCTGGCTTGACTGACTCGTCTTTTGTGTTCCAGGTGCTCGTCCCCTCCTATTGAAGATATGTCAGATAGGCTTTAGTTTTCAAGCGCCAAGGGCCAATCATTTGACTGGCACCCTTTGTCATGCCAGAATGCGGCCCAGGAGCAGACATCTTCAAGATCTAATTGAAAAAGACGGCTTTGCGACAGGACGCTAGCATAGCTCGGCAATGCCCGGCATAATTGGGCAATTAGGGTGCTGGGTTAGAATATGTATGAATATGTGAACGCTCCAAAAACCTTTCTCCTCTCTCACATGTTTGTCTGCCCAAAACCACCCAAGTCCACCAGCTTCCCTTTCCGAGCAACTCTGTATCCACCTTGGCAACCCTGGAGGATATTCAGAGTCCCGGAGGCGGAGGGAGGTCGGAGGGAGGTCACTGAGCCAGAGCCGGTGCCCGCACCGGCACCGGTGAGTGTGGTTCCTCGGTCCACCTGGCGGCGGCGGAGGTGTTTGAATTCATACTGCGACTTGGCACGAAGGAAGGAAAGGGAAGGAACGGCTTCTAGAGTCAGAACTAAAGATTATACGATCCTGCATCCCATGGGCATCAAACTGCATCGCCAGAAGGATTCGTTCAGCGATCCTGATTATCTCGCTACAGTCGCTTCTCTAAGGCACCTACCTCGCCCATCAACAACTCAGTGAGTTTGAAGGCTCGCCTGTTCTCAGTTCAGCTGGTCACAGATCCCGTCGACGCAATGCGCAAGTGTGGCCACCAAGATTGCTATTGTCCACTGCGAGGATCATTGATCAAGTTTCCTAGAACGGCGTTCAAAGCCCCTGACCTTTGCCAGGGTACTGCTGCAAAGCATGCCACAAGTGGGAGAAGGACTCGTGGTTTTGGAAGCGATGCCAGTCGGTACATTGCTACATGTCAGCTATCATTGTGCCATACAGATCCATACAGTAAAGGCCGAACTTAGGGGCAGTTTTCCTAGTTGGCCAAAAGCTACAGCTTTTTCAACTTACAACTTAGTCTAATTAGTGAAGCATTTATATAATAGTTCTGGGCCAAGGGCCCTCCTGCCATTACAGGAGGGCTACAAGAAGAAAACCAATCATGGCATTCGCTGCCAACGCGAGCAAGCGCCTGAGAGCTTTCCAGCTGCACCAGGCACCTCACTGGGTCCCAGTGTGGTCGGCGCCGTCCATGAGCACACGTGGATATTTCAGGATATTTGCACCCCTGGTGTCCCTGATCCTGGCTTGAAGGGATGGCTGCTGTGGACATCTCGTGGGGAAGTCGTCACCTTTGACAGTGTATTGACGCCAACATTGCGGGCAGGATTGCAGTCTTTCCTTTTGGAGAATATGAATAATATGATAACATGATTAATGTTGCACTCCTGGGACAACACATGACAGTACATGCAATAGAACCACAAAGGTCACAAAGGTGGAGAGGAGCCGTAAGCCCGGTTGCAAGACGAACATTCCCATGCTCAACCTCTAAGAAAAGGGCTTCAGGGCAAAGCTTTGGTCCTTCGTGCCACCAATAGTGTCACTTTCTTTCGTCGCATTCTCCAGATCACATCCTACCTTCCCGTTGCGTTCCACACGGTCACCTGATCAAATTTGCTCGTCCTGGGCGAGTGTCAACCGCCAAACTTCAGGTCCACCTGAAGGTGGAAACTGGGCACAAGCAGCACAAGCAGCTTTGCGGCCACAAGGATCTCATATAACGGAGAGAGAGAGAGAGAGATGTGTGTTTATAAGCATTTGACCTTACTGAGTATAGTGGTTCAAGCTGGGCACAAGCATGTGTATTAATAAGCATTTGCTTGTTGGTGGTATGTACAGTATATATATATATAGAATATAATCCTTTTTGCAATGGAACTCCGACTGGCAGCTTGCCTCCAACTCGCCTGACCCTAACACCACAGTCACCACAGCATCTTCAAGTCTGATTTTCTCAGAGGCTGTAGTAGCTTTTTGCTACTACTAGTGCCCTTAGCTACTGGTAGCTTCTTGCTACTAGTAGCGATGCACTTGTTACTAGTAGCTTTTTGCTACTAGGCTGGCCATGCGCCTCTTCAGCCGATCGGCCACTCTTGCGCCCCTCAGGAGAACTCCCCGTCGCGACGCAGCGAGACCCGGAGACCTGGAGGTGTCCGGAGCCGAGTCCTCGGCGTTACCCTGAGCCAGAAGATGAACCCGATGACAACCAGGAGCTGCCGTACAGCACGGATGCTGGGACCAAAAACTGGCGGGAAGGGGGCAAACATGGGCAAACGGTGGTAGTATATAAATGGCAATAATTATGTAACACACATGAAGGTCATTCATATAGAATCTTGAGGACTTGAGGACAGGGAAACTCGATGGATCGGTGAGAAGACGTTCCCTGAAAATAAACCCTAGACTCTAGACCCGACCATAAACAAGGAGAAGCGGCTCCAGGAAAGCCAAAATCTTTCCTGGACTGCCATCTTCCAACTAGCGACGAATCTTCCAATACTGTTACTGTAAGGGACAGGAACATTTGCAACGGTTACCTCTGATCCATGGAATCCACAGCTTGTCGTGTGCTTTTATGAGCTTGTGAGCACCAGAAGGGCAGTAGGGAGCTTTGTTCAAAGTTGCATGGGAGCCACTGTTGAGGGATCCAAGTTCCATGCCACTGATTACAGCCAAGAGATTCGATTGTCACTGTAGTGGTGGTATTCTTTTGTGTGTGTGACATTCTAAAGGATGCTCTTGATGTTTCTGAGGTTGGTCGACTAGCCTTCGAGACCCAGTTCCACATTTGGGAAATCTCGGCTGCTGGGCACTGCTGGGTTGCACATGGTTGCACCTGTGCCGGGCGAGCGAGACTCACTGAGGTCACTGAGGGAGTGGATGCGTCAGCACGCCAAGTTCATGTGCAAAAGCCAGGCGTGGGGCACTGCCTTTCCACTCCGCCTCCTTTGGGATTGCGCTGATTTTAGTTGAGTTGCCGCATGGTTCTGATGGGTGCAACTGGAGCTCAGTTTCGCTGCAATCTGTGGCCAGGTAAGATTCACGGAGACAACCTGGTGATAGTACCTAGCAACAATGGAGAGGTGCGGGATGCTGCACACAGTCATGAGATGGACCTGAAGCCAATCGTTGCTCGCACATGTCCCCAAATTCCTCGTTTCGAGGCTCTCCGCATGCAAGTGCAAGAGGAGCAGAACCTTTGGATCACTATTGCGGAGCGGAATGCTAGGCCCGCACTGTCGGGTCTCAGAATTCAATTTTGGGGATTGGAGATGATTGGAGAACATATATATGGCACGTCAGCTGCAGGCGGAAGGGCAAGACATATATTTATATACATTTATATACATATATGATAGGAGAACATCTATGGTGTGGGTCCGCCCCCCCGGTGTCTTCAGCCGGGCTTTCTCCCATGACAATGCCCAATGGAGGTCCTATAGTTATAAAGGCAAGTGCTATAGACATAGATTCAGTCCACTCATTTGAAGAATGTTTGATTTGCTCTCGCAGGTGGGAGACGGAGGTGACGAGTCCCTTTCACGCTCCCCGAAACGAGTGGGGTGCGACCTTCGCGTCGGCCAAAATTCTCGAAGAGGCCGAGTCAAAGACGGCAGGTTTGCTAGACAGGTGGCAGCAGGTGTTTGGTTTCTTTTAGTTGGACATACCACTACCCGCGCATTCGCCCGGCTTTGGGTTGCAGCAGGACTGGCGGCATGCGGATGACCAGTTGCAACTGGTTTCAATTTGCTTCAATAATATAAATATTGCATGTGATTGCTTGGGAGATTTCGCTCAAGTTGCCAATAGACTTCTGAGGGTACGTGCCGACAAGAAATATGCAGTGTTCGAGGAAGTGCAGAGCTCAGCTGGACTTGGTGTCAGCGATTGGACTGCTTGGCTCTTTGAGTCTTTGATCATGTCCTTCTGAGATCCAAACTCACCTGCGTGATGCCCTACATGATGGAGTCTATGAAACCAAGAAGGAGGATTTGGATGCCGCAGTCGCCCACCGTGCCTGGGCCAGTGCGTGTTTGTGTGTATCCAGGGATGTTCGTATGATGCATGTCCTGAGGAGATGAATGCCGATATGACGCCATGATTGCTTATCGCGATCCTTGGCTTTCTGCATGCACCCATCGCACTCAGCCATGGAAGAGTATGACATTATGATCACTGATACTTTGATGAACTCTTCAAGTTACATCCAACCCCCCTAGACCGGCTGCAGGCCTTCGAAGAGCACGCTGCCACTGCCAGACGCAACACTTACAACTGGCATGGTGGCGCTTGGGCTGCAGCCGGTATCTGTACCACAATTCTGGAAATTGACATCTCACTTTATTGTTACCTCTCTCCACTGCCAGGTCGTCGGCGGATCGATGCGGTGCAATTGGCGCGACAGCGCATGGAGCAACTAGAAGAGGGTAACAAGCTGAACATGGACCTTGAAATGAAAGTTTTGGCGGAACAACATTTCAAGGTGGGCCTTGAACCCTGAGCCGTTTCACACAGGGATTGAGACAGAGAGGATTGTTCATCTGTTTTTTTTTGATCGAAGTATGGACTTTCTGGGTGCGCCAGAGAATACTATACAGCTGAACTTTCGTGGATTGGTAGATAGGCAGCAAGCGACCTGTCCTTTGAGACACGAGGTGGTTCACTCAGAACGACCGAAGAAGATGAGCAAGGACAATAAGATCAAGGCTTCTCAACTTTGGCCTTTGATCTCGACTCCTTTTCTCTCTCGTTTCGCTGTGTGCGTGAATTCGTGCGAAACTGTGCGCAGGTGGTTGTGTACAGGAACAAGATGCGATCCGCTGATACGGTCAGTGACCTAGGCTTTGCAACGCGTCTCGCATTCTTTGGGGAGGACGCTTGCGTCTTGGCCTCAGGAGTGGCTGAATCAGCGGGATCTTGGGCAAGCGCCCGGAGAAGCAGAAGAGGACCTCCGCCGCACTCGAGATCGCCATCGAGCACAAGAAAAAGCCGAGCAGCTCGGTCTTACAACTTTGCAACTGAAATTAAGACGATTATAGGGGAGGTTGTCTCTACAAGGGACAAGGGCCTTTTGAATCATCTCCAATTGTGAAAGGGCAATGCAGAGCAAAGAGATGAAAAGTATCTAATTAGGTTTACGGAGGCCAATTATGGGTTCCAGCCTTGACAGAGTCAAAGTAGTCGCTTCATTGCTTTCCATTCATGTTTTGTCAAACAATTTTCCAGCAATCCATTTGTGCATCCCATACACGGCGTATATACATAAATATTGATAAGTTATATATATATATATAATTACTATAGAACATATATAAGCCAAATTCCCTCAATGCCACGTCAATCCTGCATTGTTTGCTGTCCATTAGTTTTTGGGCCATTGAATTAGGGCGTGCATAATGATGTAATATGTGTTGCTGCTGCCTGCTGCTTTCCTGGTTGTTTCCAATGTCATTTGTGGTGCTTCACCCAAGGACCCGAATTTATTTCGAGAAGATGGCACGGCTTTGCGCTCTTGCTCACCAGTTGGCGCCGGAGATGCTGCCCGAGCTGCGGAAACATACCGTTCCCTGGTGTATCCAATTGTATTCCACGAATTCATGAAAGATAGAAGGAGAGGGAGAAACAAGTGGATTTCATTGAACTTCCGGACCTGGTGGTTCCATCCTGAGATGCAGCCATAGAAATTCCGAATATCATTGTCTATACAGTCTATACAAGTCAATGGGTTGGCCATGTGGTTGGTTGTGTGGGCACTGAACTTGGTGGCCACGATTCCTGGAGATTGTTTGAAGCCTACAACCTGCAGAAAATCCTTACCCAACAAGACAAGACCAGTGACAATTTGATATTGTGAAATTATCCAAGCGCTTCTGCACCAACCTTTGATTTTGGCAGGGCACATTCTTCTGCTGAGGACAAGTCGCTGGAGACTAGCTTGAGAAAGCTGATCCTTGGTCGATTGGAATTGCTAGATTTGCCAAAGGGCGTGCCTTGTATTGTGCTGGCCCACCATGTTAGAGGTTGTAGACAATGGTTGTCAACATGTAATTGTATAATACAGGATTCATTTCTGCGCTCTGCGCATGTGACCTTGTGTGTTTGTCAGGAAGCCACAAGATCAGATTGAAGTTCTCAAAGTCTTGGACCACAACATCAGCATTTCTCATTATGCGCCTTGGACTGTTTTTGAAGATTGATCGCTCAAAGCCAGTTCCAAGTTCCAGAAACGCGGGTTCCCTGCCCCAACGAAAGAATCTTAGGGAGAAAGGGGGCGAGGGTTATATCTTGTGAACTGGACAGTGCTTTGAGGATCCAGAGCAGCTTTCTCAAGCAACGCCTCTTTCCGGTTCGGGAGCGCGGCATGCCGTCTATGAGATGAGGCAGCTTGGTTCGGTGGCGTCCAGCCGACCGGACAGTGCGTTTCAATCCGGTCTGCAGACCATTTAGTTCCTCAGCACCCTGAACAGCTTGGCTCTTTAGTGGCAGAGTTTAGCAGATCATGGCAGATCTTGGCTATGAGCTGCCTCTTCCCCTCTTCAACAAGTGTCAATCCTAAAATATCCTAAATGGACAAAGCGTTTGGCCATGCGTCATGCATGCTGAGAGCAAGCAACGGTGAGTTTCAGGTATGAGGGCAGCCCATGCGTGGTGAAGGTTTTCGATCTGCACACTCACAGAGGATTACCTGGTTTCATCCAGGAAGTGATGCTCCATGTGAGGCAGGGGCTCAAACCATATACACTTATACACATAGAAAAATTTTCTATTTCTATCATTCACATATGCGAGCCGCCCCCCCAAACCTATACTTTGACCAGGCCCTTGAGGTGAAGGGTTGCTTGTCAGATGTGTGGGTGATGCCAGATGTGTAAGGTCAGTACAAGACACAAAGATCAGCAAGATCAGGGTTGTTTTCCTTGCATGCTTCCCGTTTTTGTTGGTAGTCTTCTCTATTATTGTAATATCTTCTTGATTGTTTGGCTCTACAACTGTCGCAGGTCTTAAGCCCTTCAGTAAATCTATCCAATGTGCTGTTATTCTGACATCCTTTGCAATACTGCCAACGTATCCATTACTAGGTAATTATACATATATCATATATCATATATATATACCCACTATTTCTTTATTTTGGGTTTTATATGGTGTTATACAATAAACACACATATGTGTTAAATATTCATTCGCGACGACTATTACATCTATGACAGTAAGCAATGCAGTTGATATACTGCCCCTTTTTAATATCTAATCTAAAATCCACATCCACAGTAGTGATATTCATTGGTTATATTTTCCATAAACCATTGGGCATTAATACAACCTTCCTGAACTATTTCCCTTGTGCCCTTTTTATCATGTAATTTATATTGTTCAACCTTCCTTTCAACATAGCTTGTGATACATTGTTTATTAAATTCATCCTCAGTATCATCATTGTAGTTTAAAAACTCAACTCTACTTAAAACCCGAGCTCGTGTGATTGCCGTCCACCGCCACTTCCCATAATTTCATATCACAAAGTGGTTGCAATCAAGGATACCTGGGGCAGAATGACAAGTAAAGCACGAAGCAAATATGATTTATTCCTTACATAATCTTTAATCAAACCATTGACCTCCTGACTTTTAAACATGTATCACATACTGCTACTAATATCCTTTGCAAATACTGTTTAGTAGTATCCACTACCTAGAATTTATCCCCGCTATTTCTTTACATACTTCTGACATATAGAGTAAACATGTTTAATCATATATTTTATGAATCTTCATTTTACAAACATGTAGTTTTTTTGGGGTACCATGTATATACTGTATATATATGTGGATTTAGACTTACAGCAGATTCAAATTCGGTCTTCCTGAGGCAGCAGGTAACTCGGGAAGGTACTGATGGAGATTTGGGCTAAGAACCTGTAGTCAGCGCAAACATCACATATCTCAAAGTAAAGGCAGGCCAGCTTTTGTTGGGACTCAGCCCTTCAGACATCAGAAGTGGCCACCAAACCGTAGGCTCCGACATCCCTTGGTTGTTCCACTGCGCAGAGCCTTCATTGACCACAAGGACGGGCAGGCCATGGAACACCAAGAGGGTTCTGAAGAGGCTGGATGGTTGAATAGGGAGCCCTGTGTCCCTGTGTGAGGTTTTACCTGCAGTGGGAATCCTCGCCTAACTAAATCCATCAAATGCAGAAGGTTTTGAGTTTTGAGACACTATCCTCAACAGGAGCATCGTGGCTTCCTACAATTTGATCGCTACGACTGCAATCTCGGAGAACACTTGTCAAGGCTACTCAGACAACAACGTGTGTGCCGGTTTGCTCTTTCTCCCCGTCCACAGGGCTGCCATTGCTCAGGATCAGCCGCCCCCCAGCGCGTGCCGCACCGTTTTGGTGAGCCGGCGACGGTGGGGGTGGTGGACCAAATGCCGCGGCGCATTGCACACCTCATGATCCAATCCATTGCGCATGTTTCTCGGATTTTCTTGGGCCATGCGCGGGGTGCGTTGATGGAGAGGGATGGAGAGGGCAGGGCGATGTGGAAGGGCCGCAAGATGAGCAAAATCGTGAGGATTGCAGCGTGGGCGTAGGACTTCTTCGTTTCCACGATCTGTCGATCCAAGTCTGTGATCCGTAGGGATCAAATTGCATGCTTCGTTTGTGGAACGTGAGATTCCACGAAATCATGAATTCATGGAATCTATGGCGTGGTGTGGGCAAGTTAAACAACTTACTTACTTGACAAGCTCGACGAACTCCACAAATTCATACAAATTCTATCAAATTTCAGATTCTCAGTGTCAAGGTCCACTCGCATGGCATCGTGCATGGAGATTTGAAGCCCAGCAACTGGCTGTACGATGGAAAGAACAAAGTCCCGATCCTGTGCGATTTCGCTTCTTGGCATCGATGGCCGGTGGGCACGATCACGTCCGGGGTCACTGGATGTCGCTGGAGATGCCGAAGCAGCTTCCACAAAGCCCAATTGAGCTGGTTTTGGACCAAAAACTGCTCCAAGGAGACTGCCAGGGACCATGACGTGGGTGTCACGGTGACCTCGAAGATCCAAAGCCAGGGCTTTCAAGCGCCAGAGCTTCAGGACATGGCGACGCAATGCGACGCGGGTGACACATTTCAAAGCGGGGGGGGAAAGTTTTACTCAGAACATCTCAGAACCAACTTTTGTAAAAGCAGGAATGCCCTGCCCACGTACTCGGTAGTCGAAAGCTCCTGCGGATTATAGGATTGCTCCCACCAAAGCGTTCAGCGTGCGCGAACGGCTGGCGACAGGACCCCTCGGCTCGACCGACCCTAGAATCTGATGTGTTCGCGCCACTTGGAGCTGCAAGAGGTCGGTTGGGGGGAGGTCAGCGGCCTGGCAATTCCTTTGCCCAGCCAACACTGGTCATACCTTTACATTACAAAACGATGCTCCGCCGACACTGTTTCGCCACTCCCTCGGCCAACTCACCAGACTGATTAGACACGGTTGATTGAAGAAGCCACCTCTTCGCATATGAACTACCCAGTCATGCATATCAGGCAAGCCATGGTCTCCGATTCTTCACCCATGATTAGTGCAGGGGCCAAATTGAATGCATCGGAGATTGGTGCTTGCTTCAGCACCATTACCTCAGATTTCTTGATTGATCCTTGCTCACTCCCCCACGCTCACTCCAGCGCCATTTCTGCCAGGTTGGGACGCAGCATCCAGAACGTCCTCAGCTGCGTGCCCGAGTCCAGGCCTTCGGAGAAGAGCGAGCTGCACAGCTTCGCGGGGAGACTCAGACCCAGGTGGTCCTGAGCTGATGCACTCAGCGATGAAGGCGCAAAGGGGTTCTTGATGGTTCTTGTTTGGATGAAATTTATGTAATATAGTGGTATACCACCCCGGCATTCTGCAATTGGCATCATTTGGTTCAAATTTGGTTCACCAGTTTCACAACGCTTGATTTGAGCTGAGGGCCAACAGAGGCAAAGATCCCCAGAGACCAAAGGGAACTGGATGAAGCAACCATAAGCAGGTAGGTTTGAGACCTTGTTCTGTACAGCCGTGCAGGGCTTTTGGGTTTAAAGTGTTGTGTGTTTATTGAGATTCTCGGAATTCTGAAAAAAAGACACATGTGAGGCGCTTGTCTCCTGTGCTGAAGGTCTCGGGTTGAATTTCAAATCGATAGTTTTGGACTGTAGACTCAGACTGGCAGTCCTTCAAGAAGGCATTGATGTGAACGTGTTTATGGTTTTTGTATTTTATGCTTATGGGAAGTGAGTGGGATGACGCGTGCGCCGTGATTTTGCAAATAGACTGACGGCCCAACATGGAGATGTCGTTACAAGTTCAGGACACAGAACACACCAAGATGACTATAAAATTGACAATTAGTCTTAAAGAGACCACAACATTTCAATAAAAGTTCCTCATGTCTCATGTTGGTCAAGATGGGATAGCAGTTGAATGCAAGGAGTGTTGGGAACGAGCTTGTGTCCCCGCGTGGCCCAGGTCAGCAAGATGGTTTGCCAAAATCCCATGGAGCGCATCGCAGCAAAAGACGCGGCCCAAGACTCTTGGCAAAGGGAAGAGTTATGTACCATGGTGAAAGCGTTTTCTCGTGAACAGGCTTGTTCCGTGGAAAAAGTAAGATCTGGTATTGCATCACGAATGTTTGGCAAACCTAAATGCAAACTGAATATCATTGCCGTGAAGGCTTGGTGGCAGGAAATGCTTAGCTGCACCTCTGATGGCTATGAGCACATTGTAAGGGCCGACGAAGTCCTGTACACGCAGGCCAGGCGGCCAGCCATTTCAAGACAGCAGATAAGAAGTGCTTAAACAAGACCAGCCAATACCAGCCAAATGAGTACAGCTTTCAAGCACGAATCTAGTCGAGCAAAACACTTCATGCAGAATTGTTTCTTTTGGCCAGAATCACTAAAACAGGACGGGCGCTTACTTTGTCAAAGGGAAAAAACAGGGTCGGATACGAGTTGCTTGTACCAAAGGCTTATGGACCTTAATTGCCCCAAACCTGGACTGCCTTACTTTGCTTCTCGGATCCCCATGGCCAAGCTTGGGTGCCCAACTTCGGGGTCTTCTCTGCCAAAGGGAAGAAACACCGGTCACTGGGCACGGGTACTGCCCAATGTGACAACCTTTGCTTTTGGATTCTCCGGTCCACAGCTACCCCAGTGCTTACAGGCTGAGTGCAGCCCGCACTTCAAGGACAAGAGATCGCTGCAACAGCTCATCGATGTCTCCCGGATGGAGGGACTGGATCCATCCGTTTGGGGCTGGGAACTGCACCATCCTGATGCGCCGGTGCCATGCTTTTTCTATCATCATTACTTTGACTTGCGTTCCTGTTTCAGGGTTTGTTGCTGTTTATGGTGTGGGTCCGTTTGTTTTCCGGGCTATTCCTCAGCATGTTGGAATCGAGCTGTGGATGCCCACCCGCCACTTTCAGGCTATCATGAAAGATCCAGAATACCCCTTGAAGGATGACCGCTTGATCATTGATGTGGTGAAGAAAGGCGAGGATCTTTTTCTAGTCTCTCTCTCTATATTATATACAGGCTTATTAAGAGAGCGACTTGGGGTGTTTGCATACGTAGCCAGGCTCAGCCCTCTTGAGCGTGGACAATCGCCGGCTGTACTGCTTTCATCAAGCTCAACGCCAGCTGCGGAATACAACTGCCGCTCGACAGAACGCATATTATGGCTTGGTTGATCTTGAGTTTTAATATGCTTCAGCCGGCTCTGTGCCAGAACAAAGTGGATCAGATGTAGACCTTCTGCCGAAAGAGGCACTCCTCATATTCACTCAGCTCGGTGCCTTTCTACCTTTTTTTGGTTTCCTCCGATAGGAACATCTGAGGTTTGGATCAAGATCAGAGAACATCCGCACAGCATGGTCTCTAGTCGTGAGATAGGTCAGGAGTGAAACAGGAACGCGTGACTACAAGCAAGTTTGTGCGGCTTCGTGACCAATGAATTTAGCATAGTCACAGCATGACAAAAC
Organism: Durusdinium trenchii; assembly: GCA_963970005.1. Taxonomy (NCBI): domain Eukaryota; class Dinophyceae; order Suessiales; family Symbiodiniaceae; genus Durusdinium; species Durusdinium trenchii. Next base: position 2,528,618 of record CAXAMN010024694.1, on the reverse strand, counting down.
CGCATAATCGCAGAAAAGGAGATGCAGTAAAGTGTCAGAGAGAGAGCTAGACACCTAGACACTTCACTGTTAGAGATGCGTCTGATAGTCGTGGCATGGCTGAGGTCCAGGAGCGCTTTGTGCGCCATTTCGAAACCACAAATGGTGGCAAGTCTATCCTTGTGCGCATGCCTAAAATGTGGACAGGCCGATTGCAATTTTCACCTCAAACAGGCATTTTGAGGACGCTTTCAACTAAACGATGCAAGACCGCCATTTGATTTTACAGAGCGCTTCTTTCAAGAGATGTTCTGTTCACTGTTTACGTCATGTGTGAAAGGCGATTGGCAGCCCGGCCAAAACCTGCGGTAGCTCCGAGACTCGAAGGGCCCGAAGGGTATGTCTACACAGACATACCAATAGCGCAAATAGACTGGCACAAGGCCAGGTCGAAGCGGAGGCTGGAAGCCGCCTACATGATAGATATGGAAGCAGCAGGCTGTCGGTGAATGCATTCATTGATTCGGTGTGTAGAAAGGACTTGGAGCGCCAGCCGAATGCCGGCACGGGCAATAACCTGCAAAGCCAAGCCATGCTGTTGGTTTCCAATGCCTCCCATTGTTCGTAGAAATTGCCTTAACACCTTGCGGTGTGCCGAAGACCTAGAAAACTTTGTTGCAGACGTTTAATGCGCTTGCGCGCAAGCGTTCAAGGAGTTCGGTGCTCCACTGAAGGCAGGTCATTTTACTGTGTCACGTGGATGGATGCGGAGAATCGCGCAGCAAAATAGGAGTCCTGGACAGTGCGGTTTTGCGCAGGTGTTCCTTCAATGCTCAATTTTTTGAATGCACGCAGTGCCCCAAACAGGCCTCATGTGGGTGGGTGGTCCATCTTAATCCTAGACTCTGAAAGCTGTTTCAACATCTAATCGCACTGAGGTGATTATCGCTCAGGGCGTCTTTGGCACGATCCCCTCTGCAGCTCAAAGCTTCACCACAATGTACCTGCAGCTTGGTGCACCATTGGATTCAGGATGCGTGTGGTTCCGCCATATGGTGGAGTGGGGTGGAAGGTAAACTTGAGGATACCTTGAGAGCTCAAAGCAGCATAACTGAAACATGTTCTCTGAAGCTTGCCCTTTGGTCAATAAGCTTGGCCCGCATCAGAGCCTGATTGCCCTAGCCCGCTACACGAGCGCATGAAAGAGCGAACCTCCATGTTCTTTACTAGCAAGACTTCAACATACTGCAACCATACAGTATTCCCTACTACTAGTACCCGAGGAGAAGCAATGTTTTCTTGCAAGGGCACTATGCCAACAAATCATGCACGTAACATGTGAGTCATAAACCGAAGCGCAAGGCCTCGAAACACAACCGACACCGCACGAACCGAACGTCGGGTGCATCGCTGGTCACGCTGCGACTTGCATCGATGAAGTCCGCGACTCGCATCACGGCCCATGGCGCCGTCGTCGGGGCTGGGCGGCATACTCGCGTGTACCGTGGCATGCCTCGCAAGCTGCTTGGCACTGGGCGCAGACGCCTTCAGTGTCGAGGAGAGAAGTCGGGATGCTGGGCCATGTGGTTTGATTCTTCATTCATCTTCATGTTTTCTTTTTGCCTCTCCGAACTTCCGCCCCATGCGCCATTGCTGTCATAGGAGTTTGGTGCCGATAGCCGGTTGTGGCACTTGAAGACGGTGGCAAGGTTCGCCGTTCGCCCGGACGTTGGGCAACCTGGTGAGGGAGCGGATGGTGTTTGCATGTGGACTGCGCTCAAAAAGCCCTACTCAAAAAATATAGATAAACGTAAACTTTTAAGGCTGTAGATGTGTTTTTAAGTTTTTGTTTGGAAGCGGGCCCCCAGCAGAATATGGTGATACAGCAAGGCAGCGCTAGATTGGCGCTAGGTTGGCGCTAGGTTTCTTCATAACAGGATAGCAAGCAGGAAAAAGAAGAAACAAGCAGAGAGCAGGAAACAGAAGAAGCAAGACAAGAAAAAAAGCCAAGAAGAAGAAGAAGAAGAAGAAGAATGCACAACAAGAAGAAGACATGCAAGCAGGAAAAATAAGAATCTGACAGGATAAAGAAATCGACGGAGATTTTTGCGCTAGGCCGGGGCTAGATCCGCGCTAGCACCGCGCTAGACGACGGTCCATTTCTTGACCATTTGCCCATCCAACATCCAAATCTTTTGAGTCAGCTCTTACGTCCTTCCTAATTATGCCGTTCTGAAGATTTTTGAGACCAAAAAGTGGAAACAACCAGCAGCAGCAGCAACTGCTCCAGCATCTCAGCAGTCCGCGCTAGACACCTCTCACAGTTTTTGCAGTTCACACGCCTTCATGTTTAACATCCCTGTGGTTTGAGTGTGGTTGAAGTTTAAAGGAGATTTAGAAGCGGGCCCCCATGGAATTGCGACGAGTGCACCAGTTTGGGAAAAAAACGTTTGGAAACCAACCATGTGTGTCTCTGTTGCAGCCAGTGTCGGCATGCTTATCTAATTGGTCATGAAATCAAAGCATGGAAGCCCCACACCCTCACTATCAAGCTCACACCGGCAGCGTCAGGTCTCAATGTCTTCGTGCCGTGCGCTTTCACGGTGTGACTAAGCATTCAGGGATGCTCGGCTGAGTTGAAAGCTTGGTTGGAGTTGATCTCTGCCGCCAAGCCCAGCTCCTGTGCTATTGCAACGGGTTTGATTTGCTTTTCCACCCATGTTTGGCCAAGACCCAGTGGGCACAGGATTGGATCCCCAGTGCACTGGCGCACTTTGGCCAACACTGTGGAGTCCAAGCTTAGAGGCGGGACCGGCTTCGAGAGGCGACAATGGATAGGCCAGGCATTTGCCATGGGAAGCTGACATATACAGAGTATTCTATAGTGTGTATGGCACTGCTGTATGCAATTCTGTTTATAGTTTAGTGTATGTTTATGTCTATTATGTGTGCGCGTGCGCGTAAAATTATGCAAGCATATGCTGATATACAGATAGGATATGTTTCATTTGCACTCCAGCCTCCTTTCGTTATATAAGAGGAAACTGGGCCATAGATTGGGGACATAGCTTGCCCCTGTAGTGGGGGCCGGTAAGGCTCAGCAGTGCATGCCACCGTCACACATTCAAACACGTTGTGTTATCCCAGAAGTTGTCCGTGCAGGCGTTGGCTACCGTTACGGATGGCGCCGCTTTGGTGGTCTCGCATTGGAGCATCACATGTGTCAGAGGACGCTCGTCGAGAGATTCACCGACAGGTTCGCATTCTTGCCTGGCTCCAACTTGTTGGCACACTTGCGCGGTTTTTTTTGGATGTCAGTCTTGTGCTCTCGGCTCGAGCTGATAGTAATGGGTGCGTTGTGCTGCACGCCTGAAAGCACACGCATGGAAGCCAGCGCCGAGGCTGAAGGTGCGCGTTTGACGCTGGAGGTCGTGAAGCTGGGCGGTGAAATCGCCTGGGGTCCCGAACGTGTCGCATCCGAGATCACCTGCAGTGAGCTCCGAAGGTTGGTCGCCAAGGACTTGAGGATCCGCTGTTTCGGGCTGCTCCACCTAGCCTACGGAGATCAGCCCTTGGAAGGAGAGGATCCGGTGAAGAAGCGATTAAAAGAAGGAACTGAGGGAAGGCCTCAGATTCAGATGGTCTTGCAGGACAACTCCCAGGAGATTCAGAAGATTCAGGAAGCCATTGCCGGCAACAATGCGGGGGTGACCCTAACAGCGGGCTTGTCTCAAGATGAGTTTGAGGCTCTTGAGGAGAGATATGGCTTTCGCTTCCCTCCTGAATTTGCCGAGTTTTTGCAGGCAGGTGTCCTGGTGGGTGGGGGGTTGGCATGATTGGCACACTTTGGCGTCTGGATCTATCCCCTTTGGCTTGGAACAGGACACTGTAGCCAAGCAAATCGAATGGAACTGCACTCCAGAAAGTGTGGAGGATGTGGAGGATTACTACGAGCGTGATTGGGCTCCTGAAGCAGAAAAGAGCCTGGAATATGCCATAAAGTGCGCCACCAAAACCTACCCTTTGATCCCGATGCGTAATCACCGATGTGCTCTCACAGTGCCACCGGAAACATATGGCCTGCCGGTGGTCTCCATGCATCAGTGCCATGATAACATTCCCTATGGCAAGAACTTTTGGACCTGGGTTGCCACAGACTGCAACTTGCCCGAGGGCACGGTACCTGAGACATGGATCGAAGCTCCAAGTGTCTCATGGAAGGAAGTGCCTTTCTGGCAGCACTGGATAGGTTGACAGGGTCTTGATTTGTCCGCTGGTGCTCTTGTGGAGTGCTGTAGTAGAGGGGCAGTTTTCGCACCGCATAAACCAACAAGTTTCACCTTGCGGATGGGCTCAAGAAAACGTGTTTTTCACGTACAACCATGGTTGCAACCATAGCATCTCTTGCTCCAAGCCATGCGCAGTTAGCCAAGCCGCCAAGCCAAGGAGAAGTACCAATTTGGACGATTGTATCGCCAACTCTGAGGTTTGCCCACTAGGCGGCTTTCATGTGCTTTCGAGCTTTGTCACTTTTGTGAGCGAAGCGGAAGGTAAGGCAAATGGAAGATCACTCTGAAGTGCTAGAAACTGCGAACAGATCCACCACAACAAACGGATATGGTATGGATATATATATTTATGCATTCCCTCCCAATCTTCCGCAGGAGGAAAAAGACTCATTAGATACAACTGCTAAAAGTTATGCCTCAGGTGTTTGACCAGGTAACGCGCATCGTTGCAAGATCCTAGGTGCAATGGTGGGGCATGTGCTGATGCTTCTCAGCCATCCCGAGAGTTATGCCTTTGACCTACGTCTTCTTGACTCGCACGAACAGGCCGGAGTCCTGAGATGAACTCCAGATTTCACACTTCAGGATTTGTTTTTGGTAACTTCTTTGAGATTTTGATAATGGTATTTGATTTGATGATCAAGTTCCGAGCTTTTGGGAAGGAACACATCATGTAAACAAAGTGCGCTCGAGAGTGGCCGCGGATTGTTGGCGGATGTACTTCGCCACATCACAACTCACAACTCACCACATTACAACCCTTTGTCCTTTGGGTTTGGTGCTCACGCGATCACGTGTCACGGTCACAACGCGCAACATCAACAGAAACCACAAAGCAACACTTTCCTTCCGCATCAGACATGATTATGAGCTCCTTCATCACCTAACAAGTCACTCATCACATCTTCTTAATCAACAAAGCCACATTCCTATGATTTATGGTAATTATATATATATACACATACTTATATGTGCGTGCCTGTTTTGACACTTTTGCCAACTGGCTTTGCCCAAGCTTACCTGGCATGCAATATAGCCAGCATAGATGGAGAGAAACAAATAAAAATAACAAGCGCATGCAGTTTGCCCCTAGCGTGCACTGTGCCCCACAACAAGATGGGCCGGCTGACATTTGCAACACCACACCACACCTTTGAGGGTCAGGCGAGGGGGCTCAACGTGGTTTATGGGTTTGCTTGCATGCCGATGCCCATCCATAAATCAGTCTTCTGTGTTCAAGCTTTTTTTTTTTGTTTCTCCTGGACCCTTGAACTACACTGTGCACATGATTGGAAGATCCAGCGTCACGTCAGGTGCACAGATGGGAGATTTTGGGCGCATCCTTGGGCTACTTCATTTGGAATTTGTGCCCTGGAAACTAGCTTAGTGCAACCGTTAGCCATCCTCAGACCTGACCAGCTCCACAAGCTAGCCCAGGCCCGGCGTTCGGCTTTTGGACGTGTTGCCACTTGGAAAGGTTGGTTTGAATGGGCACTATGATGCTTTGTGCATTTTTTCCGCAGCAGTCCAACTCTCCAAGCAAAACACGAGTCTCAAGAGAAGCATGTTGGATCTGCTGGGGAGGGTCGCCTAGGTATAGTGGCTGGCCGGTCTTCAAGCTTTTGAGAGCTTTGCGTTCCCATTTTTGGCGATTCAAGGGTCAAGGCACATTGGCAGCTCTGGAGTTCGCCAAGCAGCTTCATGCTGCGAAGGAGCGGCCATGTCGTGATGTTCAGAGTGATGTTCGATGGGACGCCCATCAGCCGAGTCACCATGCATGGAACTTGCGAGTCCTGCGGACACAAATCCCAAGTGCCTCCCATCAGACATGAACTCGCTTGGACTGTATACAGTCATTGTAAATCTCCCGACGCGGCAAGTTTGAAGTCTGTGCTCCCATTCCTCCGCCAGAACACACGTGACGCCGCAGACCGAACGGGTTCTCTGAACAGGCCTGGTGATGTGAGCTGCGATGAACTCGGCGGGCGAACCTGTGCGAGTTCCTAGTGACTAGACCAATCGAGCCAATCGAAGGCATAGGTGTGTTGTGACAGGCTTGTCGTTGAGCTCTGAGACCTGAAGCAGACACATGTCGCAGGTTGGATGTGGATTATCTTTCAGCGATCTCCCTGTGTAAAATCGTGCCTTCGCATGGAATGGAGAACTGGACCGGCAGCTGCCCTCTCGCGCAGGCTCATCAGGCACTTCGGAACTGAGCGGGGCAAGATAGAAAGGCGACAGTTTTGGCTTATAAAGTAGCACTGCATTGGCTAAGAGATGTCAAACAGATTTACAAAGGAAACCGTGAAGGAAACCGTTTCAAGCCTGTGCTCGAAGCCGCCTCGCCAGAAGCTTCCGTGACGCCGTTGAGGCCCTGGAGGCGGCAGAGGTCGCAGTGAAACAGGCGGACCTTGAAGAGATGGAACGCTGCGTGGAGTGTCATGGCAACGAAACACGCTGCATGAAACACGCTGCATGGGCCAAAGGTGAGAAATTGGTTGACTTGGTTCCCCTGCTCCCCTTTCCGATGCACGTCCAGCGCAGCAGCTATGTTTGGAAAAAGCAGTCAGAAGACAAGACTGTAGCGACATTTTGTTGATAATATGTTTTGTTCGAGATGGTGACATTTTGCTCGGGACTCATCGAGCTAGGACAGCCCATCAGCACCTCAAGGAGTTCCTGTGGTGGTTTCAGCCGCCAAACGAGGGCTGGAAAGCCCCAGCCGCGCGCATTTCTACGCTCATGTGGCTGGGCACGATAGGGTGAGTTGACCCCCACGAGCTGAGGAGGGCAGGCCAACAGCCCATGGTCGAACCACACATGAAACGGGGGAAGCCAGTGTGAAAAGGAACATGACTGCAACATATTGGCAACATAGGACTGCCATATAATAGGAACCATGACTCAATGAATGATCTCTGACAATGTGGCCATGTAGTCATCGGCCTCATTGCGTTTCATGGCGCGGAATGACAAAGGATTTTCATGGATTTTCTATGGCAATGGTTCATTGTGGCCATTATGTGTAGAGGGAGTCAATGGAGGGTTACAACTATGACAGACTATGACTACTGTATACTACTGTAACTATAACCTACCATATCCTACCAATATCGCAACAGCGATGTTGAAGAACATCAAATTGCTCGGCCAAGCCCATGCAACAAGTGGAAAACATGCGCAGCTGCAAGACCATTCTGCGGCTTTTTCTCCCGCAGTGTGGAGGGTTGTCATCAACAACCACTAACAAGTACCAAACAAAAGGCTACAGACTTATATACAGAGTCACCAGGGACGTAGGCAAACAACAAGGTCCCAAAACACGCCGTTGTGGACAACCGCCCTTGACTGCTTGCGTTTGCGCGCTGCCTGCTGACAAGGTTGGTGGCCTCTGACTGCTTGCTCCCAATCCTGTCGCGACTGCAGAAGCATATCAACCGACGACTGCAGATCCGCGCGGTGATGCAGCCTCCCCAGGAGTGGTTGAGATCGAAACTGTCATAACCCGTTTTGGGCACTTGTGGTGGAACTGGTCCAGATTGGATGGATTCACGTTTTGGGCCGACTTGTGGAATAAGAGGTCCAGAGATGACTTCCTGAATGATCCTTGTGTTGGTGGAGCCCTTTTTATATAACTCATTCCTGTGCCATGCCTGCATCCAGGATACGGGTGCAGCTGGTGTACCTGTCAGCATTTGCCCCGCGCATCCAGAGCAGGCGGGGCAGAGATCGGGCTTCGTTGTACTGAGGGCATGCAGCGACGTGCAGGTGGACGGTCTGCCAGACACGGAGAACGAAGGAAGAAGGTAGGTTTGAAGCATCGGAGTTAGCTAGGCAAATCGTTCTTTTTGAAACCGCCAACTATATCCAACTATAGGAACAATAAGCTACTACAGTAGGGCTCCTGGCATCGCTACTAGGAGCAAGGACGCTACTAGGGAGTCTCAAGAGTTGCTGGAAAGGTGCCGAACAAAAGATGCACCATTTGTGCGGACACGTGTCCTTGCCTGATGGAGACCTACAAACCAATTGGCAGGGCTTACGGCCTAGGAATGATATCTGAAAGTGGTGTAATGCATGGGACAGGGTGAAGACACCGACTATTTTTGCCAGGGCATCCTGTCCTCAGAAGCTGCCTACATCAAAGATTTTCACGATGTGCTGCATGAGATGGACAGCTTTGGCCAGAGATCTTTGCTTTGCAAAGGGGAAGGTTCCTGAGAGCGTTTGGGACCCCCAGGTTGAGCATGGAAGAGGGTGGACACGGTATGAACGGTTTCTAGTTTATCCGCGACCCTGGGCTCATTTTGTGTTCTTGTAGGTTGGATTGGGTCCTGGGTATGTGACATGATTGAAGTTGGTGAGTTTGAGGTGCAATGAAGTTCCAGCCAAAGGCCAATGAGACCTCCAAAGAGGCTTGCTGAGCCTTGGAGGGTATAGTCTCTGATTCAACAGTTGGCGAACCCCTCATAGCGTTGAGGGGTGAGCAACATCGTTGGGATCCCAGGTTCCAGATTTCAGCCGTGGCAGGCTTGGGTGGCTTTCCTCTGGGGTGGCACCTCTGCAAGTGCCGTGAAGGCAGCGGCGCTGAACTCAGAGGCAGGCAATGTCACCCTCCTCGCTGTTTCGGGTCGGCAAGAATTGACCGTCTCCGACCTCGGCAAGTGGGGGTCCTCGTCAGGTCATCCGAACCATGGCCTACTCTGTGCGAAAGTGGGAGGCCGAGCTCGGCACGGGTGGGCTTTTTGATGGATTTCCGTCCTTCCCTCGATTTCAACGTGTTTCAACCCAGAGCTCCAAGATGTCTTTCGCCCTTGGAGGCTGCTCGGCGAACTTTCCTGGTACTCACCGTTGGGCAAGTGCCGGAGGTGCTCATTGCAGAGCTCCAAGCTGAAGGACTAGAAGTGCGAAGCGTTCGCACCTTGGAAGGACCTCCATCGAACCATGACATCACACCACCTTTGGCTAACATGCACTTTTTGTGATTGAAGTAAGGGAGGGATCCTCCCCAAAGGGCCTATGAAAGCAACAATGATGGACGCGACTTTAGGTTGACGATGTGTTGTGCTGGTTGTGCCCCTCCAACTGTTTTAGCTCCTACCCATACCAGCACTATTTGTCCATACCCCCAAAGGCTTCTCCTCAAGGGTTTGTCAAGGGATCTCGGATGACCCTGGTGACCATGAAGATGGGTGCTTGATCGGCTTTAGCGTGGTGAGGGGGGCTTGTTTTGGGCTTTTCAAGGCTCGATTTGACGGACCGTCATCGATGTGCCGCACGTGGAGTGCTTTGGACCACTTGATGGCCCGCCAATTTCCAAATGTTCCGAACAAAGTAAAGCTAAGAATGGCCCGGGTTCAGAAACTAAAGCCATGGGTTCAGAAACCAGGGCCACAAGTCTCAGAGTTCCTGCTTTTTCTGGCGAGGGTCTAGGGTTCAGAAACTAGTCTGGTCCAGTTCGGACACTATTTCTCGGGTTCAGAAATGACGGTAGTTTCCCCAGCAACAGAAGTGAACGGAGTTTGGTGTGTGGGGGGATGGTGGGGTGGGTGGGGGAGCTATTGACCAGACATTCATGTGACGTTCAGTTTCAGTTTCCGAAGCCAACTTTTTGGTTTCCACATTTTTTATCTATTGATCTTAACGCTGACCCAATGATCCCAATGTTGCTCCGTTGCATCCTGTATTTGTCATGGGCGCTGCAATTCTACGATCGGTTCATATCAGTTCGCTAGAGCAAGAAGGTTTATTGTTGGTGTAGGTAGGGTGGGAGTATGGAGTATGGACATTTGCATCTACCAAGTTGATGTTGCTTCATCAATGAACTCACCGTTGTTCCAAGAAGTGGGTCCTCTTTTGGCCGACCATTGAAAATAGGATCAATAGGGGTCCCGGGTGATGCCGGTTTCAACAAAAGCTTTTGAGAAGAAAGCAGGCACGCTCTTGGGTGTTATACAGCGGGTTTTCGACCCACGATTACCATGAAATGCGCTGTGCATGCGCACTCAGCTAGCCCCTGTGTTCAACATAATGTACAATTTTTGCAGGGGTCTTCACTTTCACGTCATGGTTCCACAGGGATACGACCTGGCGCCCTGACTGAGCCTGTGGAACAGTACGTTTCATTCAGTACAGCATGTTCAACACTGCCTCCCGGGCCTCTCACCTTGTCAATTCTTCAATTTCGATTTTTCTCCGAGCCGGTACCTATTCTCCTTTTGTGGAATGTCCCTGGAAGGTTATCGTAAGTCTAGGTAACCATGGACCTCGACTCGCCGCTAGCACGGAGGTAACAACGAAACCCTTCCGGCCACTTGGCACGGAAACCACCTGTCGCTTTCATGCGCTGTTGTGCTGCTTGAACCAAACGTTGTGCTCCACAATGAGTCTGGTTCGTGGGTGTACAAGTCTTAATATTGGCAGATGTAGAACAGCAGTTCTGCATCAATGGGGAACGAAGCTTTTTTTTTCAATGTTACGTTTGTATAAATGAATGTAACGGTAGATTATATAGCTAGCGTCTGAGATGCTGAAAAGGCAACTTTTGCATATCTTTGTATACTTTTGTCATGCTTTGACAGACCTAGATGTGGCAGTCGACTTACATCAGAAAGCCAAAGCACGTGGGCGACTGGTTCTCGGATCGTGGCTTGAAGCGCAGCTTTGCACAGCTAGCCGCCTGGACACTCACGGTGCTTCGTCCATGCAGTGGGTGGTGGAGGGAGGAAAGGAAGGACGTCAAGGACATCCCCTTGGAGGTAAACCAAAGTGATCCATCATCTATGCCATAGCATGCCATAGCCATAGGTACCCTCGCAAGGCCCTATTGATCTATTATATAACATCTATTAATCTTAACATCTATTAACTATGATGACTATGATGCAAGAACATCAACATCGAACCAAGGTTGCGACTATTTTGTGACGGCTCACCCATGCCGGGCCCATTCACTTGTTGACCTGTTGGTGACATATCGAGGGAGCCTGAAAGGACTTCCAGGGAGTTGAGTCTGAAGCCTATAGGGTAACATGTGGATCACAATTGGCGTCGTTACCATGGCAAAGACGTATGGTTTAGAATCTTAGAATCACCAAATCTTCCAGATCCCGAAGGCATCCCATCCGGGGCCAAGGAGTTCGAGCGCGTGGTGATCCTGGACGGCGACACTTTGATGCTCCGCAGCTGCGACGAGCTCTTCCGCCTGCCGACGCTGCTGGCGGCCGCCCCGGAAATGCACCGTGCCGTCGGCCGCAGTGCATGGGATGTTGGCTTCACCAAGCCGTGAAGTTGGCGTCGGATGTCATGCGACGTGTTTTGAGGCGATCAGGAAGACATAGGCAACTTGGACAGGGAAGGGCGCACCTACTTGCTGAATGCTGGAGTGCCTCGTGTGCAGTTAGAGATGTGTTGAGATGTTGTTTAGGAGAGAAGCACCCACTTGCTAGTGCGGCATTTGTGGGCACAATCTGAGGTGATGTTTCTGAGGCGGGTGCAAGGGAGGGGGACTTCTTAGAAGCAGGCTTCATATGGCTTCATAATATGTGAGCAACCCCATCTAGAATCTAGTCAAGGCTTGATTCTGGATTGCACAGACATGGCAGACCAATGTTCAACATTGTTCAACATGATTCAACTGTTCTTGCAGGGAGATGCTCTGAGATCCAATAGCTAGTCCAATAGCTCAGTACATCCTAGATGTTGGTTTCTCTCAGCTTTCTGTGCACTGGGGACCCCACGCTGCGAGTTTGCCAGGCCCAATCTTTTCACCTTCATGCGCACAAAGGCCATGGTTGCCACAGAACACTTCCGCTATCTCGCGGAGAAGATCGGGGTCATGGGCGAGGCCCAGAAAACTCTTGGGCACGCCATTCGGGAATATTCGGGACCATTGTGAGGGTGGTTGGGGACATCAGACTGATGGTCGTGAGGGAAGAAGACAGAGATGAGTTGATCAAGAAATCACAGAGAGAGAGAGAGAGAGAGACTCACACAGTCGTTATATGTATATACATAAAGATGTCATGTCATAAACATGAAGCAGTATATGATATTGTGAAATTATATGATAGGTCTTGTCATGTCATGTTATTTCATGTTAGTTCCAGGGTTTAGTACTCGTTGAACTTGATAGACATTGTTGGTCGCGGGTTTCATCAATCCAAGCATGAAGCTGCAGCAGCGCAGGCAAACTTTCAGTCCTTGACCGACACGTACTTGGCCGCTGAAAATTTCTGGCGTGTTGGTTCTGTCCTATGGGATGACCAGGGGCGCTTTGAAGGCTGTTTAATACGAGGCGCCTGGGACGACATATTGTCAAATCGTGAGCCATCAGCAAAGCAGGCGGAAAGCCATCAGACCGATGATGCAACACATGTCTCAAGGACTTCATGAGCCATCTCACCGATATTTTGTTCGCTTCAGTTCCGGAGCGAACGCCCAGGTACCTCTGTCCGGAGTGCCCGAAATATCATCACAGCTTGGAAGGCCACTGGCAAGATTCATTGTTTGCTGCCGAGCCTCGGTGCCAACGACTTTGGTGCCACGTCAAGCACTGTCATCACGAAAGCCACACATATAGATACATATAGTACAGCTGGAATCACTATACTGCGTGTAGAACGGCAAGGGGGGGGCTGCTTGCTATTTGCGATGCACATCTGTGTCTTCCCCTCTCTATGCAACTCAGCCCAGCTTCCCTCATTTTGTTTGATTTAATTGATGTCATTTCATTCTCACCTGCCAATCTCAATGCTCACCCACACAATATCTATCATATCTAATCTCCTTATTAGACCTCGCCTCGTCCAATCTGAGCTAGTTTGGCACGGTTTGGCCTCTGCATACTCCATACTCTCATTCAAAAACACATCTATCACTCACCTCCAAGTATGGCCTAATTGAGCAAGGGACGTGAGAAGTACTCAGTTAGGTTAGGTGGGATCTCAACATACGTGTTTTCTTGTTTTGGGGTGGGGTGTACCAAGAACTCAACTGACCAAACAATCGCATGATGGACATGGAAACCAAGTATTCACTCACCAACTCCTGATGACCCTCAGCCACACCAAACATTATGTTTGTCGCTCTCACTGGGCCACGGCACTGCAGATTTGGGATGCGGATGATTTGAGAACTCAAGATTGCTCATGACTTTAAGGATTGACTACAATTTCTGCGCAGATTTTCCTCATGTGGCTTGACTGAGATGGAAGAGCTGCAGGACAAACCTGCATTTTTTCTTGTCCACAGCAGGCCAACCTAGGGCGTGCATGCACTGACTGAGGTGTTTTTCTCCTCCTGGGACTTCTTGACGCACGAGAAGGGCAGGAAGAATACTTCAAGTGTAAATGCCCCGTGGCTCAAGCAACTAGAAGTGGACGCCCAGCAGAATCATGTTCACTGCTTCTTGGGGGCGCCAGTGGGTGGGAAGGCGCCAGTGGCGGCACTGTTTGCAGTAGAGCCAATCCACATCCACCCGTGTTGTCACACAGAAGCAGAGATGCAATCCATTTGTGCCACTTTCTCAGGAGGCGAACCAACGCCAGCGGAAGTCACTGATGCGGGAGACAGTGAAATGGTACAGGGATATGGGCTGGTTGCGGGTGCCTGGGCATCTATGCGGAGTTGTTGAGCTTCTTCGTCACTTCTTCCCAGACTGGTGTTGAACCTCAATCCGTGCAAGGCAATGCTACAATTACAAGGGCTCTTCCATCTCCACCAGCGACCATCAGTGCGCGCACTGATTGCCAAAGCCGTTTGTGTTTCTTTATGTGTAGTAGTCTTGGATAGATAAATAGATATACATAATATATAGTATATATTGTGTTTCTTTATGTGTAGTAGTCTTGGATAGATAAATAGATATACATAATATATAGTATATAT
>CAXAMN010024694.1:2473599-2511156 GCA_963970005.1 Durusdinium trenchii | reverse complement strand
GACTGGAAGCAAATTTAGACGTCCGTGAGTTCAACTCCTCCGCGTGTGATAGCGGTGTACACACATACAAGGCCCTCTCTACGGAGGGGTCAGAGCTTCAAGAAGCAAAACTCAAAACTGCAACGTTGGAGGTCATCGCTAGAAGGTTGGAAGCCAAAGCCGGAAAGGACCTGGGGCACCTATGTCAAGTTTGTTGAAAAAGGTTCGGGCGAGAGGAAAAGAAAGAGTGAAGATGACATGACATGAAGACAGACAGGACATGAAAGAAAAAGAGGAAACAGTGTGTCTGTGTGGGCCCATGAAAGGGAAGACAAATGAAAGGGGACAAACCGACGAGTAGCCGAACCTCATTAAAGGACCTGTTGTAAACGCCTGGTTTGCTTGTAAAGTGCGCCACGCACCCAGGACAGTGGGCAACCCCACACGTAGTTTCCGCAGGAGCTAACTGGCGGGCAAATGCTCCTGAAGGAACTTCGCTCTCTTTAGCTAACTTCGCCGCTGGCAACTGTGCCCGAGGCCAGCTCAAGAACAGAACGGCTCATAAGAACTTGTGCTCGATGGCAGCTCGTACACGCCCCTTTTGGCGAGGAGTGTTCGATGAAGCCTCTACGTGGGTTTCATCCTGACTTCATCGGGGAAGGCCCCTGCCATCTTTAGATCACCAGTCGGGCACTCGACGGTGTCGCCACATCTGGCATGCACCCTATTCACACTGGGAAGAGTTGTTTGGTGGTGGAACGGTGGAACGGTGTCAAAGCCGAGAACCTCTTGAGTCCACGGCCTTGGAACAATCGTGTATGTGAGTGACATCGTCGGGAACTACAAAGACAGGTCAATGCTCATATACCTGCAACAGCCTGGATAAAAGGAGGGTCACAGCTTGAGAAAAACTCAGCGATATCAACCTGCAGGTATGCAGTTGGACGTCTCCAACTGTATCACAGGTAACTGATGAGCGTTTTTGTATACTCCTTGCGGTGTGTAAATTAAATAAGGCACGCCCTGACCTCCAGTTTAATTTTCACCATTTAATTACGCGAAGCTGGAAAATTAAATCAATCGCGTCGCATGACGTGTGGTATGTTGTGGCGGTTGTTCGCCCTTTTCGAGGCAAGAAAGCAAGACGAAACTTGAAAACAATCGCTGAAGAAAAGACAAAACAGTGCGCAATGTAGCGTTTGATGTGTACAGTGAATTCGCTGTCCTTGCCAGCGTCAACCACATCAGAATTGGGTCCTTGGTGTCTTTGTGGCCCTTTGGCATTTTCATGGTTCCATGAAATTCCATGAAGGGTTCTCAAGAGACTCTTGGTGGCTTCGGCCCTTCCCAAAAATAACTGGGGTGGGGTGGCCATCTCCCACAGCAGAATTAATTTTTGTCCAGTGGTGGCACACCAAATGCCGCCAACAAGGCGCGTTCACCTGCAATGAATTTACTGTCCTTGCCAGCGTCAGCCACATCAGAATTGGGTCCTTGGTGTCTTTTTGGCCCTTTGGCATTTTCATGGTTCCATGAAATTCCATGAAGGGTTCTCGAAGACTCTTGGTGGTTTTGGCCCTTCCCGAAGATAAATGGGGTGGGGTGGACATCTCCCACAGGCAGAATTTTTGTTTGGCCCAGTGGTGGCACACCCAATGCTGCCAACAAGGCACGTTCATACCGTGGTTTTGAGCACCCGATAGCTCAAAACCATCGGTATTTACGTGGTTTCCTGGCGTAAAAACACAAACAACTAAAGTAGCAAGAAACTACTGTACTAGGTGGGGGCCGTCGCTATTAGGTTGGAGGCCATTACTATTAGCTAGGTGGAGGCCTTTGCTGTGAGGTTCAAGGCTACTACATTAAGAAAAAAATCAAACATAGGACAATCTGGGTCTTCAAGTGGCCAGGTCAAGAAATTATATATATATATATATAGCCGGTTGCTTGGGTTGGACTACCCTTTGTTTAGTTTGTGCATCATTCAGCCAAGTATTTAAACCAATGGTAATTCAGAACTCCCACCAAAGGACAATTTATTTTCAAAATTAAATCAAAGGAGCTGATATCTGGTTTAATCTGGTTTATTTTAAACAAGAAAATTAAATAGCAATTTGTCCCTTCTCACTACACATCATTTAGTTTAGAAAATTAAAGTGTATGTTTTGGGTTATTACTTTAATTAATTAAATGGCAGCTCAATGGCAGCTCATTGAGTTGGCTGGACCTCAGTGGATTCATGTTTGAACTCATTGAGTTCTTATTTAATTATGTTTTTCGATAACTGAGGGACACCTATTTAATATACAGAAATAAAACAACTGGGGGACCCTGGTCCCCACCATTGGTGCTAGGTTCATGTTTTTGTTAGCACCGGTCTCATCAGCACCACACGTCTGTGATTTCAATTCATCCGTGTGTGATGGCGGCTTACACACACACTCCCTTTGGTTTAGATTGGCAGCCGTGAGGTCCTGAGGCACTCAACAGGGTAGGCATAGTTGCGCAGTCGTTTGCTCGAAGCGCAGCAAAGGTTGGGCCGAATGCAAATGGACAGGACGCTTGGCTTGAAGAAAGTGGCTGTTTCGGATTGGCCCAACATGTGAGCAAAAAATGCAGGCCACGCATATGCCGTATGACCTTAATCAGGTCCGGTAGCCGTTCCAGCGCAGTCAGTCCTAACTATTTGGAGTGCTGAGATGCTCAGCTGCGAGGTCCTGCTTGCAGGGCTGCTCTTTTTTGCAGGGATCATCTCTAGCTGGGAGGTGTCGGGCTGCTTAAACCCGGTCTTGCCAGCGCCTCAGGCCTTCTGGGTGAATCAGCCTGGATGCCATGGATTTGAATGAATCATTCTGAAATTTTTGTGTGTTTTGTTTGGGGGGTTTGCCATGGGAGATGAGGATTGATGTCATGCCTCGTCGACAATTGGCCTCAGCCTTCGCTTGGAATGCCCGGATCTAAGGTAGCTTAGTTTAGTGGGTTGTGTTCCAAGGCATCACAAGACGTGATCCACCCCTGACCTCCCAACCACATGTAGATCTGGTTTGAGGCATTTGGGTTCATACCATTTGTATAGTTTCTAGATCTTGGATCTTGGACTTTGATCCGGCTTGGCTCAGGTGGGGATCGTCTTCACCAGTGGAAATATGATTGGCCCAACCTTTGTCGGCTCTGAGCTCAGTTGCTACATGTTGCTACAGCCTCTGCTATTGAGTCACTCACTCACTGGAGCCCAGCATCGTGCCTTGAAGGCTTCACAGCCCAACACTTCTTCAAGTACAAGCTCAGCTCCGAGGGCATTGATGCTCGACATCCATTAGTTCAGCATAGTTCAACCATGTTCAACCAGAAACATTGACTCGCACTGGGTGCTGGCCCATTGGGGAGATCCTGTTGGCGGGGGCCAATGATAGATTCGTGTCTCAGGAGACGATGTCTCCTGCAATGCGTGAACGCAATGCAGAGGTGCCGTATTTCGTGCCATGAACCTTGAACCTTGCCCCAAATGACTTGCAAGAATCAGAGCTGCTTGAGACAAGGACACGCATTGTGCACACATGTTCGCACAATCAAGGGTCAATTATCGGTCAATATGTTATGTATGTCGCACACACATTGTAATGTACCCACGGGCCCACGATTTCCCTTTTGTGTTGCCACCTGTGGCAGGCTCTGGGCAAGTCCTTGTGTATCTCCTGCACCGTGCCTTGCATCATCTCTGCTATCTTCTTCTCAATGTCCCTTGACTTCAGACGAAATCAGAATTTGCCTCTAAGACAGGCCCAACACAAACCCTGCACAGCTGAAAATGCCGTTGTCCTACGAGCTTGCCCTGCGGCCCAGGCTGTTCTGTACATATCCTCGGGACAAGATGAGGCAGCATGAGGACTCAGGGAGGCTGATGAGAATGTAACCCTTATGTTATGACAAGCAATGGTCCGATCGACACGGACTCCAAGCAAAATCAGGTGCGGCAGTTGTGTTGTCAGGAGCAGGATGCTGCCAGCGACAGCGATGTCCCGGAGCTGGCGAAGGCCAGCTCAGTCGGCTTGGTCTCACTTTCATGTGAACAGGAGGACAGTTCAAGTTCCAACCGTTCAACCTCAATTCTTGTCTATAAGTGTTGCTTCGTTAGCATGTTGCTTTTTGCACGTTTCAGTTTGCAAGGGCGGCTCAAGTCAGGGCACGGCAAGAGCCTTGGAGCGAAGAGCCATGGCATGTGTGAATTTGCAAAAAAATGATGCATCAATCAGAAGTCTTCGGAAGATTAGTGGACCGTTTTCAGCAGGTGCAGCCACAGGGACGTGAGCAGGTCATTTGGCTGCAGTTGTTCCAAATCGTCATTGACGAACTAAAGACAGTGGTGCAACTGCACGTGCCCCGTGAGACTGCGAATCCGGAGCTGCTGAATGACCCGGTGGATCCGAACTACCAGTTTCGTATATTTGTGGACCGCCTCAAAGCCGCGTGCATTGCTTTGGCAAAGCATGAGCCGGATGAGCCCACTGCGCTCCAGAAGCTCTGGGAGGCCTGTCTGAATGCTGAAAAGATTGTGTCAGAGTGGCACGACCAGCTTGAAAGATCGACCCAGAACACTGAGACTGCGAACACTTCAATCGCTACTGCACCAACAGACGGTAGAGTGAGCGTCAACTTGCCCATTGAAGAAGGTGAAGAAGCGAGGGTGAACCAAAGGATTCATCAGTTTCAGAAACACTACAGCCACTTTGATGTTGCTCCGGCACAGCGTGCTGAAGACAGACCTCGTGACATCCGTGCGCCGACCCGTGGGCGAATCAACCGGGTGACAAAGACACCCATTGAGAAGCCAGAGCTGGTCCTCATTGGTTGCACCGAGGGAAGGGATCTGGATGCGCAGATTGAACTGTTCGAAAAGTCAGGCCAGGCTTCGTCGGATTGAGGTAAATGCGAGCCCCCAAGGGGCGCAAGCTTCAGAACTCAATAATCAGCCTCGAACTTGTACTCAAGATAATCTCAAACCTCAAGACTCAAGTATCACCCTGAAGGCATGGGGCCGAACTATGTCATCACCAAGGATGGCCAACTGAAGGAATTTGTCAAGGCGGAGCTGTGTGCCTGGTGGGGCAATCCGGCATGCTGGCATGGGGTTCCACCCACGTATTCGTTCCCTGGCGTCGGCACGCTGAGCGAAGTCCACTATTATTCTATTTCAGTGGCTTTGGAAGGGGATGGAGACAAAGATCAGGATGAAGATCACCAAAGCCACTTCACTGATCAGCAGTACAAGACACTTGTGGAGTTTATCAGTGATCTACAGAAGGCTGGGCTTGAGCAGGGTGATTGAAAAGGTACATGGTATGGAGATTGCCGTCCCAACTGCTTTTCCCTGATTTCTGAAACAGCTCGTGGTTGGACGATGTTGGGCGTCAAAGTTTAGGGTCTATATAGAGGATTATAGAGGTGTGTTTTGTGTCGCTCTGTCAGTTCAGCCTGTTGAAAACAACGGTTTGTTCGTGACGGGAGACTTGGCGAGGCCTATCAGATCAAGCCCTGGAACATCCTCGGGCTGGCGGAGGTTTGCATGCCCCCCCAACCGCTACGCGTCTCCTGGAAGACATTTTGATTGGAAAAGGTTGTCTGACGTCACCTTCGATGCTGAGCCCTTGCAGCACCAAAATGGTGACGGCACGAGCGAGGATGTGGAGAAACTGATGATCAAATGGGGCTATGGCCTTGGTGAGGGGGGAGGAAGCAACCAATAGTATTAGGCTGGCTAGCTTCGGCTACCGGTACGGATGTGAAGGCAAAGAACAGTGTGAAATGAAGTTGAGGGCTCTGATTGATGCCCGAGATCAGACTGTCAAGAGTCGCTAGCAAGGTCACTCATGTGTCGACAACTGACGCGTGCGTTGGCGTCGGTGGGGGCCTGTGAGTGAGCATTCTTTCTGAGGAAAGTTTGCATGCTCCACGGCAGCGCTGTCATGATTGGTAGAAAACAAAGACAACATCCCCTGCAATTGCCGTGATGCGTGTTTAACTGGTTTACCAGCTTTACCAGCATGATGAAGTGACTTAGTGACAAGAATCTCCACGTTGCCATTTGCTTTCCCATACGGCCATGCGGCATTTGTGTGAATTTGCTTGGAAGATCCAGGACCCCACTGAGACGACCAAACTGTTGGCCAAGCGTCCGGATCGGGAGGCGCAGAACGGCGGAGTCAAGACAACACAAACGGTTTGGAGACTTGAAGAGGCTTCTGGAGTTTCTGCATTTTAGAATTGCATAGTTTGTAAATTTGTATACAAATGTTTGCAAGTTTGTTTTTTTTTTTTTTTAATTTTTTTTGCGGACATTAAACCACAAGATGTCAAAGGCTCAGACTTCAGGTACATTCATTGCATTGTGAATCTCGCAATATGGAAACCGGAGAGCTTCCAGCCAGCAAGGCCGGGCAAGCCGACTAAAGCGTGGCGAAGGCATTGCAGGAGGGGCACTTGGGTCACATGGCGTTTAGAATGGATTGCATATCGAGCAGGGTCGTAGGGTATTGCAGGGTGGTTTGAGAGGTCAACTTGGAATCAGATCAGGTGATGTCTCAGAGGAACCTAGAGCATTCTCCGGTAGGAATGTCAAAGTCACAAAGGTATCGACGGAAAGGTCCGCTCCTTCAGTCGCAGGTTGGCTCGCGCTCTGACATCCCCAATATGGGTCGCCCGAAATTTATCAGTGGGCATCCCACTAATTGAATGCGGTAGCCGGCCATTTGAGATATTTAAGGCGTAGCCTTATTCGCCGATGTGATGCTTGCAGCATCGTCTGAATTGTCTTTGTTCTGTTTTGTGCAGAAATGCTCCATTTAGCACTGTGCAATCAGGCCAGGTGTAGCTGAGATATACCGAGCTTGAGCTTGGCCGTGACATTCTTTCGTGACTTGTGACTGTAATTGAGGCTAACGACATCCTACGGCATTCTGAAGATGCTGACACTTACATCACATTGAGCTTTTCTTGGTGACAATCGGAGAACATTGCTTGAAGATAGATTATATAATGATTGATGACTATTATTGACCTTGAATGCTTCTTTTCAAACACCTCGCCTGATCGATTTGCATCCACCTTGCCGGATGCTGGCTTGCTTGCACTGCTTGAGGGTCTTCAGGCCGTCAAGACTTCGCTTGCAAGCTAAAATGCGAAGGCATTTGCCAACAAATGATTCCCTCAGGTGTAAGCAGGGAGAGCACAGGAAGTTCACTCTCCAAGCCTTCCATGACCTTTCTCAATTATTTTTCAGACGATGCCAGCTCAACTTCGGGGGAAGACGATGTGCAGTTGTGCAGCTCAGGTTCACCCCACGTGGGATGTTGGGCACTACGTCAGCCAGGTGCCCGCAAAATGCCGTGCGGAAATGTTCAGGGCCGTGACTTTGAGACTTTACACACAAAAAAAAACGGTCAAGGGTTTGGATGTTTGGGCCGTTTTTTTGTGTGTTTTTTTTTCTCATGTGCCAATCCCTGCATCCCTGTCAGAAAAGGCCCGCACTCGTAGCACAGAAGGCTATAGTTCAAGACCCTCACTCATGACTCATGCCTTGGTTGCCCCGTGAAAAAGGTGGAGCAGCTCCAGCAATTATTGGTTTGGGGCTTTGCTTGGTTTTGACACCACGCCGGTATCACTAGATTAGGTCTAAAAGTCCAAAAATATGAATTGAACAGATGTCTCGCTCGCCTTTCTTGACTCGGCCACCTGACAATTCGTGGCCGCACCGACAGGCAGGGTGTGGTCCTTTGTGATGCTGATGCAGGGGTGGTGAGCATCCCACCCAGGTAGCGCACTGAGTGGCAACCTGGAAAGCAATCCGTCAATATCACTCGAATGAACCGATGGCGAAGCGCTCCTCCATGGGAGACTCCCCTAAATACATTTAAAATTTGGATGACAGATGCAGGGCCACCCTGCTCAGCTACTTGTGGAAAGGATGTGAAGGAATCAGCTACTGGTGATGTGCCTGGCAATGGAATAGCCATTACTTACTTTCAAGCAGATGATCCCAAAGCCTTTTCGCAAACACATCGATGAGCCTAGTTCGCCCTGCACATAGAATCAAGACATGGATTGTACATGATTGTACCGTAAGCTTTCGCACAGAGCCTAGGTCTGACACACCTTTTTTCTCATCAAATGTTCTATCGGACATCCATGCCTCTTCGAGCCATGTAGGGAAGTGGTGCCCAGAGATAATCTGCAGCTCTGATGGACGCCAAAGGCAAAGGTGGCAAGGGTGCCAAGGGGCCGAAGTCAGATGCCAGTGCGGTCAAAGGGCCCAAAGGCAAAGGAAAGGGAAGCTCGAGCTCCACGACAAAGCCTGAGATCAGCCCGACAAAAGCAATGAAACCCCTGTGGTGGAGGAGGCTCTTGCTAGGATCTGACATCAAGGCTGCTGGATCGATCTGGGAGAAGATCGAAGATGCGACCAAATGTTTACCCATTGAGGAATTTGAGACGAGGTTCAGCAAGACTCAGCCTGCGAAGCCATGCTCTCAGGCAGCTGAATTAGAGACCATCCCGGTGATTCGAGTCAGCAACGCCTCCCATGACCGGGAGCTGCGGCTGCTGCCACCACCCAAGGAAGTGGCAGAAAGTCTGATGAACTTGGATGACCGTTGCTTGGCGCTTGATGAGCTTGAACGACTTCAACAGCATGTGCCGGCCTCAATGAAGGACCTAGAAGCTCTGAAAAGTGCGATGGAGCTTCAGCCGCATGCTCGCCTGGGTCGCATGGAAGAATACTGGCTCGCAGTTTCCCAGATCCCGGCCTGTGCTGAGCGCATGGCTTCGTGGCATTTCGTGAGGACCTACCGTGAACGGGTCAGGCATCACACTGAACACTTGCAGGATCTCAGCGATATGTTTTCCAGCCTCTTGAACTGTGAGGCTCTCCCAGCTTTGCTTTATTCAATCCTCTCCACGGGCAACTGGCTGAACTCAGGCACTGTGGACGGAGACGCCGCAGCCTTCGATCTCAAGCTGCTTCCAGAGCTCTATGAAGTAAAAGGAGCTGATAACTCAAGTTTGCAGCATTGGATTTTCTCAGAGTTCTTTGATTCAGTAGACAGTCGAGCAGCTGATTTTCTTGAAGCTTTTAGCCCAATGTTGCAGAACGTGAGTCGGAAGGTCCTGAACGACGAAGCAAAGGTGAGCAAAGGGGTTCACTTGACATTGGAAGAATGCGATGAGGCCCTCTCTGGGTTGGAGGCAGAGCTCTGCAGAGTGCAGGACGAGCTCCAACGATGCTTGGAGCCTCTTGATGCAACTGATCCAGTGAAGCGCCGTTTGCAACGAGAGTTCACTACAGCTACTGCATCTATGGCTGCTGTGGGTCAACAAAGGGATGCTCTCAAAGTGCAGTTCGGTGAGCTTTTGAAGTGGCTCCAGATGACCGAGACGAGGAGTGCCGATTTTTGTCTCATGTGGGACAACTTCTTGCTGCCCCCCTGATTTGCTTGTGGCACGTCACCAGGATGCATACAAGAACAACACCTTTGAGGAGCTTTTCTGTCAGGGCGAGACCTTTAGGGTGCAAGAATTCCAAGCCATTTGGGAGTTAGATCGGACATATGGCACCTTTGGAGAAGAAGGAGATC
Organism: Durusdinium trenchii; assembly: GCA_963970005.1. Classification (NCBI taxonomy): domain Eukaryota; class Dinophyceae; order Suessiales; family Symbiodiniaceae; genus Durusdinium; species Durusdinium trenchii. The sequence continues at coordinate 2,501,551 of CAXAMN010024694.1, read as the reverse complement.
CTCCATTTCAGAGGCAGCTGTCCCGATCGCCGGCAGGCTCGCCTGCAGAAGCTTCTCCAAGTACGAGCCACCTGAGCCAGCTGCAGCTGATCCCGCTTCCCTGGACAAAGATTGAGGTGTCAAGTGGTCACAGTGTCTGGAATGCCGTGCAGGCCCAAGTGGCGTCTCCCATCCCCCAGGCAGAATTACTGCCTCGATTCTCAGCCAAAGCAGTTGCGGAAGCTCAAGAGCAAAGATTGGCCAAGGAGGCCAAGTTCCAGCATGAACCCAGTGCGACGCAAAGCCAAGGTGAGGCCTTGCCCAATGTGAAGGATCCAGAGACGTTGAAGGACCCTGAAGAAGCTCGAAGTTTGCAACAGGAACCTCATGTAGTGTTGACATCCTTCGTCGCAAGCTACTCGAAGACATTGGAAGCATGTTCCAAACCTTTGGAGGATCTTCTTGATGTTGCACAATGTTTCCTTTGTTCAGAGGTTCTGCCAGATTTCCTGGCGCTGGTCCTGGCGACTGGGAACTACCTCAATGGAGGAACAGCAAGAGGGCAGGCAGATGGTTTTGACTTGAGCGAGATGAGTAAGCTGCAAGGGATTCAAGATTTTGACGGCAAAGACTTGCGCCACTTCATCTTCGAGGTCTTCTGTAGGCAAATGCCCTGCCAAGCAGAACAGTTCTTCAAAGACTTGCGGCCATGCTTCCAAAATGTGCGAAAGGCGATCTCCAAAGATGCCATGGGCACTGCCAGGCTGGAGAAGACCGTTGTGCATGACTTGGAGACGTTGGATGAGCAGGTCTCCCAGCTGCAGAGAGATTTGGCAGCGGCACAGGAGGCTCTCAGCTCGATGGCTGACCACCTAGAAGGCGAAGCAGATAACCTGGAGAAGGCAGCTGTTTATGTTGGAGAGGTGGTAGTACTTCGGGATGCGGCCCAAGCCGAATTTGAGAAGCTTTTCAGCTTCCTCAGCATGAAAGCCATGAGGACTGCTGACTTTTGCTTGTTGTGGGACAATCTTTTCCTGCCGGGTGACTTGATGGTCAACAAGGGTAAGGATGACTATTTCATACCCGCCTTTTGCTGTCAAGAACCCTTCCAGAGAGAGCACATTGAGGTCTTGTGGGGTCTACACATTCCCGGTGAGGCCGAGCAGAGTGAGCAAGCTTCAATGGAGGGACCGCTGGACGCTCAGCAGTTTTGTGCTGCACTGATCCCTTTGGTCCAGAGCCCAGAGGATTTCTCCAACAACGCCACGGCCTTCTCTGCTTGTCCTGGCACCAGATCAAACGGGGGTGATTTAGGTGAGGTCGAAAGAGGTCAGATGCATCCGGCCATTGAGGCTGTGCTCTTTGATCCGGAGCTGGAACTTCGAGTTCCCTTGGGGCCTGTGGAAACAGATGCCGGATATCATTTGATCATGGCCAGGAAAAAGTGCAAAGGAATTCTTTCCACCACGGTTTCTGCCAGTCACATCTTGGTGAAGCACGGACGTTACAAGCCTCCAGCTTGTGAGGCATCGATTCATTTGCCAAACTTGGTGGGAGAGGAAGGCGACGTCGCGCGGACTTGGCGGCGATGGTCTTTTGCGCATTCCTTACCTCCAGCACTATCACACTTGGCAGAAGCACAGGACGAAGCCGAGCAACTCCAGCAAAAGCGTTTGGCCTTGCAGGGGCAACCTGGTTTGCGACTTCTATTTAGGTGGGAAGGTGCCTTTGTATTCAATATCAAAGGCATTTTGTCTGACATATCTGGTGATATGGTTGGACCCATCAACTTGGTGGACGGGTCGATTGATTCTGATTCGCGGATGAAGCTGGGAAATTTGCTGACCTTGGATGAGGCTAGGGCTCTGAACGCAGAGAAGGATGGTTTTGATGGACGCTTGCAATGGATTGAGACCAGTTGGCAGGATGCTGCTGGCATTTTGGACAGTGCGAGCATGTGCACGGCAGAGATCTTACTGCATCGATCTGATGCAGATGGGTCACATGGCAGGAAAACCGGGCCCAGTGTTCGGTTGCGGGTCAAGCCCACCAAGCTAGCCTATGCTGCTTCGGAGCCTGGGCTTCGCTTGGGCCTTTCATCATCCATCAAAGTGCAGGACAGAGTGGCCACCTTGGTCAAGCAGCTTGAAACAGGGGAGGTCCTAGTGAAAGTGGACAATGGAGAGGAGGAGATCATAGACCCACGCCCGCGAACGGTGGTTGCTGCAAGCTCAATTGCAAGGGCGCCAGGAATTCAGATCCTACTCCTTCATGATGGTGAACATCTACTTCATGCTGAAGTGGAAGAGTCTGCCAGAAAGCAGAACTTGCTTCGTCACATCGTCGTGCACAACGGGACACGGCAGGAATTTGACCTCAACGAGATGAACCACAGCCTTCAACGGTTTTCGAGCGCTCAAGAATTTGAAGAAGCCCGCATGGCATACTGCAGACAGATCATGGAGGACGGTCGGTACATTGAGGATGCGATCACTGGAAATCGTGTGGACATTTCCGAGCAGATCGTGCGAGTGGAAATGCAGGTGAGGCGTCAAAGCGACGCAGAAACTCTCAGGCACATGCCCTTTGATGACCTCGAATGGGTCTCAGATAGCAGCTTCCGCCTTGGAGAGCGTGTGTGGGCGCAGGGACGTGAGGGCACCATCGAGCATTTACAAAAGCACAACCGCTACATGGTGAAGTTCTCTGATGGCTCATCCTCTCCGGCATTGCATGCCTCCTCCATCAAACGAGCGCAAGCTATTGCTGGGGTCCAAGACCGTAGCTTTGCCAAAGTCCAGGATATTGCGGAGATTGTGCCGTTGCTCTTGCACCCATGTCGCTTACAGGGTCGACTCCATGGAGCTCATTCTTCACAGCCCGTCCTTATCCGGGCTGGGGCAGGGACAGGAAAGACGTGGTCGATGCAGCAGCTGCTGTTTCTCTTAGCCAGCGAGTTGAGTCGTCCAGAGAAAGACAGCAAGCTGCGATTGGTGCCCCTGCTGATTCCTATCCAGAAGCTGGCTCGAATGCTGCGAAAAGCCAACTCTGAGGAAGGCTATCCTTCCAATTTGGTTCTTTTCTACATTCAAGCCGAATTTTCGGATGGAAGGACGAGGAGGCTGTTGGAGCAAGCCTTTGAAATGCGTAGTCTCATTGTCATGCTCGATGGAATCGACGAGGCAGCCAGCATGAAGCTGGCGGTGGAGGACTACGTCACAAAGACACTGGTGCCAATGGGCGTGCCTTTGCTTGTGACTTCTCGACCTGAAGGCATCCGCAAGAGGCTGTACTCTCGAGATTTTGTCATCATGAACCTGAAACCACTGGGCCAAGATCAGCAGCATAAAATCATCGAGAAGCAATTGCAGAAGAACAACTTCTTCAGACACTTGTTGGCTTTTCATGGAGCCAGAAGAGAGCAGGAGAAGACCTTCAAGGACAGCTTCTCTCCGCAGCAAGTTGAGCAGATCGAAAAGGCATTGCAAGCAACGTGTGGTACAGCGGCTCCTCAGTCCACCCACTCTCCTGACCATGAAGTTTTGACAGCAGTGTTTTTTTTGCATTGCAGTCCGCTTGCTGAGTGAAGCAGGGCTAGATGCGAATGCACTACAACTTCCACTCGAGCTGCGGGAAGGTGATGCTGGGAACCCGAAGGACATGAGACGTCGCTTGAGCTTGCACTCCCAGAAGACGGGGATGATTCAATCCGACTTTGTGTGCCCTTCCTCCGAGTCCTTTGTGAAAGTCATCAAGGCCTTGACCTCAGATTTTCAAACCCATGTTGATGGTGAACCTGCCAAACTCCAAGCAGCTGGTGTAGCCTCAAAGTTTCAAAACCCTGGGCTTCTTCGACTGCGCTATGTGAGCTGCAAACTCTACTTGGTCTATCAAGAGACATCTTACCCTGTACAAGTGCAAGTCCATCATTGTGGGTGTCTAGCTGCTTTCAGACATTCAGCGGCACAAGACGATTTGGCCTTTTTGCGCAACGCCTTGCGTGCTTCTTCGCACAGCAGGCCCGAAGAGGGCACATTTGATGCCATGCTTGAGGCGCGGATGGATGTCTTTGAGGAGATTTGCAGCATACCTGTCCTGCTCTCAGTCTTGGCGTGCGCTTTCGCGTTGGAGGTTCAGCGATTGCCAGCGGACATCTACGAGCTTTATGAGATGGGCATGCTTACAACTCTTCAACGACGGCTGGATCAGGAGCAAGTTGCAACTGCCCTTGAGATGTTGGAAATGATAGCCGTTGCCAACCACAAAGCCAAGCGGCGGACGTTCCAGGTAGATGATCTCCAAGAGGTCTTCCAACAGAAGCCTCAGTTATTGACACTGTGGTCCGAATTGCTGGAAGATGGACATATTCCATTGGTCAAGATCTTAACCCTAGGCCACTTGACAGGTGAGTTTCAATTTAGCCATCTCAGCTTTCAAGAAGCTCTTTTTGTTCGATCCTTGGCGTTGGGATCGGACAACCATTTCTGGAGTGACCGCCTTTCTTTATGCTGCAACTTGAACGATCCCTTCTACCGAAATGCGTTACTGATTGGTCGGAATCACTTGGCAGAATCTCTCACAGCAAAGCAGCCGCATCTCAATTTTGACTGCCAGCCTCGATTGTCAGAAGTGGGCCGCACGGGCCTTCGAAACTTACTTGCAGGCGTTCACACCATTGCCGAACTCGATTTGGCCAATGTGAACCTCCGAAATGACCAAGAAGTTCATGCTCTTGTCTCATCACTCACATCTGCTGCCACGGGCCCGAATTTGCGGGTCCTGTGTTTGAGTAGATGCCAGCTGACTGAGAAATCTACGAGTGCAATTGGCATTTTACTGAAATCTTCGCGTCTTTCGAAGCTGGACCTGGAAGGAAACACACATTTTCTCACATCAACAGAGGCTGCAGATGGCTTTGCCGACTCTATTGGAAGTCAAGGACTTCAATCCTTGGAATTTGCAGCCTTAGATGGTGCCACATCCCGCCTACTGTGCATCCGGCAATTCGCCGACTATTTGAGACATGCTGCGTTTGTAAAGGCTTGACGCTAGATTTGCAAGGAAATCGAGCCTCACGAAGCAGTTTCGATGGCTTTGCGTGCCTCAAGGGCTGCTTGTGATTGCTGGGAGCGCTCCTGGCGTAAATGGGTTGCTGCGGTTGTTTCCGTCCCTGTCGCTTGCGAGGTTGGTCCGGCTGTTGGAACTTATGGCGCAGTTGGCACAACAGCCGGATGAATTGGAGCAGGGCTTTCATCATGAATGTATCTATTCTATTCCGAAGTTTTGCGAGCCTGTTAAACATTGGACTCTGCTGTTCCTGGCCTGTTTTTCCAGGTCAGATGCATTCCTACGACCTCAGCTTTCACACCTGGAGGCAGTGCAACAGGTGGGCATGTGGTCTTGAATCGACGCTCATGTCATGGCAACTGGCATCAAGCTTCCCCCTCATGGCCCCACTGAGACTGATTGGTTGATTTGCCAGGATTGCCATGCTGGTTGCAGATTGTTTGGCGCCCAGCGGACGGTGAGGCAAACAAACCAATGCAAAACACAACTCACCATGGAACGAACAAGGTGATTGAACTCAGGGGACTCAGGGGATGCTTAAATGTGAAGATTTGTCGACTTTGATTTCCTCAAGTTTGCTTCGAAGTTGAGCGGGCCATGTGCTCCAGAACCCACCACGTCAGCTGTCCTTGACTTGTGACACTGAGGTCTGAAGACGAAGACTCAGTGAAGGCAGGCATTTCTTTTTCAACACCAAGTTCCACATATTCCATTTATGATCACGTATGCATTTGTGAGTGCATTTGTGCTATTTCACCTATTTCTGCGGCTTGGCAAGGATTCAACAGAAGCAATGGCTTGGTCTTGTTCTCAGGGGCTTGCCCAAAAAGAAACACAGTGTCCAGTGGCATGGCTGTGGGTGAGCCTGCTTGTTAGGGGTTTGTTGATGTTTCTTGTATAAGACCCATCGCGGTCCTAGCCCTTTGCAATCGGATTGGACGCCCAGGGCCAAGAAGATCCAGGGTGCCCTGGTGGCGCTAGCGGAAGACCTCACAGCCGCACACGACGAGGTGGGTGTTTCTCTGAACTCTGCTCATTGCAATCTCGAAATACCCGTATAGTTGCCTCTGAACATGAGTGCAGTTTGTGTTTGAGGATGTTTGAGATGATTGGCAGCTAAGATGATCAACAAGCGAACCAACTTCAACTCAAGAAGGTTCCAAAGTAGGGTTTCGCAGGTTCCAAGCCAGATTTACAATGTACAATGATTCACATGAGGTGAAGCTGGAGTTGGGCACCTCTGGATGGAGACAGCAGATGGAGGTGGCATGGTGCAAGAGCACAAGAACTCTTGGCGACTGCTAGGGGCACGAGTCTCCATGTCAAGTAGCCGACATCAAAGTGGATGAACAGGGTCCGCGAAGAACGTTTGGTGTCACATGGGGATACTTGGGGCGCCTCAGCATTTTGCAAAAGCAGGAAAACATGCCTACGTCGAAGGCTTTATCCATCTCCTATTTGAAGTTGCTGTTTTGTCGCAATTCTTTTCCGTGGTTGGGCCCCTCTAACATTCCCGCTTTGATGTGCAAATTGGATTGGCAAATCATGGTGTTGCCTGGATCACTGTTGGCGCACTGGGCGAGACATCGAAAGACCGTGCACCCGCCCGGCCCACCGATCACACGCGTCGTTTGACGCGGGTCTTCTGGTGTAGCGAAAAGCGGCTCGAGTGAGAAGCAAGTCCTGGCCTTCGCCTTTGCAGAGACCTGTTCCTTGGCCGGCTTGAGAGCTGCAGGGAGCTGCAGAAGGGGATTGAGCAGAGCAATGCGGGACATAGTGAACACATGTTAACACATGTGAACACCGTTTCAGGCAGTTTTGGGCATGTTGAGGGAGATGCTGATGTGACCAAGCCAGTAAGATGGCCCCCAAGTAGCAGGTTAACATTGACCAATCATCAAGACAGGGTCCTAGCCGGAGGATGGCACCAGCGACATCGATGAGCCATGTGCTCGGAATCAGATCGTAGTGTGTTGTCGCCTTGTGCCGACACGCGCAAGGACACATTCACAAGACCATGGGCGCGACAGTGCAGGATCTCATTCAAGAGACATCTACGATCAATACTCAGACCCTTCCAGTCTCTTGGCAAAGTCATGGTGGCTTTTGTCAGGCTGGCCCTCCTAAATAATGCATCTTTTCTGATTCTTGTTCAAAGCTCAACGCGAGAACCGCCACTTCGCTCTGTGCCCCACTCCAACATAGGACATAGGACGATCCAAAGCCAAAGAGAATAGGCATCAACCCAGCAACCCAGCCACTAACTAGCCATCAGACTCACATCCACTCACGGGAGGTTTGCCAAGTGTCGGCGTTTGCCCGGCTCATCGAGGTCGGCGTTTGGCACGAGAAGTGCGGCCGTGCCGGGCGCAGCCGCCACCGACCTAGGCCGCGTCGAACTGGCCGAGCCTGGGCAGTGGAGCTGGTCAATCAGGCATGAGGGACTACAGCAGCTTGGGGAGGCATGAGGTCATAGGCGGCATTGCATCGTTACATTGTGCCTGAAAGACTGCGCGAAGACTTCTGTTTTTGGAAGAACATGGTCTTGGGAAGGTGAGGTTGATGAGGGCTGTTTTGAAGCCGATTCAAGTGGTGTCAGCGGTGTTGAGCTTGCTCAATGCATGTGGAATTTTCATGAAATTTATGAAATTTAAATGGCAGTTTCTCCTTGGACTTAGTGTGGGCATTTTGTCCTCGCAACAAAGAGTGATCGGTAGAGATGGTAATGGGTTGTGGAAGGAGACAGGACCACTAGCAGGAGTTCTTGGTCGGTATTGGATCTGCCTCCTGGGTTGGGCACTGCGTGCTCTCCACCTTGACGGAAAACTGCAAATGTAAGAAGTGTAAGGTTCAATGACACCAGCAGCACCAATCTGCCGCAAGCAAAGGCACATGCAAAGGAACACCCATTCAGCCGATCGACTGTTTATCTAAGGGCGAATCCATGAAGACCCTGCCAACGGCACAGACCTTTCTCAGATGCTCGATTTGCAGCGAGACATGCCTGACATGCCTGACATGTACAGTATTGAAGGGGCACCCACCTCTGTTGTAGCGAAGTCAAGGATGGACGTTGAAGACGTCATCAAGGCGATGAAAGCGTCTGTGGGAAATCCACAGGTGCAGGAGAAAGGCCGGGTTTCCTGTGGAGCCAAGCTTGCTAGATGCTGCACTGCTAGATGGGGTGGCACATTCATCAGTGGACCCTGCTACCGTAATAAACCCATACCAAGTGTATGTTTGTCATTTCGCTCCAAAGAGCAGGATACTCCGATCTCATAGCCATAATAGGCGTGTAGGGCATCATGGTGTAGTTTGTGTAAAGATGGGACGGTATGGGACACCCGTGGACCTGCACAAGAGTTCTGGCAAAGTGTTGGTTCTGGGCTCTCTCCATTGTGGTGTACATTCGCACACGCACACAACCACCATCAAACACCCATATGACGAAGTCGAGAGCTGCGTCGAAGCTTGTTATGTCGCCAGGATTCGACGCCTTGAACCTCTGTGTTGAAGATCCCAAGAGCCACATTGAGGCTGGACATCCCAAACGCCTGCAGCATTTGAATTGGATTCAAGTTGGCAAACGCGGCAGATGATGCATGTTGACATGGGTCACCCCAAAACGGCATGAGGTGGCCAGGCTGGATGGTATTGCTATGATTGCGGCTTGGCCTTGAAGCAAAACACTTCGTCATCCCACATCTTGCATTTTGTCGCATCAATTTGTCTCGCTTGTCGAATTGGATCAGGTAAAGGCGATGGAACAGCATCAAATGGAAGTACAGCTGGCGGCCATGAACATCCTGGAGAAGAGCCTGGGCCAGCAATGCCACTTTTCGTGTCATACAATGAGTCAAATTGAATGCCGCCAATTGGGTATACAAAGGGTTTTGAATTGTTCATTAGGCAATTTTGGTACAGGGTGCTCATGCCATGAGAGGGTCCTTTGTGTTGTAGCACTGATCGGCAGACGGCCAGGATGACCTCGGGCGATCCTGCGCATACCAAAGCCATGGTCAATGTGCAAGGCATCAATGCCATCCTCAACGCTATGGCTCAGAGTCTGAGTAAGGCGCCCTGTGGTGCTTTCCACTTTAGGCATCAAGCGAGATGTTTGTAGATTTCTACGCTCCACAGTCCAGATTTATGCATAATTCATAGAAATGTAATACGTGTTATGTTATATCTGTATGTAGCAGTCGGTTTAACTTAACAGCCAGGTATACGTAATGGACAGGGAGCCATCGTGGAATGGAGAGATCCGTTGTTGGTGAGGCAGACTTGCAGGCAGCTGGGTGCAAAATCCTGTGCAACGTTGCAAAGCACGATGCCCATTGCCAAGAGACCCCTGCCAGCACTTTTGCACATGTGATCTGCTCCGGATACGGCCATTCACCAGTTTACTAGCAACACAAATGGCTGTTTGGAGCTTTCCCACAGGAACATCGATGGGAGGACCTCCAGATAAATCCCAATAATGGTAGACCCACCAGACACTTGAGGTGCAACCGCATGGCAACTCCGGACAACTAAGGAAGGTTGCCAAGTCTGGAGCTGCTCAGGTGCCATCCTCGTAGAAAACGTGTGTCGTTCGCATCCCACAACATTGAGCAGGTGACCTAGTGGGTAATACCTCAAATAATTGACATCCTTTCCTTCAGACATTTTCAGGCTATGTCCAGACTCTGAGAAGGGAAACACCAGGCAGGTGAGAAAATCTCTAATGTGATGGATGGTGGTGACTAGGAGCCACCTGTGCCTTTTCTGAGCGCACAGTGTGTAGCTTTTCCAGTGTTTGATCAAGGCAGTGCTGGATGCCATGCGGGCGCATTGTGCTTCTGCGACCATTCAGGTGGGCGAGTGTTGGGTAACTCCCCAGCATCAATATTCCTAGCAATCAGTGCAGTTTGTGTTTGGTATTGCGTTTACAGTGGGTTCACTACTCAGACTCAGGCGTGACTTAGGCATTGAATAGGGCTTTGACATAGGGATAGAGGCCGCGGGTATGACAGAAGCGGCGACCGGGCCCTCGACCCATGACCCACTTTGAAGAAACCATGAAACCAGTGGATCCTCAAGAGCCTGGGACAGATCGGACACTTCGATGATATATATATACATACATATATCATATATATATATATATCTATATGTATGTATATTTATTGATTACACCTACAGACTTGCATACACTTTTGAAAAGATGCGATGCTGTGTATTATTTGATTGATTCTGATTGTATATATATATATATACAGCATATATTGTAATTGTTGTGGTGTTTGAATGGCCGGATTGTTGAAAGTGCAGGGGAGACATGTCGAGATTTGTGATGGCCACAGGTAAGACATACCAATATTATTGCCAAGAAGTATCTTCAAATACAATCAATTATGCAGTTTTCATCATCATTCTTGAATGCGCCCTGCGCCAGGAGCTGGGATGTCAGGCCTTGAAGGAGTTTGCAGCCTTCAATGCTGAGAGCAGCCCGGACGTGAAGCCAATCCGACGAGCGGGCGCCCGCGCACAAATGACACGCCCAATTTTGTCTGAAAGCAAAACAGACAACATATTTCACAGCCCTCCAAATTGGATGGTTCCACCGTTTCGTCAAGATCATACAGTTCCCATATGTCAAAGTCAATTAGTTGTGCATGTGAAACCATCAGCGAAAACACCAGCGGTATCGGCGAATGTGTAAGGCCAGGAGGACATCTACGTGCGCGGGGGGAATCCAGGTGGTGCTCCGAGCTATGGAGTCTTACCCGGAGCTTCCAAATCTCCAGGCTGGGAGGATTATGAAGTTCCAATGGAAGGTGTATTTGATTGGAAGAGGAGGAAATCAGACCGAGAGATAAGATGAGATAAGCTGTTAGACATGGAAGCCCCGCAACTCCGCAACATCTATAGACTCTAACGGTTGCTAAGTGTCGCACAGGGCGCTTTTTTTTGATGATTGGCATCCACCGAGCACGGCAAGCTTTAATGCACTGTGCAGATAAGGATCCCAACACAACAATTATATCATGAAGAAAACGGGTGATGACTGCAAGCGGGTCGGCAGAAGAGGAGTCGGTTGCTCGAAAACAGGGTACAGTCGTTATTTTTACATTGTGCAGTCGAGGCGGATGGGGACTCTGGGAACTGGTGGACTTTCAAAAAGGACACTTACATACACTTACTGTGAGATTGGGCTTTACTTGGCAAGGCTGCCAAGATCAGCCGTACAATAAACCGCTTGGACCTGAGCCGTACTTTCGGTCCATGGGACCGGCCAGGTCATGGGTTGTGGCGTCCTGCGGAATTTAGCGGCCTGCAACAGTCAACAGCAGCAAGCCGTGGTGTCCCGCGGGGGCATCCAGGCCGGGTATTGCCGAATCTTTGGGGCGGCAACATTTGCACCGTCTGTTTCTATAGCATTTGGCTTATGCTTTGCATCTCTTCATCGGTTTGAGTGGTGCTGGGTCGATCCTTTTTTTCCCTCATGTACCCTCATAATATGGTGATTCGTGCCATGCGGATTTGAGAGGGCTAACCTTGTTTGTTTTGCCAGGTGGCTAAATAGAATCTCTTTCCAAGGGTACCTAGTGACGTAGTGTGTGGAAAATCCTACGGAGGTCGGTTAATATAGCTGGCGACCCTCTCCAACTCTCCAGGTAGTCATGGATGCAATGTCGGCGCACAAGGACCACGCCCTGATGCAGTGGGCGGGATGCTGGACACTGCCACTCAGTTTGAGATTGACCACTGATTGCTATTTATAACACTGTCACTGACCTCGTCAGTATTTTGCCCATTTTGTTCACATCGGCAGAACCGATGAGAATTGGAGAAGACACACCCCTTCAAAGAAAACCCCCTTCCTTCAGGACACACGAACCGGTCGGATGTGGGGCCTTCTTATCAGATGAGGTTCTGCCTCTGCGTGCACAATGCAGAGATGCGGTCAGAGGTCTATGCCTATGGTGCCGCTAGAGCAGCGCTCAAGGCCCTTGCAAGAGTTTCTCCCTCTCTACGTCCCACTCTCTTCCTCTCATTCAGCTCATTTCACACCCAGAAGGAAAGCCGCCGGCGCCATCCATCTGACGTCGGTCCAATGCCAACCAAAAGTAACAAAGTTGTTCCACATGTGGATGTTCAACCAGCCTTTAGCTTCCGTAATGAATCAACCACTCCAGCTTTGATGGGCATTCACCCTCTGAGCTGCCGCTGCGTGTTGGAGGCGCTCGAGGCACATCGATTGGAGGCCCGCGTGCAAGAAGCCGGCTGCTGGCTCTTGAAGGAGCCAACTTGGCCAGCCTTGAAGATGTTTCAGTTTCAATGACATGGATTGAAAGACCTGCTGGCAAACACCACCTCACCCGCTTGAGGAAAACCTTGAGAAATAAATCACGCCGAACCAACCCTTTTATACATTTATGATTACTTATTGTATCTAATTGTTATCGTTACAGTCTTATATCTTTTGTTGAAATATTCCGTTTAGTCTGGATTCATTTTTTGTACCTTTCATAATTCCATACCGCTTCACTATTCTGGTTTTTGCTGTAAGACAAGTGGCGACAGCCGCAGCCGCTATTTCTCTTGGCAACTGCCAATAGAAATAATAGAAACAGCCTCGGACACAGATGGAGGCCAAATTGAACAGGCCAAAACAAGACTGAACCCTTATATACTAGTACTGGTGGCTTCTTGCTATATACCAGTAGTATGCAGGTCCGAGGGTCGAGAGTGGATGATTTCTTCGGAGGAGTTGGCAGAGCACATGGCCAGCTGCAAGGACAGGGCGACCTTCTCGGCGGCCATCCAGGCCGCATTGAAGGCAGTGGAGAAGTGCGCCAGTGTGGAGAAAAGACATGTGAAAGCAGAGTCATAGTAGCCAAGCCAGTGGGAGTGGGAGCCACAGTGGGAGCGAATTCTCTGATCAGATTTCCCACATATCATTGTCATGTACAGTAGAAAATCGGGAGCGTTGTTCAGAGAAACAGGTAGCCCAAACCAGTCCAAAAATCTAGCGAGCGCTAGCCCTACAGCCAACAACCGCTACTCAGCATTGTGCTGAGATAAGATTCTGTTGGATTTCAGAGTTTCTCGCCCTGGTTAGTCAAACGGGACTTCAAGACACGGGGCGTGGTGGTTTGCCCATCAATACGCTTTCGAGGGGGGTGGGATTTTGATGAATTACTGATTACTGTGTAGTCATTTGCCAGGTACCCTGGGAATCAGGCAGTTGAGAAAGCAGCAAGGACTGCGCTACAAAAGCTCTCCGCCTTTGACAAGGAGCACTCAGAGCACGCCAAGTGGTCCAAGACAAAAGTAACCCGTACCAGCCACATTCTTTGACACTATGAAAATCATGCTGCTGCTCGTGTGAAGTGTCTCCCATTTGCAATGGTTGAAGTGTTGCTCAACGACACCAATGCTCACTTGTGAGCGGAAAGCTGTGGGCAGAACATCGTTAGCCGATGCAGTGGGCTTTGGCAGAAGTCGAATGGACTAGTTTAGATCTCCGCTGGCCAGTAGTAGAGTTCCGTGTAGGACTGGGAGAGACGGGAGGACTTTAGGATGCACACTATATATATATATACACATATATATATATATGTCATATGTCTGTGTGTGTGGTAGAACTGGAGCGACATCACTTGAGGCAACACGACCTCTCCCAACAGTATTCTAGGCTAGTGGCTAGTGGCTCGGGGGTTCCTGATTTCAGGTTTACTTTTTTCCTGAGTTTGGGCCATATTCCTGCGTGATCATAGTATGTCATGTAGCATTTGGTTTATGGGCTTCCACTGAATCACTTTCCTTTGGCCAGGAGGGCTGGGTAAAGATGGCCTGTCTTGGGCGCTGTGGACGTCTCGGGCGTACAGCCACGATGCGAACCCTTGAGGCCGGACGTTCTGGGGAGGTTTAGCAGCTTAGCAGCTTAGCATGGATCTGTGAGCCGAGATCCGCCAAGGGTAGCAGCATCTCAAGAGGGATCTCCTCTGAACCTGAGCTTGGGTCGAATGAGTCGAATGCTGTTTGGGAGGCGATTCTCCTTCAATATATACTTTCTTGAAGAAACCGTTTTGAGTTGGGACATGATCACTGCATAGACTAACTAGGTCTGTAGATGAAAGAGAATTGATTGGTAGCAAGTGAAAATGGTGAATCACTGATTTGAGATCAGTGCGATTTCCTGGTTGGGCTATAGGTAATCCTCATTGGTGAGGGTCAGCATGGGCGCCATGGTATTTGTTGGCTTGTTAGTCTGGTCTTGGCCGCGGTGAATGCTCGCTGGTAACAAGGATGATCAAGTGAACCCCATTCGACAGACGCATACCGCATACCTGTGTATGAGTATCATGGCGACTATAACTATGGTTTTTGCGTTCGCAAGCTGAATCGAAAGGTAAGTCATTGAACAACCTTTGGGGTCCTTCATCACGTTTGATCGCAACTTTGCGCCAGGCGATTCAGGAGTAAGAAGAGTGTACTGAGTGGATCATGCATCTTCCGTTCAAACGTGCCAGCGAGATTTGAGGGAAGCTTTGAGGATACTACGAAGTGTGCTTTTGCTGCAAGGGTTCGGTGGTTATTCTTATATATATATATACCTCTTTTCAAAGACGTGTAATGTAGAGCCCATGAGAACTCTCAAGTCCGTGGCTCTTTTTCATTGTGGAAATGGAGCTGTCACGTTTCATGTTTTTGCATATCGCCCTCCGCATGGGTTTCTGCTCAACGCTTGGGGTGGCTGCCAGTTGACTAAAACCTGGATGCTGGTGTTGTGAAAGTGCAGAATCTTCGCAGCCGGTCAGGATGTAGTGAGGATTGAGGGTCAGCCAGCTGCTTGTTGTGACTGAGTGTTTTTGTATATAGCTGATTGAGAAACAGTCGGCTCCGCCAGCGTTTAGGGCAAACACTCGGCAACGAGTGTTTGAGAAGCTAGACTGGCACCTGGGCAGGAATCAAGGCGAAGTAGATCGGCACATGACCATGTTGTACATTTCAAGAGGCTGGATTTGAGCAAAGGCTAAGGAGGTTGAACTCAGGTTGAAGTAGAGGATGTAGAATGCTGCTAAGTCAGTTAGCTAACGCGCTGCCACATGTTGCAACATGATTGTGCTGGTCTGTGGCGAATTGCACGGGCCGAATCATTGGGCTGATGCGAAATGACGTTGTGGGTCCGTCATGCATGTGGAAGATCACAGAAGCACTGCATCGCTACTAGGAACAGGGCATTACTACTAGTAGCTAGAAGCTACTATTAACAAGAAGCACTGCATCCACATGATTCATTCCTTTGAACGCGGCTCTATTGTCCAATGTCACAACGTCCCACGCATGTCTTCAGGTCTTTGAAACTAATGTGTCCAAGATCCGCAGTTTAAAACATGTTAATATTGCAGTAAATCGTTCTTTGGCGGCGCTGGATCCCTAGTTGCTCTCTCAAAGTTTGCATGGCCTTTACGGATTGGTGCTGGTTCTCATTGTTTTCATGCATCATGCAATTCATGCAGCTTTTCTGTTGTGAAGTCCTGCACGGCAGACCTGTTCAGCGTAAGCGGCCCAATGGTCTCAGTATACTCGACTTGCCTCGCCCACGGCAGACATCTCGCGTAGAGTTGTTTTGGTGTATCCTCAACGTTCCTTGAACCACAAGACAATCACCTGCCTTTTTACTCCGGGAAGCCCGAGTTGCTTCAATTGATTCTTTCAACATGCGCGATGTCGCTCTTGAAACAGCTTGTTGGACAGAACTGGTCTGCAATGCTTGTTGGCGATTATGCTTCACAGCCGTTTCCATTTTCAGGGATACTTTCACAGGATGCTTTTGATCCTCTTTGATCCTCTTTGCTTATTGTAGTGCAAAGCTGTGGAGCAAAATCGAAATATATTTTAAAATATTGATATTCACTTGTCGTGCGAGCCACAGATAGCGGACATGCAACCGATTCGGAGATTCCACAAACACACACACCAACTGTGGCCTGCAACAAGTTTTTCGTTCCGAATTCTGGGGAAACACTGCCGACCTCGCTCGGCGATGGGAGGCCGGGGTAAGAGACTCCATGTACAGCACGATTCACCCCAGGCACCGCTCGGCGCTCTGATCCAGGACCAGCCTGGAGCTGCTTGCTTTTGAGGTCAGCCTGCTTCTCGCACAATTTCTTCCTTCCCCCCGGTTGCTTCTGAGATTTTCTCCTATCATCCAATAACATCCATGCAGAACGGCAGTTTAGTCGAATGATGTTGAATGGTATTTGTAGATCATGTCTTTGCTGCTCTCCACTTCTCCTGGTAGATTTCTGCAATCTGCACTGATTGTCTTTTTTTGGTTGTCCTTAGCAGGGGTGCGAACAATAGGAGTGCAATGGGCAGTGCAAGCCGCTCTTCCACAAACAAATTACATGTGTTGCCAACACTGTAAAGAACAACATGCAACTCCACGTGGTTGACACTGATTGATCTATATTGATCTTATTGAACACGCGGCGAGCACTGACTAGGACCCTGAGCTGAGCCAGTTTAAATGACAACTGGTCGACGGACCTTCGTGCTCGGGTCTGAGGCCACCTGCAGCAGCATGCAGCCTCATGTAGCCATGCACTCATTTTCAGTTCAAGACACCGCCCCCAAAGCTAAGGCGGGGCCTGCGAGGTCCCCCCGTCAGGTGGATGCATCCATTTGACCTGGTACAGTGTTGCGGCAATCTATGCATGGGGCACCCCCTGGAAACTAGCAGGGGGTCCTGCCATGTTGCCACAACCGTGCTGTGGTTTGCCTACCGGCACCCGGTGCTGGCTGGTGAGTCCCAGTTCGGGGTGGAGGATGTGATGGCCGTACCGGCATCCGAACCGGCCGTCCCTTCCGGCACATGAGTGCTGCTTGGCTGCAGAAAGACAGGGCGCTGCGTTTTGAGAGATCTTCCTGCATGTCACAACCATGGCATCAACCAGGGTCCTAAGATGACATCAGTGGGTTTGGGCCAGAAAGGGGGGTCCTAAAAAACCATGAGAATCAAGATCACATTACTACATTGTGATCATTATGACATTCATGTGAGACTTGCCATGCACATCTGAGGCTTAAACTTACCCCGTGTCTCGGCACATGCCGGCATCCTTTCCGACCGCGTTTTGCTGCCGTCTCTAGAGGGTGAGTTGTCCGGGGTCAGATGAGTGAACCAGGAGAAACTCATAAATCTCGCGCATGGCCATTTCTCATGAGATGAATTGTTTGGATCTGATCCCACAATGGGCAACCGACAAACCTGCATGTCGAAGCAGAAGGGAAAAAATGCAAATGCTCTGGGGGGCATAGCTCTATTGTATTTTAGTATGTGCTGTTATTTTGTTTGGCGAGCCGCTGGATGCCTGAAAGCTGAGTGCACCCTGTCATAGAGAGAGAGAGAGGGAGATGCAAGCGAAACAATGGTGCTAGAGAACCCTGCTTGATGGTTGGTGTTCAAATGCAACGGCCTTGTCTCTCTGAAATGGGTTTAACATATATATACATATATAGCCTGACATAGTGGACACAGTCAGCAAACCAAAATTTATGTGGCAAGTTCGGGCACTTCTTGGGTTCCGTTGCTGCCGCGTGACGAGCAAGCACCCAAGTAAATACAAAAGAACATATATAATATATATATATAATAGCCTCAAAGTTAAGCAAAAGGCCGGCCGAGTTAGACGAACATTCTGTATATCATGGTAGTCATTTCATCAAGGGATGCTAACCAATTAATACTAATGATACATATACATACATATACGGTGTATAACGGTGTGTATATATATTTATATATATGTGTGTATATAATATACATAATATTTTGGGCTTCTTGGCTTGATAGCCCAGGCGGGTTGTTTTCAACATGTTAATATGCTGGGTCAGACCCACCAGGCCCTTTGTGCTTCAATGCGCCTTCAAGCAATTGTTGCACCAAAGGAAGTAGTCCTTCAGAAGGCAGTGAGTTTCGTCAATTTTTACCTTTGTTCGAGGGTGTACAAGTTGTAGTGTACGATGGTATCCATGTCGGATAGTCGGAAAGTTCGGTTCGGTGTGCAGGCCAAGCTGGCCGAAGCATCACCTTCATCAGCTACGCAAGCCTTGCCCTTCTTTCAGGCACCAGAGCGATAGCAGCGTTTGGCGTTTTGTGTATATAGATAATTATGTATGAAGAGACTCTGGGACTGAAGGTCAGAGTTCCAAATCTTAAAGATTGGAGTTACTGTGTTTAGGACTTTGCTTCACATTGTCCCAATCGAGGCTTGTTTGAACTGTTGATTGATCTGCATGAGACATGGCTGCCCCGTCTACTGTATGCCAGAACGAGCCCCATCAGCATCCGTCAGTTGAGCCAACAAATCAACATTATATAACCAATGAGTCAACACGCGCCGTCGTCACAGAGAACATCCACAAGACGCTTCAGTTTCTTGCAATTTGTAAAGACGGAGATGTATGTGCAATGTCATCAGCCCTGAAGCGCAAGGCCTTTCTGAATACAGAGACCTGTCTCATGTTCTTGGCTGTTGACTCCTAATCCCGGAGGCCCGGACTGTGAGCTTAAGACGGTAAGCCTTCAACGTGGGGTGAGATGCGGAATATGGAGTAACACAGCCTCACAGCCGTTCCTTTTTAGGGGGGGGATGGCCCGGGGATGGTTGATGATTATGTGCTGCCATGGGAGGAGTCTTGTGAAGGCACTGAACAGCAGCCAACACTTGCAAACAGGGGTGAGGGGAATGACTCACAAGAAATCCAATGCAGATCGCATTGGGCAACCGTTGTGGCAGGACAAGCGCAGGAGCTTCGCCATGCGAAGAATGCCTAGAATTGCAAGCTTTGCTGTTACTCTTTGTATGCCGATGTTCATACTTTACGGATATTTGCATACAATGTGCCCTTGTACATATATACCTTTGGCCACCCACTGTGCCCTGCCTGCACAGTGTCCTGAAGGGAACACTTGCGGTGCAAGGCACCTAGATGAGAGGCCAGCGTCAAGAAACACATAGAAAAACTGCTGGCTTCTACCCCAGTCACCTAGTCCGACCAGTCCTGCCCACTATTCGAAGATGTGGTGGGACAAGCTTCTCAGCAACGTTCTCGGACTTATTTTCCTGGGCTGGTCAGAAGTTTATGATTTTTGTCTAAATAAGCTTATTGTTTCTACTAGCTTCTTGTTACTACTAGTATGGCACTTGTTACTAGTAGCGATGCGCTTGTTCCTAGTAGCTTATTGTTTCTACTAGCTTATATGTTTATCTGCTTGTCATTCTCCAACATTGCAATGCCGATGGCATCCTTTCATGCCGCTGATTTTTTCGCAGCCTCGGGCCGGCAGACGCGCGTGCCGCGGATGCCCCCGCCTCGTCGCTGGGGGTGTTTTGTGAATTGGTGATAGGTGGGAGGTTCTTGGTGTAGTTGATCATCAGGGATTGTCATGGAATCATAGATGTTTGATGAATGTTAATGATGGCTGCATGTCAGATGTAGAGCCTGAAGGAGACTCTTAGGAGACGGGGACATGTGATGATAGGATGCTGCATCAAAGGACTCGAGCTGGGTGGCCAAGGGTTGGTGTCCAAGGTGCAGCCCGATGGCAAGACATCAGGTGTGATGGGCAATGCAAGGGGATTGTCAATGGCTGTCATGGCACAGAATCGCTGTCAATATCTTCGGGTGGCCTAGTGTAGTTCTTTGGGACACTGTTTGATCGCCAGCACTTTCTACTTGTATATAACATTCTCTGATTTTGTTGGCACCATTTGAGATCATGGCCTGACTGGCATGACATGCTCATTCACGAGCCGTGCTCTGGCTTTTTCAATTCAATGTCCCACGCATGCCTTGTTGGCTCTTTCAGAACATTTTCGGGCAATTCATAAAGCCGGGGAAAGCGTCGACTTCACCTGAGACATAGCATTCGCCCCTTGGC
Organism: Durusdinium trenchii; assembly: GCA_963970005.1. Lineage (NCBI taxonomy): Eukaryota > Dinophyceae > Suessiales > Symbiodiniaceae > Durusdinium > Durusdinium trenchii. The sequence continues at coordinate 2,481,564 of CAXAMN010024694.1, read as the reverse complement.
ATTTGGTGCTCTTGAGATGGTGCATCACAGGCAGCCTATTCCAGTTGTATGTAGTCCCCGCTCCTTCCAAAACATCAGACATGCGTTCACACACACATGCACACTATATCAGAAGTGCTGAAGCACCTATCGACTCGACTGGGATCGCAAAAAATATATTCATGCACCAAACGTCTAGACCGACTGGCGTGGAATGGGTAGAGCACAAGTCAAATCCACACTTGCAGATGTGAAGCTAAGGCCATGTACCAGCGTGAGGACATCAACGTGGGAAAGCTGCTCAAGAGGCACAGTGGTTTCATCCCGTTCTTGGGGTATGGAGACACCGTACTACGAGTGAAGTGGAGCAAAAAAAGCCGGCTGATCCGGCTGCGTGCCGGGCTTGCGTTTGTTGTGGATGATTATATTCCTGCATGCGCAATGGACGCAAAGGTAGGATCCTTTTTTGCTTCTACCAAGTGTGTTCGTAGTTGCTTGTGGTGTTCGTAGTTGCTTGTGGTCGTCCGAGGGGGTATATGCTAAGTGTGGAGGGTGCCCAGGCCTGTTGTGGAGCCATGTGGAGCCTTGCGCACATTTCACCAGCATTTCCAGCAACGCCCAGGCTGCCTAAGGCAGTACGGAGCAAAGTGCAGGCAAAGGAGAGGGATTTGTCTTGTTCTGGCACGCTGATTCCGATTGAGCTTGGATATGCTCCATAAAGCTCCATGCACCCAAGCAATTTCTGATTCCTGTGAGGAGTTCCTGGACGAGTGCCTTGTCAGCCACACTTGGGCCTTTCTAGACGGTTGGCTGCAATTCCTGCCAATTCTTAACTTCAACCATTGACTTGTATTGCACATAACTAGTCCTTTCTAAACCAATTACACCTTAAGCGTGCAGTAGCTCGTTTGGTTCCTTTTATATATCCTGCCCGCGAGTGTAAGAACTCCATTACGTTTTGCTTTGCTGGCTTGGTCAATCAGGTGCTGGACCATTTTCAAGAAATACGATGTCTCTGAGCAGCATGAGCGGAGTTTGACCTGCAAACTGCAACTGGCTGGGCGCAAAAGCTTCTGGGAAAGCTTGTAGCAATGCAGTGTCTTTCCGTTACAGGGCAGGTTTCAATTGTGATGATCGAAGCTGACACCAAGCACGCTCAGGCTTTCCAGAGTGAAAAGCTTGAAGGCTGCAACCTTTGGAAAGCGTTGCTGGAGGCACCAGAGGGTTGGCTGTTTGCAAGTGCATCCGAAACTTCGACATGTTCAAAAAGGTGTTGTCCTTGGAGAGATTCATTGGGATGCGGGATGCTAGACCAAGCAGACCTTTTCAGAAGTCCAGCAACCTGCAGGCTTTGCCCGAGGCGTTTTCCCAGGCGATCCTCAAGAACCAGCACCTTGGCAAGCGCGGTAGTCTTGAATTTTGCCAATTAAGAGAAGGGGACCCTCTCAAAGCATAATGGCTCTAAAAAACTATATACTGTAGACAAAGTGTTTCATTCTTGGGCAAGCTATTGCTGAACCTTGAAGGATGTTCGGGCCCTCATCACGGATCCAAACATCTCAGGTACGGGTGGTCTTTGCAGCAGGACTCGGTTTATGCATTCACTGGCTGCGGCCGCGATGGTGAGCCTGTTGCTTGGCCTCGTGAAGCCCAGAACTCTGTGGAGTGGGCGCTTAACCAGTCATGTCATGTCACTCATTGGATCCCAAGGCTGTTTCCCTTATTAAGTTCCCCGAGTATGTCAAGTTCACCCTGGCATTGATCCTGCACAAATATAGCAGCGCGGCAGCATTGGATAGGGTTTTGCTGGCCTCCTCAAACACACCCACCCACACACACACACATTGCCACCATTGGGAGGCGCAAACGCCAATGTCCTCGACTGCAAGATGGCCCTCAAGCCGCAGGAGAGCAGAAACTGGGGAAGAGGAAGGAGAGAAGTATTTGGGAGAAGTGGTCAAATGAAAGTCTGTTGTAGTTTTTGTTTGATTAGTGATTAGTGCAAGTGGCAAGCTACACAAGCCTTTTGGGACGGCAATTGTTTTCGCAGTGGGTGGCGCATGGTCGCATGGAAAAGCTGCCCTTCGTGGAAATCCATTGCTTGTTTGGCAGTTGTGTCTCCAGTGCTCATGCCCAGTGCAAAAGTGCCATGTAAGATCATGTAAGGCTGAGCATAAGACCTGGCAGTCGTTCAGCTTCACTCAGGAGCTGGATCACAGCAAACGTCCTGACCTTACGCGGAGTCTCCCAACTCACTGCAGGTAGTGCAGTCACTGTGCAGTCTAAACTATCTCGAACCACCCGAAGTCTCATGAACACGTGGAGTGAGGCAAGACAAAGGTTGTGGCCAGCCTGGGGCCCGCATCTTGGAGCGAGGAGATGATCCCCAAGATGATCGAAGCAGGAACTGCACCTTGGCAAAAAGATGACTCTGGCACCCTGGCGTGTCTCCACAAAAGACATGAACTGAAACGGATGAATTCTCCTCGACCAAACCAGTTTCGGGATGTTTTGTGTGCTTTGGTTTGCTTAACTATGTAGTGTAGGTCTAGGTGTACCTATTGATCGAAATACCTATACACACATATTTACAGTACATTATATACATTATCATCTACCTAGTCAAGCTTCTTATCCATTGGACTGCCATGTGCCCCAGAGTGCCCCAACAGGTGTTTTTCCTTTCCATTGTTGAATTCGGTACGGATCCTTGAGGACTTGGCCTTCTGAATGGCATCAAACACGGAACCCATACAAGCCTAAACATGACTAGAACATACTAGAACCATCTAGAACAGTATCCTAGTCGGCTCACTGTTATGGAGATGGTTCTCTCAGTTCTCTCCGTTTCTTGACTCGTTTGGCAAGGACATTTTCCGTTTGAACTGCTCCCATCGTCGTGGTGGCGACTTCGAGCGCGTCTACCCATTGATCAGGCTTGACCTCGAACGCATAGATGCCCCTAGTAGCGTCCTTTGCTCCTAGTAGTAAGGCCAGGAGCCCCTAGTCTAGTTAGCTTCTTGTTCCTTTAGCCCCTGGAAGTTCTGGACTTGACCTTGATGTCTCCTTACAGATCTAGCTTTGATGCGAACCCCGAATCCCCAGTCTCGCCTTGAGTGTTGAATTGTGGACAGGAAGTATTCGAAGATGCTGGGCCGTCGTGTGGAAGTCTTGGGAGACCTGCAGGCCCCTCCGCGGTGATCATTGCTTGGTTGAACGACGCCCGCTTTAGTATAGCTTTAGTGTTTTCTCACATTCGAAAGGTTGATGTAGTGGAGCACATTCCAGGGCATAAGATACGGAGTATATACGGAGTCTAACCGCCAAGTAAAGACACATTATATATATATATAGCAATAACAATAGTAATAAAATACTATATATATGTTTTATATTCATTGTTATATACATGTATTTGATATGGCAAGTTTTCAATGATGCGACACAATGAAGCAGCGCAGGGCCCCAAGTTCCGTGTGGGGGAATTGGAGGGTGAGCCAGTGCCGTTGAAGGAAGGCGAGGTTGTGGAATTTGGCATTTGCAAGGACAGGGCCGTTCATGAGGAAGTGCAGAATGGGAGATGAGAGAGGGACATCACACGGGAGATAAAGTCGAAATCTGACTTGATCAAGCTCCACATCCCTGGCTTCCATTCTCACATGACTCACGTCTTTCTGAAAATGCATGGGACGGAGCCTATGCTGAATCTTCACCTCTACTGTAGGATGACAATGACCTCATCAAGCCGGGCCGCATCACCATGAAACCCACCACTGAGCAGCTGGCACTTGTGAAGGCTTGCAAGGTTGGGATTGACTCTTGGCATTTGAATTTTATGGTTGTTATCACCGTGGTGAGAAGATACGTGGGGTCTGGGCTACTGGGGGTGATGGGCTGCAAATCTTTGGTAGTTGGATGTTGGGGAAAGAAGGGGTTCACATGACATGGGTTCACTGCTTTCCGAGTTGTGACGGGTGACAACGTGTTCACGTTTGTCATCCTCTCAGATGGCTGTGGATAAAAAAGTCTAAAAGCCCCAAGCGTGCAGCATCGCGCGGCCGGTCAAATCTGAATGAGGGCCCGCAACCGAGCCGCTAGACCAGCCGAGGATTTGCTGATCGAAGATGGCATTATGAAGGCAGGGATATTGGCTCAGTTGCGACCTGTATCGTCGGACCGTCCAGCATGTTCCGACTGCAGGTCAACGTAGTGGAGAAGATTTCCGACACGGCGCCTCACTGGGCTGGGGGAATAGGGTTGCTGGCAGAAGAGACTCCATGGTTGTTTGAACCAGTAGGCTTGAGTGCACCAGTGTGTTGATGGATCGATTCGAGTCTGTCCGTGAGACTGAAGAAGGCACGAGGAGCGAACGTGTATGTAGTACTATATGCATATATATATATACTGTTTGTGTACATGTCGTACATGTTTTTGCGAGGGCAACATGTTGCGAAGAGCATGGCTTTGCCTCGGTCGCATGCAATGCCCACTTTGCAGGAGTTGAAGGTGAAGATCATCCGTGGAGGAAAGCTGAAGGCCAAATCCATCAAACAACCATGTCACCAAGTCACGCTGCAAGGGGTTCTTAAAGATCCCCCGCGCAAGAACACTCTAGACTGAAACTTTTCCTTGTTTTGTATGTAGAGATTTGCACAGAAATTCGTGGAAACTCAAAGACCTGATCTTTGGAGTTTCTGCATGACATCACCATGTCCGTTCTGCAATGCTTTTGTGTGATCCCCAGGCTCGCAAGGGCGTGAATGTGCCCGATTGTGAGATCGATTGCGCTGCCCTCACCACAAAGGCGTGGATGTTTGTCGGGTGGCACAGGGTTAAAGTGTTCATGGAGGACTACCTTACTTATGTCATTCGGAATTCAGACATTTATATAACAAGTGTCTACTGCTTAATGTTGGTGGATTTCTCAAGCATAGAACGGATGCCAATGGGGGGCATGTGTGTGTTTTGTGATGCGATGCCTGTCTGGACAAGGACATCGAAGATGCCGAGTATTTGTTGCAACTTGATCCTCCCGTGGAGTACATTTGCGCATCTTGAGCTGCACGAAGCAATTCCGGAACATGACTTTCAGATTTGTGAAGGGTGTGTGCTCTTCGAAGTCCTTCAAGGGCGGCGCAACCCTCAAGGCATGCAGCTCTAATATTGGATCCATTGTGCGTCCTGCTGGTAAATACCACAGCCCACACGCCAGCTACCCAGGTGTCTTTCGCTCAGAAGGGTCAGGATCTGCAAGAGCTCATCGACATCATGGATCGCTTGAAGGTTCCAGCTGACAAACGTCCGCCGCATGGCACTAGGAAGGGTGACTTTTCGGACCTGTGGGGAGGAGTGTGGGACAGTGGATGGCTCCGTAACAGGAAGTTGCCTTGGCTGGTTCTTGACAGGTTTCCTGCTACATGTTCTATTCAATCACAGGTTCGTCAGCTGAGCACAGCTCAACAGGAAAGGACAGACGAGCGTGTGTGACACTACTTGGTGGTTGCGGCTGTGACTTTGCCCAGGAAGATTTGCCCGAAGATCGAAAAGCCACAAGCATTGACCAACATCGAGGGCATCATTGAGAAGTCACAGGCGTTGATGGTAGCAAGGTGCGCCGCATTGCTGGTAGATGCTGGTAGCAAGGCGCCTAAAATGAGAGGCCTGTTTGATCGGTCCCATGCACTCCATTTGTGGGCCTGAAAGTTCATGTGCCACCAGGATTTCCAACGGGGCGTGGCTTTGATTTTGAAGAGGAAACTCCAGAGAGTTGTATGTATTGCAGGACCGTTCAACCGCACTAACATGTGAACCAGCATGTGTAAGCAGAAATCCTAGCCATTCAGGTTTAAATACTTGGATTTGGATGACTGAACCTTAGCTTGGACACATGTTTGATAAAAGCTTGCGTCAATAATCCTCACTCCAACTCTTTGACAATCTCAAGAATCGAACGACAGCACTAGGGGTGACCTGGGCGTTGAGCTCGAGCTGGAGCGTGTGCCCTTCGCACAGAAACTGCTGATTGCCCGAGCCAAGAAGGCGTGGGAACCGGGCCGTGAATCATTGTTTATTCTGAATGTTATTTGACGTCTTTCAGTGGACTTGAGCTTGAGGGATTTTTCGGCCTTGGATGTTTCAGAACACAGCTTCGAGGTATAAGTTAAGTTGTAAGCAATCTTTTTTTTGTGAAGAGAAGTAGGAAGTGAGAGAACTTGAGGAATGTCAAGAATAAGGTTTTGCCGCAATGAGTTGCGTATTTGCCCCAGCCACTCCCATGTTCATCGTTCTGGTGACCCTGGCGGCTTCTTATGTTTGGCGCCAAGGCCGGACTTTTTGTCATCAATGCCACCCAAATGGTCGCCACTGGGCTGAAGCGGCTGAAGCTGCCTTCCCACAGAAGGGCAGTGGGCGGGCTTGGCAGTTTGGACACAGATCAGCATGGACCAGCTCTTTTTGACGTGAAATTCGAGCAGAAATGATTCATTCACATGCACCTACCAGTTTCCTTAAAGATCAAAGGGATAAGCAGTTTGGTGGCTTGGGGCAGTTGATTTGCGCTTCTTGATTTGAACGCTTGAAGCTCAGGAGAGCATGATCGAAAATCCCGTGCCCACACGGTCTGAAGTGTGCGACCTGCAAAATGCAGTGCCACCTGGCTGATTTGTCCCTCCTCATTTATTATCCCCTATTGTAAGGGAGAGAGCCGTTTTCTCCGTGATTCAGACAGATGGTTTCGCTTCATCCTCTCCGTGGTGCTAGTTGGTTTTCCTCTTACTTCAAGCAGCCCGAGCAAGCGCCATATGATCCAACCATGAACCCTGAAAGAGCTTTAATTACTAATCCCCTAAGCTCGAGACACTTTTGAGGCTGCTTCCGTTACGTCGCTTTGCGTCCCCTTCACACTTCTGTCGAATCAAAAAGTACCAGCGAAAACTTCATAGGGATACCCACGCAGTGACTATTGCCCTTTGATCCCCCTTTCCTCTTCATTCACCTTTGTGTTTGCTGTGCTTGAATTGCCAAAGGAAAAGTTAAAGAGTCAAAGTGTAAACATAGGGAATCAGGTGGGGTCTTGAAAGAGACTCAACAGGAACGCGAAACGTGGGCACCGTAATTGTTTCCAACATACAAACCGAAATTATATATATATATATGTACATATATATATATTGTTTATCATTGCTTGGGCGTGTTCGAGACACATGTTTGTTTCCTGGTAGGACTTCATGATTGATCATCCAGTCCAATCGTGTTGAAGAGCAGTAGTCATGGTCCGAACAGGAACCCTCAAGATTCAGATGTTGGCTGCTTTGAGACTGCTCGATAAACTTATCTTCTATTTTGGAGTCCGTATTGCTGGAGGAAGCTCGTTAGAATACATGCAGGTCACAACAACCCCTAGGAGAAGGTGACGGGGTGACGGAAAAGAAAACAACTGGACTTGTGCACCAAAAAGCCTTCACCGTTACTGTACATCCTTCCGCAGTCTCACTCCAGTGCACCACGTTTTCAGCGCGAGGTTCGATGGGGCTGATGCAGTGATGCTCAGCGGAGAGGCGGCCAGTGGGAAGTTCCCGTGCGAGGCGGTGATGGCCGAGGCTGATGCAGTGCCTTGATGGCAGTAGCAAGGACGCTACTAGTAGCTCCTGGCCCTACTACGAGGAATAAGACGCTACTAGTAACAAAGGGCATCGCCACTAGTAGCAAGGCCGCTACCAGTAGCTCCTGGCCCTACTACTAGGAATAAGACGCTACTAGTAACAAAGGGCATCGCCACTAGTAGCAAGGCCGCTACCAGTAGCTCCTGGCCCTACTACTAGGAATAAGACGCTACTAGTAACAAAGGGCATCGCCACTAGTAGCAAGGCCGCTACCAGTAGCTCCTGGCCCTACTACTAGGAATAAGACGCGACATCACCACCCCCTTGGGCACTCAAAATGGAGGGGGGACCTTTTTATTGTAACTTACATTTTCGGGGGGGGGGG
>CAXAMN010024694.1:2385571-2454610 GCA_963970005.1 Durusdinium trenchii | reverse complement strand
CTAGTAGCAAGGACACTACTAGTAGCTCCTGGCCTTGCTACTAGGAAGAAGAAGCTGCTAGTAACAAAGGGCATCGCTACTAGTAACCAAAAAACTGAGATTGATGCAGTGCCTTGGTGGCCGGAATTTCCACCAGTGTTGGGGCCCAGGCGCTTGAGGCAGAAGCCGTCCGGGACTTCTTGAAGCCACAGGCCCACGACTGAAGCGTGTAGCGATGATGCGTGACATGAAGAGACCAGCCCTGGAGAGTTTCTAGGTGTACATGAATTTGAGATAGTTTGAGTGAGTTGTGAGGGGCCCAGCTTTGTCAAGTGTAACGATTCATTGTGGGCAGGTTCCCGATGGCACGGTGGTCGATGAGGCCAACAAACCGCAGGAGCTTGATGAGACCTGACAGAGGATGACAGAAGGATTTGTGGATCCACAACAGGGTACAGGGCACCCATGTGTGCAAGCCTGTTCATGTCAATCATATCCTTATTGTGGATCTTTCCGGCATATATATATATATAGAAAAACAAACACCGCATTTTGAGCTGCAATTTTTGGTGATTATGCGGGGCATTGCACGTCCATCTAAGGACAGCAAGCGGCAAACTCAAGTGGTTGCCTCGTTGGGACCTGCGTCTTGGAGCGAGGAGACCCTACTTGCAAGCAGGGCGATGCCATTGTCATATCTTGCTGGTGAGGCATAGAGGTCATGAGGCCCACCACATGTTCTCCACATGGACCTCGCGTGTAGTGATGCAGCAACGTTTGGATCATTGATGATATCATTGTAATCAGAGTTGGCTGTTGTCAGCAACACGGCACGACTGTGATCAGATGTTGGGAGGGATGGCTGGGTAATTTACAAGTCCTCGCCGTGCAGGAGATGATTCCAAAGATGATCGCGTCAGGGACGAACATTTTCCGCCTAAACTGTTCCCATCGCCGTGGTGGTGACTTCGAACGTGTCTATCCGCTGATCCGGAAGTATGCCAAGGACAGCATGCCGCTAGTAGGCTCTAAGATATGATAAATAATTTAAATACCTCCTCTTACTGATTTTCAATGCAATTGCAATTCAACTTCAGTGTTGTTTTGGAGCAATTGTCGCAGGTGGTTCAGCAACCCAATCATCTCCAAGAAGTGCTAGCCTAGCATGTGGGTGATAAGCCACGCTCCCTGCCAGGAGATGGGGAAGAAGGTGGAATGCCTGGGTGACCTGCAGGCTGGTGATCAATGGCCGCCAGATGCGGCTCATATTCAAGTGTCATGCGTATAAAATTGCCGGATGAATCGGTCAGATTTCAACAGGGTTTTCCTCGTTGGACAGTCTCAGGGGTCGACCGTCTCAGAACTCGACCCGTCCAGGGCCCCAAGTTCCGTGTGGGCGAGCTGGCGGCAGACCCTGTGGAGCTGAAGAACGGCGATATCTTGGAGTTCGGCGCCATGGCTCCGGGCACCATGGGATGTTGGGTAGTGAAAGGCCTGAGCAAGGAACGTTTTGAGTAGCGTTGGAAGCATATGTACGATGAGATATCAACTACAAGGTGGTCCAATAAAATCACATTTTTCATCAAGTGGTCTTGACTGTCATACAGTAAGTCTTAGATATGTTATGTTATGTTGTTTAGATTTAGATTTGTTCATCTTCAGATATATGATATAAGTCTACAATAGTCCAAATTAGACTTTGAGTGATATCACAAGGGTTACCACCACCACCACTGCAATAGCGGAATTTGGGACTGGTAGTGACCATACCTCATCAAATTGCCATGTGGATCCATTTGGACCTTTTGCATCCCTTTGTGCTACCGTGCTACAGGGCTGGTGCTTCTTTCATGTCACATTGCATGGGATGACTGCTGCTTGTAGAGGTTGGCAAGAGCTTGCCCAGGTATTTGCAAGGATGACAGTGACCTCATCCGCCCTGGGCGCATCACCATGAAGCCCACTGTGGAGCAGAATGCCTTGGTGAAAGCTTGTACTTTGCCGGGCAAGAAGCCTTCTCTAGACTCTAGCCCACCCTTCCCCCACAACCCTGTTCTTAAAGTTTCTATGCGAGTTCTGCATGGCATAGCATCGCCATGTTTCGTTGGTGCTGTTTTTTTGGCCACAACGGTTTTGCACAGCAATGTAGAACTGAGCAGGTAAGCCCGGAACCCCTTTGCTGCTGGAAGATGGCATCATGGAGGTGAAGGTCGTGGAGAAGTGTTCTGAGACGGAGCTAAAAGTGGTGGTGCCTTCGCATCAAGACATTGAACGAGTTCGACCTTATATATATATATATATGTATGTCCGGCACGGCCAGTGGATGCCAGTGGGCAGTAGGTTATGGCATGTTATCATGAAATCGGGATCGCCTTCTTGTTTGAGGTCAACGCATCAGGTTCTTGGACACACCGACGTCAACCCATAGTTCAGCACGGCCTTCCATCAGGCCTTTCAATGTCATAGTTCTTCCATAACGAGATTTAGTGATCTACGGCCGCCAACTGCTTGGCCTCTGCAGACCGCTTGCTGGGAGGTCGGAAGTATCAACTGGTGGGATACTTTAAACCATAGGTCATAGGACCTCCTAGCACCTGATTCTTGGATGACATGACAATGACATGTTCACACCGAAGTGTTTTTCCTCCAAGCTTGGGACACGGCACCCGCTTTTCGAAGGTTTTTGTATGACTTCCGTGATGATTCGAGAGGACGGTCCTGGACCGTCAACCGTCCGTGCCTGAGGTGATCCGAGGAGGAAAGTTGAAGGCGCGCAAGGGCGTCAATGTGCCCGACGTGGAGATCGACTGCGCCGCCCTCACGGAGAAGGACATCGAGGACCCGAACTAGCTGCCAGAGCATGCCAGAGCCGAGTTTGATACCTGTGGTCACTGTGGTGACTGTGGTCAGCAGAAACCCTGCAAGATAGACACCGAAGGGGCGGAGACTGTATACATTCTGCAACAGCACTGCAGTTTGGTTAAGGAACAGCAGTTTGCATCGCTGTGAGCTGTTTGGACTGGATTTTGACTTGATGCATGATGCTGATGTAAATTTAAACATTCAGGATGCCGAATACCTGCTTCAACTGGACCCACCTATTGAGTACATTTGCGTATCCTTTGCTCAGAAAGGCCGGCTGGGAATCGCTAGTTTAATATATGCAGCACCCACGTGGTTCTGAATTGCCAGCAACAAGTGGGTACGGTGCCGCCATGGTTTCGCACGGTGCCGCCTCGTTCGCACCTCGCTGGTTAGGTCAAGATTTGCAAGAGCTTATTGACATCATGGATCGATTGAAAGTGCCCGCTGACAAGCGCCCCAAGATTTGCCCCAAGATTGAGAAGCCTCAGGCGTGACAGGGTGATGGGTGATGGCACACGAGGCACCTGTCAAAACATGGTACGTAGAGCCGAAGATGTGAGCCGCCTTCAATCCTTGAGATTTTGCACAAAACCCAGGGAAGCGATGCCCCCCCCAACAACATTGTCCAAGTGGATTTGCTTGACATGTGTTTCTATTGCTTCTTCTTTCACGAGCTTTTTGATCTGAAACGTATATATATATATATAATTCCACACATACTTGTAAGAGGCAACAAGCATTTCCCGTGGGGCCAAAACTCAGGAAATTGAAGCGATACCCCAAGCTATGCCCTGGATCATGTCAGTCCATCACTTGCGGACTTACATAGGTTGACTTGAAACCAACCAAGATGTTGCGGCAACAGCTTGGTGAATTCTGTTAGCTGCTTGCATAGCGCTGCTACATAGTGTCAGCTGAGCTTTGTGAAGTTTGCGTGCTTGTCTACTTTGAGTGCTCGTGCTCATACATACACTTGTTTGGTTGAAGCCTGCCTTGACTATACAAGAAAACGATGCCTCCCTTCCAAGCTGAAGTCTAACGTTGTGCTGAGGGAACAGATGGCCCCCCGCAATCTACATGATGACATAAGATTGAACAAGGAGATTTGACAGCCGCACACACACACATGGCCTTTGTGGTACTAAGCAGCTTGCCCTCAATTTTTGGCAATGCAGAGCAGAAGAGGTCCTCTCCAGAGAAATGACATGAATTGAATAAACACCTTTGACCTTCCATCAATGAGAGGTCCTGTCACTCTGTAATTACATCTTTATAACGAGATGCACCTGAAGAAGGTCACCGTCAAGCCAGCATAATCGTATACCATATACTCCAGAATGTGCGGGGTACTCACTCACCAATCATTGACATCATTGGCACTTTTCCTTGTCAAACCCTTTCAGTTGGTTTTCGCCAACATTTGAAGGCCTTCACCAACATCGAGGGCATCATCGCGAAGTCCCAGGCACTCATGGTGGCACGTGGTGATCTCGGCGTGGAGCTGGGCCTGAACCGTGTGCCCTTCGCGCAGAAACTCCTCATCCAACGTGCCAAGCAAGCAGGGCTGTTTGTGATCACTGCCACACAGATGGTGGAGAGCATGATTGAGAACCCTGTGCCAACGCGTGCGGAAGTCTCTGACTTGATGAGCCTCAGTTGAACCGGATTGGGGCTGCATTGTTTTTTCCAGAAGGTTCTGCTCTCTTCAACCGTGCTAAATAAACTATAGTAAATTTCCTTAAGAATAACAGTACATTGCACACACACACAGGCATCGTGTTTATTGTATATACTTATGCATAACTTATGCATATATATATACATACACATGACGTGCCTTTGTCAAACATTTCAGGTACGGTATAATCATGTTTCTAATTTTTGCTTGTTTCATTTGCACGCTGATGTCTGATCTCCAAGTGTCCATTCCCGACTACCCCAGCACCAGCTTATCATGCTTATCCAGCCCTTCTACGAGCCTGAGGAATGCTGTTTGGGACGGCACAGATGCAGTGATGCTCAGTGGTGAGGCAGCAACGGGAAAGTTCCCATGCGAAGCCGTGATGGCCGAAGCCTCTGCAACTCGAGAGGCGGATGTGGGGGGCAGCGCTATGGGCTGCTGGCCATCGGGTAGGAGACGGTATTTCAACCATTTTCAGCACATTTCAATAAAGGGTGCGTTTTTGAATTGTTGGTGTATGTATATAAATGCCAATGCGCATTATGAAGCTTCTTGTAGCATATTATGCGCATATGAAGCCGGAGTCAGAATAAAGAAGCTGAACATTCTTACCCTTGGACACCATAGATACGCACATTATATATATATATAGATACATATACATACACATATACTATCACAAAGGAAGCTCATATGTTGCAGGACTTTTTTTTTCTTGACCTCGCATGTTTTATTTGATTAACTCATGGCTCAGTTGCAATTCTATCCACAGAAGCTAAGAACGTTCAGAACTGGATGTTCTTAAGCCGCATACCTGGACACAGTGGCAGGCAGAGACCGTCAAGCATCGCTTGCAGAAAGCTTGCCCATATGTGGCAGCTCAGCCTAAATGAGAGCATCCACAGATGTGTTCAAAGCAGTGAGAGAATTGAACGTATAGCGTCACGGCTGCCTTGCTTTTGTTGCTCAACCAATTCAATGGTCCACAGGAAATCGGAAATCCCTTTCCTTTGTATAAATACTTGGACAGTTGCTTCGAGCCGTTTGCCAGCCATGCCAGACATGCCATCCATGCCTAGGCCATTGACAGCCGCTTGCCATTGCGTCCACCAAGAGCCTTGAACTGTGGAATGGCGCTGAAGCGACAGGAGACGGACCACAACAAGAGGAAGACGAAGGCACGAGAAAACCGCAAAGGTATGATCACCTTCACTGATATGTGGATTCAAAAAGCAAAGTTTGGATTCCTTCCAAAGCATATCGACACTGTTCTGGATACTTGCTGCTTTTCTTTCCGCATCCGCATCACATGCAGGATCATGCAGGTATTTGACCCGTTTCCCCTCGTATCCCCTCGTTGGTTTTGGCCCTTTCGGAACTGACCCGTTTCGGGACCGAACACATTTTCTTTTCACCGCCAGGTGGTGGCCAGTCTGGGCCCTGCTTCCTGGAGCGAAGAGATGATCCCGAAGATGATCCAGGCGAGTTGGGGGAGACTGGTTGCACCGAAGAATCCCTGCAAGTTGGACATGTTGAAAGGTGAGCCCCCCCCACAGCTCTACCAGCTTGGGAGATGAAGCATTCTCGAAATGGAAGCTTGTAGCAGAACAAAGTGGGCTCAGTATGCTTGCCGTGGCTTGACCATGCCGCCATGGAGCTGGTCAAAAAAGACCCGCTCATTTTGATCAGTATATATATACTGTATATACAATTTATATATCAATGTTCCACTGTTTACGGTGCTACGTATTGCTGAATGCGCCCCAGTCAGGCCGGCGCCGACATCTTCCGCCTGAACTGCTCTCACCGCCGGGGTGGCGACTTCGAGCGGGTCTATCCACTGATCCGGAAGGCAGCCCAGGAGCTGGGCCGAAAGGCTGGAGTCGGACATTCCTTCCATCAAAAGCGTCATGACCAATAAGATCTACGATCTCTTTACTGGCTCTTAACCGGGGCTCCGCATGCTGTTTGAGAGATTCGGTTTTTAGAATTGGCTTCTTGGTGAAAGCTTCGCAATTCACCCGCAGACTGAAATTGAAGGCTTTCAAACCATGCACACTCGAGCACTGGGAAGCTCTCCGGTGTCTAAAGGGCTATCATCCGGAGTTCTTGCGGCTGCGCCAGGTGGAGTGCTTGGGAGACCTCCAGGGTCCCAAGTTCCGCGTGGGTGAGTTGGCCAGCGATCCAATCCCGTTGAAAGATGGAGACGTCTTGGAGTTCGGTATTTGCAAGGCTTCGCCGGCCGCGCGATGTTCGCGGAGACCGCGTTGGGTTGTGTAGAGGTGGGTTGTTGTGTCTATGCATTCCTGGCATGTAGCTTCATGATGCTTCATGGTAATTGACTCAGTCCCTTTGTACCTTTGTCATCCTTTTTGGTGTCAATGTGGGGGTACGTTGGAACTTGGCCAACCACTGCAAACTTTTTGGCGGTGTGCACCAATTGGCTGAAGGATGACAGTGACCTCATCCGGCCTGGCCGCATCACCATGAAGCCCACAATCGAGCAAAATGCTTTGGTGAAGGCTTGCAGCTAGGCTTTACATGGAGGGGGTGTTTTTCGAGGAGGGTGCACAGTCCTCAGAGCTTTCAAAACGTGGATGCGGCATCGGAGAGAGTCCTTGCATGATCCAGCAGATTCCAAGTGCTGACAGTTGAGATCCTTCAGATGTGTTTGACATGTCTTAGGTACTCCTGGCACACCATTGTTGCTGGAAGATGGCATTATGGAAGTGCGCGTGGTCGAGAAGCTCTCAGACACCGAGCTCAAGGTGAAAGTTGTGACTTGGCAATGAGCTCAAGAGCAGAAGTGGGGAACATGGCCCTGGCGTTGAACAAGAGCATATTTGAAGTTACACACATATTATATATATTTTTACCTGTGTGAAGAGAGTATAGAGCATCTGTTCATTATTTGATATTATTTGTACCGTTACATCGGTTTGGTGGATTTCTTCAGCCAGAGCTTTGGCTTTCGATCTAGTAGCTGTGCAAAAGAACACTATGGTAACAAAGAAACTACTAGTAACAAGGGCATCGCTACTAGTAACAAGTGCATTGCTACTAGTAGCAAGAAGCTACGACTAGCTATAGAATCGTTGCTTTTTGGGACTTTCATGCAGGTTTGCGTTTGCCTAAGCATTTCGATGATGGATGGTCAAAGCGGACTGGACCATTTCCTGGGTAGAGCCTTGTGTGTTGCTTGCCATATAAGGTCCGTGGTGGGAAGCTGAAGGCTCGCAAGGGTGTGAATGTGCCCACGGTGCAGATCGACTGTGCCGCCTTGACGGAGAAGGACATCGAGGACTGTGCTGCACGGCACTAGGATGGATTGGTCATGGGTTTGCCAATATGCTGGTAGCTTGGTGACTTGCTTCCACCAAGACAGGAGCAAGCGTATAGTTGATGTTGGTGTTAGTTGAGATTGTAGAGGAATGTGGTGTTTCACGCCCCATAGTTCCACTTCCACAATGTTTCACACGCTCCTTGCACAGGATGCCGAGTACCTTTTGCAGTTGGAACCCCCCATCGAGTACATTTGCGTGTCTTTCGTGCAGAAGGGCCAAGACTTGCAGGAACTCATCGACATCATGGATCGCCTCAAGATTCCGCAGGACGGGGCCCCTAGACGATGCCCAACAAAAACATTGGATCATATGAGTGGCCTAGTGGCATTCTATAATCATCTAAAATATTCTACGCATCTTTGAGGCGGCTCTCTTTATGTCAAGTTTCCCCAAGAAGCCTTATCCTGCACCCCATCGGTAGCTTTTTGTTTGGTTAGGAGCTACTCCATACTTGCTTCCCCAAGTTAGGTCAGGCCATTTGGTTCCAGGGAGTGCTGCGCACTCAGTGTAGCGACGGCTCCCTTTTCCGAGCTCGGTGGCCACGGCGCGGCCCAAGCGCCCGGGTCGTCTCAGATGGTCACAGGAGCGCCGTCCAAAAATCTGCCCGAAGATCGAGAAGCCACAGGCGATGTCGGCGAGTAGTTTACGCTGAGTATATCAAGGCGTATCGAATAAAGCATTCCCAAATTCTTCGATGATGATTGTATGGGTGGTAAGATAAGAGTTTCGGAGCAACGCAGTTCTTTCGGGTTTGTTTCCTTCTTTGCCCTATTCATCCAGCTGCTTTGGGCCACTGTTCGAGTTGTTTCGAGAACCCACCCTTCATCCCAGGCACTGACCAACATCGAGGGCATCATCGCCAAAAGTCAGGCGCTCATGGTGGCGCGTGGAGATTTGGGTGTCGAGCTGGAGCTCGAGCGTGTGCCCTTCGCACAAAAGTTGCTCATCAGGCGGGAGGTTGGGATGGGCTCGTGAGGCTTCATGAGTCATCGGATTGGATTTGATTCAATCTTATAGTCATGAGGATTGCATGCACCACTAGCCTCAGGAGAGCAAAGGATGCTGGTCTTTTCGTCTCCTGGATTGGCCTTCTCATGTTTTTGCTTTATTTTAGCGTGTGTGTGTGTAAAATTATTTTTGATTATTTTTGCATGGATTTGAATTGATATGACCAGTCGGGTGTGTCGTGCAACTAAATACAACTTAGTGGCCGAAGAAGACAACCTTTAAGGTCATCAATGCCACGCAAATGGTGGAAAGTATGATCGAGCGGCATAGCTGCATTGAACATTTCAGAGAAATAGAGAGAGAGAGAGAGAGAAAGAAGGAACGAAGGAAGGAAGAAAGAAAGAAAAACAAAGAAAGACAGACAGACAGACAGACAGAAAGGGAAGGAAGAAAGAACAAAAGAAATAGAATAACGAACGAAAGAAAGGGAGAGAGAAAGAGAGAGAGAGAGGGAGGGAGGGAGGGAGGGAGGGAGGGAGGGGCGAGAGAGAGAGAGAGAGACAGTGGCGTGGCTTGTAGCACGCACTGGTGCTTACATGTTGAATTGTAATTGTTTGCTTCCAGATGTTTGTCGGACACATGGTGTTCGCTTGTTTGGCTAGCAGCTAGCATGTCCCGCAGCATCTGAAAGCAAAGCTCAAGAGAGCCCTTCTCAACCCAGGCAGCCGATCCCCACCAGAGCAGAAGTTAGCGACTTGCAGAACGCCGTGTGGGATGGTGCCGATGCTGTGATGCTTAGCGGCGAGGCAGCCAGTGGCAGGTACCCTTGTGCCCTGGCCGATATCACTTGCGCGGATCTTATGCTGTGCCAGAGTCACCTGTTGTGGGAGGCCATGTCATCCCTTCTACTGCCCTGTCGTTTCGTGGGTTTTTGCTGCACTATCTCTTCAGGACAAGGCTGAAGTGAGCCGACAAATCCACACCTCTCCCGTGTTTTTGGGCATCTCCCACGTGCTCAGGCGAATCGGTGATGGCAGAGGCGGATGCAGCTCTTGAAGCTGAAAGTGTGAAGCACCTCTTCGTACCTCAAGTCTTCGATGACTATGAAGCTTGGCCGAAGGATGCCGAAGGAATGTAACACGTTGCTGCATGCTCTCGAGATATTGAACTGATACTGTGAACAAATGAAACACGTATGTGATCAAGTCGGTATGCAGCCATTCGCATTCGCGTGCCCAGGTAGTGGACGAAGCAAACAAGCCCAGAGAGTTGGACGATAGCAAGAGGAGGACCAAGGTGGTGGCAAGTCTTGGGCCATCCTCATGGAGTGATGAGATGATCCAGAAGATGATCTTGGCTTGGACCCCCAGGGCTGTGGCTGCCTTCAAAACACAAATGCCGCTGAAGGGGACTTCCACTCAACGTGGCCAGAAAGTCTTCTGATCCACTGTGATCCACCAATTGTATCCTACTGTAAGGTTGTGGACGTGGGAACAGAATTATACTTGACCACCGCAGTCAGAGTGGACCGTGCAAATGCATGTGCACATACTGATACTCGATTTGTTTCGATTTGTGCACTCTTCGTGACCAATGTGGCCTGTCGCAAAGGTTTAATTGGTTTATCCTCAACCTGCAGGGGTGTCAGTGTTTGCACATATCGTTTCCAGGTTTCCAGCTAGAGCAATCCAGATTTACGCTTCAGGCAGGCACCGACATCTTCCGGCTAAACTGCTCTCATCGCAGAGGCTGGCTCGTGCTGTCAGGAAGACAGTGGAAGTGCATCATTAATGTGAGAAACCACTCAGCCATTTACCTCGAGTCTTTGTGATGGAAAGACCCCCTGTCCATCCATGCCACTACCTTCAGCACTACTCATCCTTGGTGGCAGGTGGCGACTTCGAGCGAGTCTACCCCTTGATCCGCAAGCACTCGAAGGTGACGGTCACAGGGCCAAGGGCAAGCATAGACGAGCAAAAGGGCCAACACGTTCAAATAATCTGGATGTGACAGGAGAGCGCACACACGCAAACATGCACGCACACACACACACACACTTATGGATATGCGTACTGACTTGACAGCGGTGCCACACGCCAGCCTAAGAAACCCAAATCCTGAAAGATCCAGGAAAGTCCTAAAGAACCTGGGGGTCTTCAAGAGGAAGTAAGGCCCAAAGCGCAAGCCGGAGTCGGAGCGACAGGGTGACGTCGTAGCGTGCAAGTCTGCGAAGCCCACTAGCACTTTACAACATGTCTCGGTAAATGTTAAAAATCCAGCAGGTACACAGAGCTGATCAGGCTCTGCTTCCGCACAAGTGGATAGCTTCGTTGGGTGCAGTTTCCACTGTGCTCTGCACCCCCCTGCTCAAAACAATTCAAAAAGAATCCCTGTGACTACAAGGGGCACACACACACACACGCCTCCCCAAAGGAGGCGCTCTTACCTAGTAGCGTCCTTGCACCTAGTAGTAAGGCCAGGAGCCCCCAGTAGCGTCCCACTCTAAGGTCCCGACAGGAGGGAGGGGTAGGGAGAGAAGAGAGGAAAGAAAAAGAAGAAAGGAACAGACTGCGTTCCCAGGTACGACACAAGCGTCCAAGGACACACCAAGAGAAAAGAAGGGTTCCCAGCTATGACGAAAGCATCCAGGGACACCCAAACAAGAAGGAGGGAAAGGAAAGGAAGGAGAAAAAAGAGAGAGAGGGAAAAGAGAGGAAGAGGACAGGTGTTCCCAAGCGTCCAGGGACACACCAGGGAGAAAGGGGTGAACCTGAGTATTACATTCAGGAACACCCCAACAAGCGACGGGGGAAGAGAGGGGTGGGGGGAGGAAGGGGGACTAAGCTCTCGACCCTCGACAGATTCCAATGAAGTTTAAACATGCTTTGACCGCTATGGTCACCTTGTGCCTTGCCAAAATGGCTGGCTGCTTTGACCGCTGCAGTTACGTAAAGGCATGAGCCAACTTGGAATTCAATAATTCGTCAAGTCTTGGCAAATAACTTTGGCGTAAGCCTTCTACGCCCGCTCTGGGCACGTACATATCCGGGCAGGGGAGATAACGACAGACACCCGTTCGACGGGTCCACGGGAGGCACTCTACGGGCTCATCCCGGACTGGCACGAGGTCAGACACACTTATGGGCGTACCGACTTGACAGCGGTGCCACACGCCAGCCTAAGAAACCCAAATCCTGAAAGGCCCAGGAAAGTCCTAAAGAACCTGGGGGTCTTTGTAAAGAGGAAATAAGGCCCAAAGCGCAAGCCGGAGTCGGAGCGACAGGGTGACGTCGTAGCGTGCAAGTCTGCGAAGCTCACTAGCACTTTACAACATGTCTCGGTAAATGTTAAAAATCCAGCAGGTACACAGAGCTGATCAGGCTCTGCTTCCAGCACAAGTGGATAGCTTCGTTTGGTGCAGTTTGAACTGTGCTCTGCACCCCCCTGCTCAAAACAATGGCACACACACGCACGCACGCAGGCAGGCAGGCTGGCAGGCTGGCAGGCACGCAGGCACGCAGGCACGCACGCACGCACGCAGGCACGCACGCAGGCACGCACGCACGCAGGCAGGCAGGCAGAGAGAGGGAGGGAGGGAGAGAGGGAGGTAGTTATAATATGTGAATATATATATATATCTATATTTGTATACTTTCTAAAGAAAAGACAGTAGATGGAAGCAACTTCAACGCGTGCTAGGAGCTGGGTGTGAACGTGGCCTGCTTGGGCGATTTGCAGGGCCCCAAGTTCCGCGTGGGAGAGCTGCTGGGCTGCATGGTTTGGTTTCTACAGATCATCGAACCGTTCATGTAATTACATGTTTGCGTTAGATGAACTGGGTTGCTTTGGGCAACCAAGCATACTCAGGCTGGCTGCAGATCCGATTCCCTTGACCAACGGAGAGATCCTTGAGTTTGGTGGCTAGGTGGCAGGAAGACACAGTCTGCATCAAGATGTCTTCTGTGCTTTCCCTGTGGAATGCGGAGCATGTCAAGATATGATGAGGACAAAAGATGACTCAGATGACAAAAACATGGCAATCCAAGGAATTTGCAAGGATGACAATGACACGATCAAGCCTGGACGCATCACCATGAAACCAACTACTGAACAGAACTTGGCTTAAAGTTGATCAAGTTTTGGAAGACGTTTTCAGAATGTCGCAGATGGAGCAACAGTAGGACTCCCAACAAACCATGCCGCAATATCGGAGATGTCCACTTGCTGAGCTGCTGAACCAGATGATGTCCATAGATATTCACAGATTTTTTGCGATTTTAACGTCAGTCGAATCATCG
Organism: Durusdinium trenchii; assembly: GCA_963970005.1. NCBI lineage: Eukaryota > Dinophyceae > Suessiales > Symbiodiniaceae > Durusdinium > Durusdinium trenchii. The sequence continues at coordinate 2,441,495 of CAXAMN010024694.1, read as the reverse complement.
TGATCCCACGGGTTACTCGTTGCTTTGGATCCAGGCCACGGTTGTTGGCATCCCACATGGATTCCGGTGAATTTGGTGTTTAGATGTTTTGATGATTTTGGATCCGTTCTTCTGACGCTGCTGCTGCTTCTTGCGCGCCGCTTCAGGAACGCCTTGGTCGAGGCCTGCAAGGTGGGCACCGTGCTACTCATCGAGGATGGATTGATGGAAGTGAAGGTCACTGAGACACTTGGAATGGAAGAAGTTTTTTTTGATTAGTAAGTCTATCTCAATAAGCTATATATTATGTTGTTTTGTCCACGTATTTTCAGCTATCCCCTGGAAAAAGAAGACCGCCCTTTAAGATTGGTTTTATTCCAGCATCAGCGAAGACTTCAATGGCTGTCCAGACTACCCCCCAAACCCCCCAAAAAAGAAAGGCCGTGAGAACCAACCATCGACAAAATGGCTGCCCCTTTATCCGGCAAAGATTGGCCCGCTTGGAAACAAGAGTTGACGTTCATGCCTATAGATTCCTCAGTGCCAGAGCGGACAGCTCCACAGTTGTTTGTTGGAGTTCTGGATGTACAACGATGATACAAGATGAGATGTTTTGAAAGGATGTCGAGTGGAAAGAATGCCAAGTTCGGGGGCAACGGGTCGAAAACGCCAACACCGCGCAATCGAGGAAAATCTCCAACACCGAGCTGAAGGTTGAAGTGATCCGCGGAGGCAAGCTGAAGGCCGGAACTCGAACCTACGACGTTACTTTTACAGCTCCGTTATCATCCACTCTATGTTTGCCTTTTCGTGTTTGGTGGGTGTCTAACGAACTTCACTGCTTTGGCCTGCAAAGAAAGATGTATACAATTAAAGATTAAAGACATGCTTGCCCGGCGCCTCCTTTTCTCATTACCATTCCTCACGCTCTTCCAGAGTGCTGGTGTTATGGTCGAACTCTTCCAGCGATCGCAAGGCTCGCAAGGGTGTCAACGTCCCGGATCTGGAGATCAATTGCGCAGCTTTGACCTCCAAGGAGGGATGTTTTTTGAGACGGACAATGGTTAGAAACAATTGAAAACAAAAAACGCACTGGAACATGCTGGAACTGGAGTGCAGGATATTGAGGATGCTGAGTTTTTGCTGCAGCTGGATCCACCCATCGAGTACATTTGCGTGTCTTTTGTGCAGAAGGGCCAGGACTTGCAGGAGCTCATTGACATCATGGCGCCTGGGCGCAAGCCAAGTTGGAGCCCAATCAGTTCCAGGGGCCCCTTTAATAGCCACGTCTAGTAATATATTCACTATTATAACATGTAGGTTGCGAGGACATCCCTACTTAGCCATCAGCAGGTTTCAACACAGGCAGGTCCATTCCTCGACAGGCCACGGCAGACCTCGAACCCACTAAGTCGTCAATCCTTGCAAACAACAATAGGAGGCTTGTAACGGTTTGTAGCCACACTCTTGCTTCAAGCTTTTTTGCCTTTTTCGTGCAGCCCACTCCCAGAACTCCCCAGCAACAAGAATGCTTTGTGAAGTTTAGTTCCCTCAAAATCTAAGAGCCAAATCATTAGTGCAAGTGCTTCTTCAAGCAAGCTCCCCCCCGACCTCAGGCTGGGGCAGCTTCCTTGAAGAAGCGTGAGCTATCCCGAGTCCTAGCTAGGAGCGAACTTCTCCTGACCTAATTAAGTAAGGCGCCTACTTAATTAAGTAGGAGCGGCCCCCCCACAAAAAACAGAAGCATACTGTGACGCCTTAGAGCTTAGGATCGCCTCAAGATCCCAGCTGAACGACGACCAAAGATCTGCGCCAAGATCGAGAAGCCACAGGCGAAGATGCGGCCGTGAGAGATGGCTTTCGGAAAGCTGAAAGCTGATAGGACGAGCAGCAATTATGCATATAATATTAAGACGATTCAGACTTGAGAGCAACCAAATTTGACGAACTTAAATGACCAAGAGTTTAACAATCCGCGTAGAGTTCTCCGGCACTGAGGTGCCTTTAAAGGTTCGCAAAGCAAAGCACCCACCTCTTCCGAAGTCCCAGGCGCTGACCAATATCGACGGTATCATCGCGAAGTCCCAGGCGCTCATGGTGGCCCGTGGTGATCTCGGCGTGGAGTTGGGCCTGAACCGTGTGCCCTTCGCTCAGAAGTTGCTGATCGCACGCGCCAAGCAAGCAGGGCTTTTCGTGCCTTGGTGATGGAATGCATGGTAGCCAGACTCTGCTGAGAGAGAGAGAGGGAGTCTTTCAGGCTATGCATTTGAGATAGACGCGTGGCCAGGAATCAAGTAGAAGTTAACTGTTAACTATTTAACCAGTAGGAACCCCAGAATCCGAATGCGTGGCTTCTCTTTAGGTGATCAATGCCACTCAAGTGGTGGAGAGCATGATCAACAACCCAGTGCCCACACGTGCTGAAGTGAGCGATGTGTGCAATGCCGTTTGGGATGGTGCAGATGTGCCCTGTCTTAATCGGCACACATTTGCAAACGACTGGGATTGTAATGCCGGAAGGCCCACCGAGCTCTACTGAATTACATGGTTCAGGAATTTTGTTCCATGTGTTGTCAGGACAAGCAAACTCGGTATCGCAGCATGTCTTTGACCAAGCCAGTGAGTCCTACTACTGTCTCTAGTTAGTCTAGGGAAACAATGCATAAACCGATCTGGCTCACGTGTCGCGCTTTCCTTTGGCAGAGGAGCATCCCTTTCATTAGGATTTTCTCTTCAGAATTGTGGTATCTTAGGCTGTGATGCTTTCTGGAGAGGCCGCCAGTGGCAACTTCCCCTTAGAGGCTGTGCCTTGGCATGCCAGATGCGTGACGGGGTTGGCTTAGGTTTGCTACTCCATATATCTCCATACACTTACATCGTTACATCCTGGATCCTCTGGACGCACGGACGGCTCACCTTTTCGACCGGTCATTGCACTGAGGTCATGGCTGAGGCTTCAGCTGCACGGGAAGCGGAGTCGGTGAAGCACCGCCTGAGGCGTGCCTGCCCCCCAGTAGAGTCAGGCGGGGACATCGGTCGTTGGTGGCATGGAGGTGGCTTGGACAATAAGACCCAGGGGGCTGAGGGTCCAATGTTCCATGGTTTTATTCTTATCAATTAGCTTTGCTTCTACTAGTGGATTCTTGAATGACACCTCAGTTTTGAGCCATGGCGGGCGCAAGTGCCCGGTGACGCTGTTGTTCCGGAAAGGGCTGACTGGTTTTTAGATGTAACTTGTTGTTAATTTTGAGGCGGAGCTTTCAAGGTCAAGAGGAGCAAAGAAGTTTGACGCGTGATGCCAGAGACCAAACCCTTGAGATGCCCAGTGGTGATGGTGGAGAATCAGTTTGCGGTTTGGGAGGATCACTGCACCGTTTCCCACAAGTCCTCTTTGTTGAATGCTTCATGACATGAGGGTTGAGAGTGTTGGCTGAGAGGACGGACTCGTTTCATTTTGCTGTTCTGCGGCATGCTGTAGAGGGATGTAGGGGGTTGACAATGCTTTGCGACATACAACTGCCATCAACTGCCGACCTACAGGTGATGTCGTGCCACCAATGCTGCACGTGAACATGGGCAACAAGAAGCAGGACACCTCCACAGCATGATGGGAGGTCAGGGATGCTCGTTCAAGACAAGTCAAGGACAAGTGGTAGGGTATAGGGTGGGAAATGCCTTGGACTGGCTGAGCTTGAAAGGGTTTTACTTCTGCTTCACCTGCTTCACTTGCTGGATGTCGCCTTGTGGCTAGTGCTTTTTGCTTTTTGCCCGCCAGTAGATCGAGCCACACCAGGAGACCAATGATGCTCTGAGGAAGACGAAAGTCGTGGCCAGCTTAGGCCCAGCCTCGTGGAGTGAGGAGCGCTTTGATGTTTTCGATCGGTTCCGAACGTGGCTTCTTGTTCCTAGCAGTAAGGCTAGGAGCCCCTAGTAGCGTCCTTGCTCCTAGTAGTAAAGCTGGGAGCCCCTAGTAATCTTGTTCGTCTACTCTTCCGAGGGCTGCACTTGTTTGGAGGGTTTGGGTTTGCTCGCTTGTGTGTGGACGCGCGTGCGAAGTCCCCAATTCCAGACATGGGGGGTTCTCCAATCGTGCATTTCAGCATACTTATCGGACCTCCAGAGAACTTCAAGTTTCAGCTGGGGTGATGAGCCCTTGGTGAAAGCCAAGTCGGTCACCAAACATCCCCCTTTGCACTAATTGAGCGCCCTTTTGGTCCACAAAGAGTATACCCAGTCTTGAGTATAAGTAGATAAAACAGGCAAACAGCGGCAAACCGTCATTCTGTGAATCACCCACCTTCGTTTCAGTTGAGGAGATGATCCCCAAGATGGTCGCAGCGGGCACGGACATCTTCCGCTTGAACTGCTCCCACCGTCGGGGTGGCGACTTTGAACGCGTCTATCCGCTGATCAGAAAGGCGGCACAAGATCTTGGCAGAAAGGCGGTGCTGGGCTGCACTGAAGCTTTTGAGCGGATGTCCCGGAAATTATGTGATGTGATAGCATATAGGCCATACAACATATCAGAACAATGAACAATGATTATCATACTATCGCACTATCTCGTATTATGTCATATCTATTATTCGTTTGTATGTGTAGTGTGTCACTATGTCATGGGATAAGGGTTGTGATGGGTCAGTTCGACGAGCTTTCACATCAAGCTTGTTATGTTCGCTTCAGTTGAGGGCAATTATATAGATGTATAAGAAGACGTTCTGTTGCTGCATTTTTCTCATGCAATCATCCTTCGAAGCCTAGCATTTCAAACGCAAGCTCCGGCAGGTGGAGTGCCTTGGAGACTTGCAGGGGCCCAAGTTCCGCGTGGGTGAGCTTGCGGGCGATCCCATCGAGTTGGTGAACGGCGAGATCTTGGAGTTCGGCATCTCCAAGGACGACAACGACAACATCCGCCCAGGGCGAATCACCATGAAACCCACTTTGGAGCAGAATGCCTTGATTGCAGCTGCAAAGGTGGGCATTGACCTGCTCTTGGAGGATGGCATCATGAAGGTTCGCGTGTGGTTGAACAAACACATCATTTTGGAGGGGAACAATTGCAAGACCAGCTTAACTTTAACATGCTCAACATGTTCGTAGACTAGCTAGCGGATGGCAGATGTGACGTTTGGTCATTTATGGCGTGCTATTCACGGCTGTTCACACATAGGCCAGGCCTGTTGCAACAGACCTGGGTGTTTTGCCATGTTTGAGGTGAACGTCGTTGAGAAGCTCAGCAACACGGAATTGAAGGTGAAGGTGGTCCGTGGTGGCAAGCTGAAGGCTCGAAAGGGTGTCAATGTGCCAGACGTGGAGATCGACTGCGCTGCCTTGACGGCCAAAGATATCGAAGACGCTGAGTTTTTGCTGCAGTTGGATCCACCCATCGAGTACATTTGCGTGTCTTTCGTGCAGAAGGGGCAGGACTTGCAGGAACTCATCGACATCATGGATCGCCTCAAGATTCCGCAGGACACAAGGGGACTAAAGTGAGATTGAAAGGGCCCAGCTTGGAAGCATTGTACAGGGCATTGGAAAATGGAAAAGGGTGTATTAAAACCGGTCTCGGCTTACAAAAGCCACCTTCGAAGGTCTGGTCTCGGCTTTAATCAATGCCGCAATGCCTTAATAAACCTACGAAGCAATGCCTTTACTTTCAGCCAGGAGCGACGGCCCAAGATTTGCCCAAAGATCGAGAAGCCGCAGGCGCATCAGTTGGCCTATGGTATTTGTTTCCTGGTGCGGGGACCTTGTGTTCAATATCCACACTTAATGCTCTTGAACAGCCCATTGCTGTTGCCATTCTATAGCTTGTTGCAATTCCTCAGATGAACTTGTCAAATTGACCCCACCAAGTCATTTCCTGGCCTCACTATGGGGCCCACCAAGTCCTTCGCAAGGCACTGACCAACATCGATGGCATCATTGCCAAGTCCGAGGCGCTCATGGTGGCACGTGGGGATTTGGGCGTCGAGCTGGAACTCGAACGGGTGCCCTTCGCGCAAAAGTTGCTGATCCGAAAGGCCAAGGCCGGATGGTCGCATTGTTGGACGCGAGTGTGGGAGAAGTTGCTGCGATGTGATTGGGAAATAGTAGTAGGAATACTACACACACACATATATATATATATATTATATAAACACTACATCTGACTACTTAACCATTTCCATCCATTTCCATTATTCTACCATTACAGGTTTTTGATTTGTGTTTTTTGTTTGACTTGCCAGGATGCAGGCCTGTTTGTCATCAATGCCACCCAGATGGTGGAGAGCATGCCCCCAAGCTGCAAGAATCACATGAGTATGCACCATAGCGTGGCATGTCACGAAAGCTAGCTGTAGCTAGCTGGAGTCTGTCTTGCTTTAGCAAGGAGGATGGGAGCCGAGGACCTGAGTGCAGATACCTGATTTATCAGGCTTTAACCCCCCCCCCGGCGGGTTCAACTCCACCCTTCTCCTCAGTACCTGCTGCTGCTTGGTCTCTTGCTGCTTGCATGCTTGGTGCTGCTGATTGCCTTTGGCTGCTTGCTGGTTGCTGCTGACGTGTTGGGGCATGAGCGAAGAGTTCGGTGGGGGAAGCGGGTGATGAAGAGTTTGGTGATGTTTGGTGGAAGCATGGCAGTAGTTGAGTTTTCCCTTTGTGCATCCTATAAATTCCTATATTAACTATTAATTAACTATATTATTGTCACGCTGCCCCAACTCGTGTCATGGTACGGTTGATGCCATTCATGCGGTTCAGGGTTGCTGCACTTGTTGCAACGCAACACTGCTGCTGCCTTTGCTGCTGCTGCTGCTGCCTTTGCTGCTGCTGCTTTGCTGCTGCTGCTTTGCTGCTGCTGCTTTGCTGCTGCTGCTTGACTGCTGCTGCTGCTGCTTGGCTGCTGCTGCTTGGCTGCTGCTGCTGTTGCTGCTTGGCTGCTGCTGCTGCGGCTGCTTGGCTGCTGCTTGGCGGCTGCTTGGCGGCTGCTTTGGCTGCTTTGGCTGCTGCTGCTGCTGCTTGGTAGCTGCTGCTGATGCTGCTGCTGCTTGGTGGCTCCTGCTGATGCTGCTGCTGCTGCTTGGTAGCTGCTGCTGATGCTGCTGCTGCTTGGTAGCTGCTGCTGCTGCTGCTGCTGCTTGGTAGCTTCTGCTTGCTGCCGCTGCCGCTGCTGGTTACAGTTATTGTTGTTGTGGCTGTTGCTGCTGCTGCTGCTGCTGCGGCGGTTGCTGGGGTGGTTGCGTGTTGCCATGTGTTGGCTGTGTTGGGGTCGTATTGGGGGGGCGCTGTTGGCACTCTCCTTTTCCCTTGGCCATGGCATGTTGCGAGGCCCGGCCTGGCTTTTGCTGCCTAAAGAGCCCCAGCGTTGTTATTTGCCTAGCTTTCGCCACCCCCCCGCTGGGCCACAAGTGCCATTGGCTCTTGGAAAATCTCCGGTGGCAGGTCACAATAATAATGGCTCCAACATATTGCAACCTATGTTGAAATGTGAAAAAGTGTCAACAAGTCAAAGCCGTGAAGATATCCTTGTGATTCCTTGTGCCTTTCGTGCCTTCAAGACGATTGGCCTCAGAACTCAGAGCTCCCATGATTGGTCGCAAAATCCTTCTCCTGAGCCTTGTGCGAGGATCGAGAGCCCGGTGCCCACACGGGCAGAAGTGAGTGACCTCCAAAATGCGATCTGGGATGGTGCAGATGCTGTCATGCTGAGTGGTGAGGCAGAGAATATTCGGGTATCGCTATGAATCAGCTTGATTTCATTTTGATTTATTCCCCGACCACAGCTAATTGATGCCTAGTCCTAGAGACCCATAATGTGCCCCACGCTTCGACCTGGAGGCCATCCGTGTCTCCCCTCCGAGAACCAGAAAGACCAGTGACCAGTCCGCCCCAGACTTGACGATGCTGCGAGGCTGCCAGTGGCAAGTTCCCGTGCGAGGCGGTGATGGCCGAGGCCGAAGCCGCCTTGGAGGCTGAGAGTGTGCCTTGGCTGTGTAGGGTGGAAAACACCAAAAGAGACAATTGAGACTGAAATGGAGTGAGGGGGACTGGATGGGACTGGACATGATAGAGCGTTGGGCGGAGGAATTGGGGTGGTGATGATGATGGTGGTGGTGGTACTGGTGAGGTCAAAGATCTCCTGCAGCCGCGCCTGGGCGTGGACTACTTCTGCGACGAGGGCAACAAACCTCGAGAGATGGACGACGCCAAGCGCCGCACCAAGGCCAGGTCGGTTGGTTTTGCAAGTTTTGAGTGGGTGTAGTGTCGGTTGGGTCGGTTTGAGTGAGTGTCAGTTTGAGGTTTGAGTTTTGCAGTTTGGTCGGTTGGTTTCGCTTTTGGGCTAAGAGACTGGATAATTGGATGCAGAATATGTGCCTGTGTTAACATACTCCAATCACAAAAAACTACGATCCAAATATCCCCCCCTTCTGGCAGGTGGTGGCAAGCTTGGGCCCAGCGTCATGGAGTGAGGAGAGAGAAGAGGGTAGCCTGCAGCAGATCTAAAAATTGGAATCAGCAACTATACAGTACAGGAAGGGCTAGCTATCCAAGGAACAGGCGTGGTGGCATGCAACCCCAATTAACAAGGAAGTCTATCTATAACTCAATCAAGCAATCAATCAATCAATCAATCTATCTATCTATCTGTCTATATATGTTTATCTCTACAGACACTATCTATATATATATATGCCGTGTTGTCCATTCTGTTCTATTTGTCGTTCGTGTTTGTTAACAATGTTTTGCATATTTTGGGCCAATGCTGTACTTACTCAATTCGTTTGGTAGGTCAATGCCCAAGGCACACAAGCCATCGCAAGCCTAGAGGGGTTCACAAGACACTTGCCAAGCTTATGCCCATGGTCAAGCGAAGGAATGGTTTAAGGTCTTATGAGTTGTTTCAGGAGATGATCCCCAAGATGATCGAAGCAGGCACCGACATCTTCCGCCTGAACTGCTCCCATCGCCGTGGTGGTGACTTTGAGCGTGTGTATCCGCTGATCCGCAAGACCGCTCAGCAGATGGGCAAGAAGGCCAGCCTACGACCGGCACTCGCAGACTTGGGCCCAACAAGGATTCAATGGTGAGTGGGTATGGGGTGGACATTGGGGCCCCACAAGACGCTTGCGAATGGTGTTCCCACCGTTTCCCTTCACCAGGTGGAGTGCTTGGGAGACCTGCAAGGGCCAAAGTTCCGTGTTGGCGAGCTGGCCGGAGATCCAGTGGAGCTCAAGAATGGTGAGATCGTCGAGTGTCCCTGGCTGGTTGGATGTGTTTGTATATCCATGTTGCATTTTTATCCAACTTGGGGGCGGTGATTTCAATGAAGGAAGCAACGCCAGTTCCCAGCATGGATCTTCAGTATTTGCTGCATTCTTTTGCAGCCCCCGTAACCCCACCTTTCCATACCTTTCCCCTTTGACACAGGCGTGCCAGACGTCCTGAGAGACCGAGACCTGGCACTTGCCAGGTTCGGCATTAGCGTGGATGACAACGACAACATTCGACCTGGGCGCATCACCATGAAGTCGCTTTGCTATGCTTTGCTGAGTTTTCGACAGAGTTCGGGCGGTCTGACTCTTCAAAACTGAGTCTTCACATTTTTTCATGATCAACCGAATATAGTTAGTATGTAGCTGTGTCAAGTGCCAAGTTCATCCCTGATTAATATTAATTAACTATAGTTTGAGATTTATGCTTGAGTACTTTTTTCCGTCACTGGCTCTTTGGAAGAACCTCGTGCAAATGCGGCAGTTCGACGTTGCAGGCCAACGACAGAGCAGAACGCGCTGGTGAAGGGATGCAAGGCGAAGAAGAATGAAACTCTCCTGACCCAGACATAAAGTTGAGGTGTAAGAGTCGGAGAGGAGAAATGGTTTTATATGGTTTTATGTTATTTGTTGACTTGAGCCCTAGTGAAATTGCATCTCACACGGATGCATGAGCTTCCGTGGGGTGCGGTGAGATCATCCCCAGATCCCAAAGGTTTCAAAAGAAGCTTTGACCTGCGGATGTGGTGTTGAAAAGAGTGTCATGATAAATGACACACTGAGGAATGCTGGTACATACATAATCATACACATAGGTTGTATGTGTTCCATCGACGACTATACTGAATCACGCATCCAGCCCGGCAGGTCGGAACGACCCTGCTCATTGAAGATGGCATCATGGAGGCGCTTCGATTCGCTTGGCTGCACTCGCTCGCTCGGTCTCGACCGAGCGCTCACGGCAGGTCATTGTCACCGAGAAGCTGAGCGATACTGAGCTCAAGGCCGGGGACAACTTATGAAGTCAACGTGCTCCTGGGATTTTCTGGAGCCCCTTCTGCTTCACCGTGTTTGTGCTTCTCAGGTGCAGATCACCCGCGGCGGAAAGTTGAAGGCCAGAAAGGGTGTCAACGTGCCTGACATCGTGGCTCGTCCTAAAGCAGGTTCTTTCCACGGCCTTCAGGCCCTCGGCAACTGCAGATCGAACAGTGACAAGCACCAGCCAGTTATTGTAAATCCGTGATGGTACATGGGTTATTTCAATTAATCATGGTGTTCCGGACGTCCAATTTCACTGAGACTTGAGGAAATTGATTGCGCAGCACTCACAGTGAAAGACATCGAGGACGCTTCGCAAGCTGGCATGTTTTTGTTGCAAAGGTCATTGGGCTCTTCAGCCGGTTTCAGATGGGGTGGTCCCCCAGCTGAAAGGCCCAGAAGCAATAAGAAACACAGAAGCGACGATCCGGATCACAGGATGCTGAGTTCCTTCTGCAGTTGGACCCTCCGATCGAGCCTGGCCCTAAGCCACTTTCTGTAGGGAATGCTTAAAAATATACCGGAATCAGATGAGTCCGACATACCTGCGTTGTGCTTTGGAAGATTGAATTGAATGAAAGATAATGAAAGCATCGTTCATAGGTACATTTGCGTTTCCTTTGCGCAGAAGGCACAGGATTTGCAGGACTGGAGCTCATTGGCACAAAGTTGTGTTACTGCACACAGGCTACAGTAGCATTTCGGGAAGTTTGGAATGGGCTGGGCTGCGCAGGTGCAGGATGTTGTAGGAATATGTTGGGATCGGCTCGTGTACAAACTTAGTAGACCTATATTGTGTAGTTGCACGCCTGGTTCAATGAGTTGTCTACTGTTACGTATAATATATTACAATATATTATTTAATATACATAGAGGTACGATATGAGGCTTGTATAGGTGTCATGATCATGCTGACCACCTGTTTCTGGGAATGGGGCAGATGATTTGACTGCTTCACTGCTTTTAGGTTGCTTGCGCTTGCGACATGCACCATGCTTCCAATTCTGTGTTGCGCTGCAGGAGCTCATCGACATCATGGACCGACTAAAGATCCCAGCAGAGTGCCTTGGTCATGGCGTTTTTTGTTGCAAAAAAAGCACAGAACCAACATGAACCAACCAAGCTTTTGATCAGAATGTCTGAAGCAGATGCATGCAGGACTTGTACCTACCTTTTGGAATCTGGTGGAGTGTGTTTTTTGAGTTCCCAATTTCACATCTCACATCCTGCCAAGGAAACGACCCAAGATTTGCCCAAAGATCGAGAAGCCTCAGGCTCTGACCAATATCGAGCCGTGGCTGAGTACTCATTTCTTATGAAGAGCGCAAAAGAAATCTCGAACACACCCACAGAACGAGAAATTTGCCGTTGAAGTCGGCGGCCCACTTTGGGTGTTGGCGTTTTTGGCCCAAATGGTTTTGAGTGAAGTAGCGTCCTTGCTCCTAGTAGTAAGGCCAGGAGCCCCTAGTAGTGTCCTTGCTCCTAGTAGTAAGGCCAGGAGCCCCTAGTAGCGTCCTTGCTCCTAGTAGCGATGCCCTTTGCTCCTCGTAGCTTTTTAATGCTCCTGTGGTTGGCTGAGGACGGCATCATTGAAAAATCGGAAGCTTTGATGGTTGCTCGTGGTGATTTAGGCTCGCCTTCATGGGAGAATTGAACAATGCTCTAGGACTCTTTTGTTTTTAATAGTGGTAGCTGGACATTGAAGAATCGCAAGCCAGCAGCTAACTTCAGAGATTGGATAAACAGAAGAAGCTGCTCGCAATGCTAATTAGCACACCCACCAAGACAACAAAAACTCAGGGGCTGCAAATCGAAATGACAAAATAGCATAAAATAGCAAGATGGGTGAAGTATGAATCGGCCTTTTTGAAATACAGAATACGTATATGAATCGCCTTGTTTGATTCTGATATCGAATTTGGAATCTGTATGAATCTGTGTGAGTTTGGGCATCTGACGTTGGACACTCAGGTGTGGAGCTTGGCCTTTGCCGTGTCCCCTTTGCGCAGAAGTTGCTGATCCGCAAGGCTCGGACCCCACGGCAGGCCGAGACCACTGGAAACAACAAGCATCCAAACTGCCTGAGGTGGTTGAGTTGAGGATTTCTTTGTAACACTAGCAGCTTGGCAGCTTGTAGTTCTATCAGCTTTGGAGGAGTATCCCAAATCTTTGCGATTTGTGCGGCACATTCCCACCATTTCCCGATCTGCTTGCGAAGACAAACGGGGAGATGGTGCTGGACAGGCCAAACAGGCCGGTCTCTTCGTGATCACCGCCACGCAGATGGCCTCTCGGGCAAGGAGGAACATGATGGAACATGTCATGACCACCAAGGGCATCAAAAAGCATCGAGAATTAAGTAAAGATTCGCATGAAAAGGAAAGAACATGAAAGAACACATGAGTGCAAACAAGGCAAACTAGTCATTGGTATTGTTTGCTCCCGGCAAATCATTCTTCGGTTCTCACGCTACGTATCTTCCGTTCCTTTGAAGCCCTGGTGCCATCTCCTCTCCTTACCTGACCAAACATGGCCCAAGAAGACCAATAGGCCAAACCATGCCAAACTTATTTTGTTTAAAACCATTTTGCAACCGGAGAACTCGCTAAGCCCCTTTCAAGTCACAATCAAAAGATGGCTGGGAGACGTGTCTAAAAATGGCTATGCCGTTTTCTAACTAGCAACAAGAAGCTACTAGGAGCTCCTGGCATCGCTGCTAGGAGCAAGAACGCCACTAGGGGCTCCTGGCATCGCTACTAGGAGCAAGGACGCTACTTCACTTATTATTTTTTAAAATCTATTATCATAATATGGACTCTCTGACGATGCAGACTCCATTTGTCTCCCGAGGTGGAGAGCATGATCGAAGCGCCCGTGCCGACTAGGGCCGAAGTCTCGGACCTTTGCGCCTTGACAAGTCTTGACACCTTTTCGTTGGTTGAAGGGTGATTCAAAGGCTGGTAGAGAGGGATAGAGATAGGGGCAAATGAGATTTTTTTAAAACAAAATATATAGTAATATTAAAAAAAACAAATATATATATATATATAGATAGAGAGAGAGCTATATATATATATATATTGATTGTAGTGTAACTAGGACTGCTAGCTAGGATATTGACGATGTGGTGATGGAACATGATTCAACAAAATTCATGATGCCACTAGTGGGGAAGGCATTATGTGTACATATTGCGAATTCTTCATTGCCCACCAGCTTTGCACAATGTCACAGATGTGGCTCCAGGCCAAACTTTACCAGGGGTTTTGTACTTTCATTTAGCTGTTTGCTAGGTGGAATCTATTCGATTGCATAATGGGCTGTGATGTGAATGCAAGGCAATGCTGTGTGGGATGGCACCGATGCGGTCATGCTTTCTGGAGAGGCTGGATCTCGATGGATCTCGAGAAGTTGTCTCTTTTGCCTTACCTCGCAGGTCTGTTTATCATAGACACACATCTTCTGTCAGGCAGCCAGTGGCAAGTTCCCATGCGAAGCAGTGTTAGCAGAAGCTTCAGCTGTGAGAGAGGCCGAGTCAGCCACTTTGCTGAAAGCACGCGTCGTGATGACTTGGCCATCATATACCCACATGGGCCAGGGGTGAACAGGATTCAAGATTCCAAGTCATCCAAGTCGATCACCTAGCTAACTGCGACAGGGGCACAGTTTACGAAGATTGCCTGCAGTCGTGCGCCAGAATGCGAAGCAGGAAGTTAAGTTCGCTGGACGAACGAACAGGCAAGAAGACTGACGGAGATTGTATGGTAGAGACATGCACCGACATTGGACAGAGATTAGCATCTTTTGATGCCGAGGTAGAGCATAGAGTTTTCCCAGCGCCTTGGTTTGCAGGAGAGGCGAGGTGTAGTTTGAAGACAGGTCCGGACATGAATGACTCAAGCCATTGTCCAGAGTTCAACATGTCCCAGTGCAAAGATCTCAGAGCAGCGTTTGCGGATCTGAGGCGATCCCTGCGGTGGTTTGAACAATGGTTTCAATCTGAGCAGTGACGCTCTTAAACGGAGGTTTGCCCGGATGCTCGACTTGTATGAATTTGTATAGTTTAGTTAAAATAATAGGACATACACCTCATGCTCGCAGATCTGATCTCCAAATGGGAATCACGATTACTGGTAGCATACAAAAGCAGAATGCCACCGATCCCGGCTATCCAGGCTAAACCTTCAATCTTTTCTCATTTGCTTTATTTGCCGGCCAATTAGCGGAGACCCGATAGCCGCTGCTTAAAGCAGCCGTGAGCAGGGCAGCCGATTTGACCACCCTGTGCCTGGCCTGATGGGGCCACCAACACCTCACCCAATAGCACCAGGCCGCCTCTGTGGCCATGGCTCCTTTCGGATCGGACACAGGGCCACCAGTATCGGTGGGCGTCGACGGCTCAGCCGCCAAAGGGTTGTGCTGCTGAGTTCGGCTCATCTTTGGAGGTAGTTTTCTTAACTTGTGGGGTGGGGAGGCAGGTGCTTCTATAATTTTCTACCTCTATAGAGGTTATTGAGACCCCCCTGAAAGCCCTTATACAGGACAGGACTTGGGCCTTGGATGGCTTATTTTTAATTGCCATGACAAGTGCTGAACTTTTGGCAATGGGGATGCATGTTGATGCAGGGACCATCAGGTACCAAAGTGGTACCTTTTTTCCAAAGTTGGGCCATCAGGAATCGCCCTGCGGAGCGCTTCTTACTGCATTTCCAGTGCGATAGCCTCTATTCAGCCAGTGAGCTCGTCTGTCCAGTAGAGCAGGGCATGTGTCAAAGATACTGGGGCTTGGTTTGAATCCAACTCACTTGGCTGCAGTTTTCACATTTGGAAATGCCGGCAGAACAGGAGGGGAGACCTCCCTGTTCTCCATGCGTCTTTTTTGGCGTCTCCAATCGGAGCCGGACTGCTCGACTCGAAAGAAATGGCAGGGTCCTCCATAGGTCCATCTGAATCTTTCGGATCAACTACAAGAGGTCAGCGTGAAATAACCAGCTACATGCACAGAATAGTGCATTCATAATTCGATACTGAGAGCAGCTGTGTTGAACACATGGCCACTGACAGGAACCTGTGGTCTGCTCCACGCGAGGGGTGGAGGAAGGCCACAGGCGGGGTGCAAGTGGTGCAAGTGTAGCAAGTGTAGCTGCCCCTTTGTTGGTCAACCAAGTTCCACGCCGTGCTCAGCAGACTGCCAGAGGTGATGGAAGTTATGCTGAGTTCTGTACTAAATATATATTTGCATATATAGCGTCAAGTCTCCGAAAGCTAGTGGTTCGAGAGAAAGCTGACCGTAGCAGGTTCTACTCTTCAGTTGCCCATTAGATGGGCGAAGTGCCAGGACCCGTGGGGGTTGTTAGGACTGTTGCACTGGTGGCATAAGCACCAGGTGGTTGTGACTAGTATTCGTAGGGCTTAGCTTGGAGTGGTGTTTCTCTCGCAACTGGGCTGCGAGACTTCCAGGTCGGGGTGGCAAGAGCACCGAAAAAAACTGTGTGAATCTGGTTAACCAACCCAACATTCCTGCAGGAGATGGCAGGGATGGGGGTTTTGGCGCCATTGCCACTGGCAAGGGCCTTGGAACACAGAGAGGGCAATCTGATGCACTCACAATCTTCCTGCTGCCATCCCAAGAAGCCAAAGAGGATCAAAGAGGTTTCCAACTCACCGGGTTCATTCATTTGATTCCATTTGTAGTGACTAAGACAGTAATTCTTCGCAGTCCCGACACATCGAGGCATTGAATCAATTGCTGCCGCCCTGCAACTCTTCGACCTTTGCGAGCCTGTGACTTGACCGCACCAGCATGACCAATCAGCGGCTCTCGACCAACAGCGGTAAGCGGTCGGCAGTCGAGCCACGGACTGTTCTTCCGGGTGGCTCATAGCTTTGGAGTTGCTGGGGGTGACGCACGACGCCCATCTGTGACCCATGATATCCGCCCCAAGATCAACAGCCTTGCAAGTCTGATTTCGTCCCTGAGGACATGTTTCAGATTTCAGACTCATGACTCAGTTACTCCTTTGGAAACCTATGGGGGGCTCCCTGGTTTGTGCTGAGATAAGTCAGCAATCAATTGATTTTGAATGAGGCTGAGAGTGGGGCCAGCATTGCGTGGAGCCCAGGAGCAGCGAAAAGGGCTACGCGGCTACTTGCTCCGGCCAGTCTTGGGCTTCCAAAGGGCAAAAGTAGGTGGCCTGCAGACAGGAATTGAACTGCTAGATGACTTGGCGTCATCCGCAGACATACGACGATCCTTCTTCTTGTCTTTGTCAAGAGCACCTTGTGTTGCACAGCTGCGGGTAAGAGCCTGTTAGTTCGCCCCGTGTTCTGGGCCCTGCCAGCCTAGGCCCTTGACAAGCTCAAGCAGGTATTGAAACAGCATGTGCCTTGGCAGGGCTTGTCCTTTTGCTCAATGTGGGATTTGGCTTTGGCAATCTTGCAACAAAAGTGGTTGGTGCGGCTAGCGGTTAGAATTGATCATTTCGAGTTTCGAGATTGCCGTCGAATATTAATACTGTATATCAGTATATAACAGTACATAAAATTCTTCACATTTAGTTCTTTCGAGCACCTCGGGCACACGTCGAAGTGTGCGTTTGATCGTGACGACATGTTTCAGCCCGGCAGGTGGGGGAAACTCATGACATCGATCAAGTGCTCAGGCGCAGTTTGATTTGTGCTTCGTTCGTCGATCGTCGTGAGCAAGCCTCAGAGTGGGGGAAGTCATCCTTCGAATTCACAGAACAACATCTCACCAAGACTGGAAGACTGGAACCATGAAGTATGAAATACTATGAACATCTATCAACCTTGAACATCCGTGATCTTGCACACCAGGCCTTCGATGTTTTGAAGCAGTTTGCTGTGACAAGGCCTCTCCGAAGTGAGACTGGCCAAACGAGCATGGGGGATGGCCAAGTAGACTTCCTCAGCTACTGGCAGCCAGGACCCTAGGCTGTGGAGCACAAAGCGCCACAAAGACTTTGGTTGGACGAACGCATAGCTCTCCCCAGAATTTGCTTGAGATTTTGAAGCCAGAAGCCTGCCAACCAAGCACTTTTCCTGCTGAATGCAGAGGCCTGTTATATCCTGCTATCCGCTGCTGGAGAGCATACGCCAGAGCAGGGGGGACATCCATGTCCTTGCATCGACCAAGGTGTATGGATAGCTTTTTTCGAGCGGCAAGCTTGGTGAGAAACACTTGCCTTGAACAAACGATCCAGCACTGGAGCCATGATTCTGTCCAAAGTCAGTGCTTACGCAGTGACCCAGGAAATTAGTGGAGGACGGGCTTTGTTTGCATTTCTGCATCACCATGTCCTGAGAGGCTTCTTCAAGTCACGCTCTTTGCTTTAGAGTGTTTTGTGGAACAGTCTGGTCCTTGTTGGCATCTTCATGATTGACCAACTTGCACACTCAAAGCCATAGCAGAAAGGGCAAAGGGGAAGAAGACATGAACAGCTAGGAGCAAGGACGCTACTACGGGCTCCTGGCCATACTACTATAGTAAACAAGGACGCTAGTAGGACCAAAGGGCATCACTTCTAGGAGCACGGATGCTACTAGGAACAAGAAGCTACTAGGGGCTCCTGGCATCGCTACTAGGAGCAAGGACGCTACTACACCCAGTGAGATTCAAAACGCATTTGCAGGACCTGGCCGGCTCACAGAGGCTGCGGTCCAGGGAGAAACTGTTGGAGGCCCCAGTGGACATGTTCCACAGCTCCTGGAGCTGTGACACCCAGACAACTTGAACGGCCATAGGACTTAGGTCAATTGTGGAACAGATTCGCTTTTGCTTTTTTTGGGGGGGGTCTCTGCAGACCACAGGCATTAGGCATTCTTGCAACAGATCAGGCGGAATGCTGAATCTTTGCCCTTTCGGATTCTGCTGCACTATGTAACTATGCAGATATCTATATAGAATATATAGACTCAATGTGCCTGCCGGAACTTTGGACACAACTCCACGTCGGCCTCAAGAAGATAGGGTTGTTAGCAACACGACCGCCCCCAAAAAAAAGACACAACACTATCATATAGTCATACAGTATCATTTGATTTTCTGAAGTCGTGTCTCACCTAAGAAGCTGAGGATACCATCCGAGGAATGCGGCGCTTCCGGGATGGGGTTGGGGTGCTCAGAGGGTGGATGCTGGAGGTTTGGAGACATATTCTGGAGATGCTTCGCAGAAGCAGGCGTAATAATTACACAAAAGAAAGACAGAGAGAGGCAGAGAGGGAGGAAGAGGGCAAACAGAGGAAGAGAGAGAAAGAGAGAGAGAGAGAGAGTGCACGAGGGAGAGCTCAGATAGAGGTCGCCCGGTTCTATTTGACATCCTCACATGGGAAGCATATTTTTTGGGTGTGATGAGGTCTTACAGCTTTGGCAGGGTGGGAAGGATGTGATCCCGTCAGTGCAGCTCAAGGCAGGACGGCTCTACAGAAACTGATGAATGATATATAGTTATATGTATCGAGAGACTTTCAGATGCTTCGATGGGTGGCTGAAGAATGACAAGGCCACCATCTAACCAATAATGGCCTTCCAAGCCAATAGGGCAGAACAGAGTTCTATTTTTATTTGATTTTAAGTGAACCTTTTTAGTGCTGGTCTTGTCTCACTGGAATCGGTCGCCTCTGGCGGGCTGCTGCAGCTGGGCCGCGGTCGCTGCGGTCGCCGCGGAGGCTTTGCTCTCTGAGATTCGTGACGCCTCAGATGATCCCAGCTACTGGGAAGAGGTGATGCAGGTCACGGGCGATTGAGGAGGGAGAGGTCGGTTTGTGGTGTGAAAGCATGTGAAGACATGTGAACATTGTCCCAAAACATTGAAAAAACTACCGGGCATGCAGCAGAATCAAAGAGAAGTTCTCCTCCAGTGCAAGGACAGGAGTGAATGGGGTGGGTCAGTCCAGGTCATTGAGTTCATTTTGTCGAAAGACTGAAGTCAGCCCATACATCAAGTCAAATGTTATCTTTCCACTCACTGCCGGGAATAATGGGCCTGTAAAACGAACACTTGCATTCTATGGCCGTGTTCCCATACCAAAGTAGTCACTTCAAAGTGTAACTACATAAAGAAATGTGTTCAGCTTGTTTATTTAGCATTTCCTTCTATCCCTGGAGTCCGTCGGCCAATTGCAGGCAGTTCCGTGCGAGGGAGGTTTCGGCTTGTCCTTGTCGGAGGTGGCAGAGGTGCGCAGTTGATGGGCATATGGCATAGGTGGATTGGCTCGCGGATTCCGGTTTTTGGAGACGATGAATTTGATCCTTATAATAAACAGATCATGAAAGTTTAACTCCGTTCACGCACATAATTCCAGTTGACAGAAAGACTTAAGGTGATAGGGTCTAAGCTGGTCAATCCGAAATGGCGCCTGTTTGATTGACCGAACTGGACGTCGTGGAGAAAGACGCGCCTTAGACTTCAGACTCATTTCCCGGAGGCACACAATCTCACATTTGCCACACAGCACGTGTTCCAACTGACACCATGGGCAGCTAGGTTGAGCATTGTGTGCTTTCAATATCTTCTAATCCAAAGCTTCCGCACTCCTCTAGGCAGTGTGCGTTTGGTTGTTGGCACCTCAGCCATTGGCGGATTCGGCTGATAATGTGGCTGATAGGCTGAAGAAAGCTGGTAGTGAAGTTGCGGGTTCCAAAGGGCCAGGGCAACTCCCCCAAGTGGAGTAGCCATTATTTGCTCCTCCTCCTCAGTGAGCTACCCCAGCTGATTTTGTATCGAGGAGCTCACTTGAGGCTTGACAGAGCGTTGTGAACTTTGAGGCGTGATGTCGTCCGTGAGGAGGAAGAAGACGATGATGACGATGACGATGAGGAGCAGGAGGCTGGCGGAGCAGAACGGGCGACGATGTTGCTGTAAACCGGTCATAGAATGAGCTGATGCCAAATTGAGTTCATATGGTTTGATAATCCTTGCAACCTTAACCTTCCCCAAAACCGTGCAACTTCCTCGAACCTCTTCCACCTGACCATCTTAGATTATCATATAGAGCATAATTACCAGGTTTGAAGTCCCTAGCAGAAGTTCCAGTCGCCACTAATCCGGCTGACTGCTTGGTCCCAGGCCAAGAGTGAGGTGGCATCTATGAAGGGCTTCAGCAAGGGCGACGGTGACAACAGCCCCAGATTCAGCCTCAAGACTGGGCCTCAGACAGTCCCGATATGAGATGAGGTGTCCCAGGCGATCATCTAGCAAAGTCCGAAGATCGTTGTTGCGAGATTTGTAGAAAGCTGCTCATTCATCTATTGAAAGCTGAAGAAGTCCAAAAAGGCGAAGCATGGCTTTTTGGAGGTCCCCGCTAAACCCTGCAATGAATCATGAATCGCTCCAAGTGGATCTGCTTTGCCAGACACATGGCAGTCACAGCAGCACGTGCCACAAGCCAGTCCATTGGACCCACCAGCCCTCCATGCCAGGAGTGAGCTCCGACAGGCTGAGAAACTGGGTTACCAGTCAGCTCTAGTCTCAGACATCGGAGTTGAGCATCGGAGTTGAGCCGGAGATCTATTGGTGCCTGCCTACACACATATATAGTTATATATATACATACATTATATACATTGAGCTGTTCTTCAGTGCTAACACTCATTTGGTTGGGGTCTTGGTCTTTCGGTGTTTTGAGGAGACACCTCCAACATCACCGCAGGCTGGAACTGGATCAGCATTGTTTTTGCCTGCAAGAGGAGGGTGCAGTGGTAGCAAAGCAATCCAAGCGGTTGTAGCAGCATCATTCAGACAGAAACACCTCGATTGCTGAGCGCTCCAGTGGCTTTGCTTGTTCTGTCTGAAAATCCTGCGATCTCGCTCCGATTGCTTCTCATTCCAAACTGACACTTCGGGACTTGTTCAGCCAGGTGCCCTTCCGGCGTAGTAGTCTGGGCCTGAGTGGAGCAAAGAGGACATGTAAGCGGTCTGAACATGAGGACTCCTTTCACCTCAAACCCATTTCTTACAGCAGACCAGGCGACAACCACCAAAAAAGCCACCATGGACCGTGGGTTTCGGTCTCACACACTGTGGCGAAGGTACCTTTGCTGCTGGAGATCGTGCTGCACTTCATCGGGACTGAATGAGTTCACCATGAACTTGCAGCCTGCGTCAGTTGCACCATTGAAGTCAAAGGAGCTTCGCAAGGAGCTTTACTTATATAAAAGTGTTGCTAACTCTTTCAGGCTCATTATATAATTGTTTTCCATGTTTTCCTTATTTGTGTGCCATCCCTTGTGCAGTCAGATGCAGTTTGCTTTCAAAGGATTCGCTGGGCATTGGCCCATCTTCAGAGATTTTGAGGGCCCAGGAGCAGGGCATCTTGATGGCGATTCCGGTGAACCCTAGTAGTAGTAGGCAAGGGATTGGCATTGCTGCTTTTCAGTTCAATGCATGGGATAGCTAGACCAAGTCCGTCCAAGACCAGCAAGCTCCTCCAGTTATTTGGCTTTTGATGCTTAGTTTTACTGCATGATATCGCATGTCAGCCTTCATATTCCTCGATTTTCTTCATGATCGAACTTCAACGCTTGGACATTTTGTGGAAGAAGGACTTCCCAATAAATCCTGTTGGTGAAGTGCACTCACAATCCGCCGCAACGTTGCACTTCAGCAGCTTGGGGATTATTTGGGAGCTCCTTGCCTTACTACTAGGAGCAAGGACGAGGATCAGAAGACCCACGAGGAGCCTCCCGAGCCACGCATCGGTTCCAGGAGCTGACGGAACTCATGCGGCGAGCGGTGGACGAGTCCGGAGATGCTGGGTTTCACAGTGCTTGAAAGAAGCGCAGGCAGCGCTTGGTGAGAGCAAGGTGTGCCTGAAGCATCTATACTGTACTAATCTATACTAAGACAAAAAAAATTCCTAAACAATCCAAGATACATCTTGCAGTCGTTTCACCCTGGGAAGTCATTACCTTTGGTTGCCTCAGACGCCACGTGACCCAAGCGCCACATGCTATGTTACCGCACATTGCACAAGACAATCGCAGCCAGCAAACCTTGGCCATCGGTTAGGTCTAGTCAAGCCCAGAATGGCCGGCTCAGGTTCCTTCTCAAAGGGCTATGCAGAAGCTGGACTTGGCCCATGACAGTGTTGCGCGGCAGTTGCATCAGCAGGAGCCTTTATGTGTGCAGAGCATCGCAGAGCTACCGTTGGACGCAACCTTTGCGGAACTTCTGCCGTTGCGCTTCGCAAGCGTTTCGGAGCCTGGTTTGCTGCTCCGCCAGGAGCTGGAGCTCATTGAGCTCCGACGGAGCAATGAGACCGCGGAGAAGCGGATGAAGCTCATGGAAGAGGAGATGGGATGATGGGCCATGATAGGCTGATATACATTTATATTAGTAGATAGATGTTTATGGGTATCTATTTATATATATATAACAGTAATGCACTGTTTTTGAGGTCACAGTTTCCCCAACCATCCGGCCCCCTTCTCCACGGCTGTAAGGCCAATAGTTTTTATATATCCTTTTCGGAGCAGAATCCTGTTGGCTATCGGGTATTGGACTTCTTTCTTGGGGGTGGGGTCCATCTAAAATCCATTCTATAAAGCAACAGCCTTCCCATGCCTGAGGGCAGAAGCTGGTTTTGCGTTGCTGCAAGGTTATGCCATGCCGCAAGCGATGTAAACCGATCCCAAGATTTTCAGCCTGGGGGTTCTACTCGAAATACATCATAGTGACGGTCACAGTAGATGCCGCTGCAGTATGGCAATAGATGCTATTTAGCAGTTCATTGTGGGAGTGTCAACAAGCCGCCGCAACTCCAACATTGGTAGATGAAGACCTGCAGCTTGTGTCCATGACAATTGAAGCTAAGCAGGCACACGGCAGATGGAGAACAGGGAGTGGACAACTATCCACGCGGTTGCCACGAGCAGACAGTTGAACAAAGCAACGTTGCAAAAAGCACTGCGACAAGCATCTTAAAGCTTGCAGAAAAGAATGCGTCCGCGCCATGATAGGGCGTAAGAATAGCCGGCGATGGCTTACCTGGAGAAAACATCAATAACTTCAATAGACAAACCCGGCCATCAAGCCGTCTAGTCCCACAGCCATGTCCAGAACCGTGGGCTCATTTCGACCATGTCCAGCTTGACAAGTTATATATCGCATTTTCAGCCTCCTTTCGCGATGGAGCTGACCTCAGCTCCCACGCGCGCCGCTGTGGTGCCACCCAGTGCCAGACATGTAGCCTGCAGAAGGCAGAGGAAAAAGGGATCCAGCCCGACGGACGAGGATAATACAATTCAGCGATATTCAGTGATGATTCCCTAAAAAGAGGCTCAGTCCACTTCTCCTTCGGACATTCATCAATGCGCAACCCAGTTGGTGGAGCTTATGGCGAGACTCTCAGCAGCCACATGGGCCAGGTTGCTGCGCTCGCAGACGACGGGGGTCGGCTTTGCTCCAGTAGCTCTGCTGGTGCCAGCGCTGCCGGCTAGGAGGCTGGAGGACTAGCGGAGGATTTTTTACCATCATTTTTTCCACGGTTGGCGTGGCCGAAGCAGAGCGTCACTGGATTTCAGGGTCACAAAAAACCTACGAATTGTGGTGATGTAGATTTAGCTTGGATGTGGTATCAGTCTTTGCGCAAGTCGAGCACGTTTTCTCCCTTCCTGCCTGACTTTTTGTTTTAGCCCATTCTGCAGGGTATTGTGGGTGTTTTATTCTCTTGTTAAGTTTTGTTATAGTATTCTGTGGCTTTGACATTCATTGGTGCACAACTCCAACTTCCAGCAGCATATTACAGTGGATAGTAGAGTATGTACGTATCAGTCTCCAGCTCAGGTCAGAGGCAACCAGACGCGAAATGTTTTCTCAATGAGCCGGTGACAGTGCCAGACGATACAACTCTCTAACACACATTGCCCGGCGAGGTCGCGCAAGCGAAGATCCTCGCGTGCTGGGCTTGCCAGCATCGCCGATCAATTCAGGTGAGCCTCAGGCGAATTGGATTGACTGATGAAGAGAAACTCAAGTGCTGTTTCAATGTGAAGATCTTGGTATGTCACTCCCTTACCTGCTTTGCAGGTACTCCCTGATCTGCTCCAGACCTTGCAAAATGTCTACCAGGCCTTTGAAATGGCATCAGATGGCTAGAATGAGGGTCTTCGGGCAGGCTTCGGCTGCACGAGGGAAAGAGAGACACTAAAGGTGAAACCTACCGCTTGGTGTAAGCGTGAAGTTTATGTGAAGGGATAGAGGACGCCCACATCCTGAAGCAGAATCCTTGCCAGATCCACGTTTTCTGCGCACGCCGGTCGGGATTGATCTATATACATATAGCCAATAGGACAGTGACGTGGCCCAGTTATCCCCAGTTTGCCCAATTGCTGCTAGCAGTACCTCACCGCTGGGCAGGCCAAGCTACAACCGCTGGAAGAGCATTTGCAATTTCAGCGCTTCTATGACACCGCCGAGCTATCGGCGGCCTACTTTACTGCAAAGCCGATGGTGCTAGTCTTGGGCCAGTACTCGACAGGGATACTTGGACGCAATGGACCTTGGATTTCATAAAACATATCATAACCATATCCTTTTCACAATTCTGGGCCTTGAGCAAGAACAGAACAGTATGAAACATTCGCCTGACAGTTTGCTCGCGGACACCGGGGAAGAGCGCACTGATCTCGCAGCTTCTGCAGGCATTGGTATTGGAGTCCCAGTGGCTGTGCACAAAGACCCTGTAAGCGATGCGGAGGTCAAAGATGTGTATACTCATGATCGGGTAAAGACCTCCGAAGATGAGTCCAAAGAAAGACAGAGGAGCGTCGTGGAAAACATTCTGGATGGTCCATTGGCAGCTGCTTGAGCCAGAGCCCACCACTGACAAGTTCGTGGCGATCATGGCAGGGCCCTCTAGACAGCAGCTTCCAGGTGGGGGAGTCGAATCAATCTATATAATCGTCGCTTGATTTGATGATACTTACTGTGCAATTAGTTTGCGTGTTAATACTGTAGCAGCTTTGCATAGATTCATAGCTGATGTCTTCAAACTAAGAATGTTTGGACTTCCTTGAGCACTTCCAGTCAGCAAACTGCTGCCACGACCGGCCATGGCGAAGTCCACTGCAGTCCATCCCTGCAGGTTTTGCTCTTTGCAGCAACCCGGCGAAGTCGTTCGACCAGCTCCAAACCTTCGGTTCTCGCTTCCTCGAGCGCTTTGAGGGAGCATTGCTTGTGCGCATTTGTCACGCCGTGGGGATCTTGGAATAAAGGCGTTCGCGAGGCCCAGGGCCTTGTAGGAATGGGACGCCCAACCTCTCAAGATGGGACACATAGTTGTTCGGGGTGACCGGGTGACTTGGCTGCTAGCTAAGTTTCTCCACGCCTTGTGGGAGGTGAGGTGCCTGATTGAGTGGCTGACGGGGAGGACTGACCGAGGACCTTGAGGGGAAAAGCGGAGAATCCATCCTTCAAGCCTGCGCGTGCGATGTTCCTCACACTTCACCATTTCTCACCAAGTTATATAGAAGATTTTACCTAGTGTCAGCTACACAAGTTCAAAGCTTGTAACTTTTTTGGGGTGCTCGCAATTTCTGTTCACCGAACTAATTTGAGTTGTGTTGTGCATCGTAGAAGTTTCGTAGCGAAGATTCAGAACAAGATCGCTTTGCTGCAGGTCCCGGTCCTGGGGTCCTTGAGCTTCGTTGACACGCCTGGCGTCCTTAGCGGAGACAAGCAGCGCATGGGCCGAAGCTATGACTTTGAAGGAGCGTGGGCCTTGTGAGGGCAGTGAGCCGGCTAGAAGATGAATACCTTTGTAAGGTCATCCCCTGAAAGTGAGAAACTTTCAGTTTCCAATTGCTTGACGACTTGGCAACCTAGTAACTAGCAGAGTTGCTTGTTCCATAGACTCGGTTCCGGATAAGCTTAAGGCTGCAAGCCAAGTTCTATAGAATGAGTGCCGCGCGTGCTTGACGTGACTCTAGATGTTCATATTAATAACGCATGCACAGGCTTTTTGCATTTGCTGGATGTTGTTTCTATGATTCATCTTTGTTCTCACCAGCTGTGCATATTTGTGCATCACGAGCGGTGCAGACGGTCTGTTAGAACATTAGCTGGCGATAGGAGTCATGGGCTGGTTTGCGGAGCACGCCGACCTTGCAAATGGCATTCTACGCGCGGCCCTGCATTTGTTTTCCTCTCGTGGAAAATGAGGCGTGTGAAGTCAACTAGATTCTTTAGATGCCTTTAGTCACTTTAGTCGCGACACAGCGTCTTTAATTGCAACTCTTGAGGCTGGACATCAGGGACGAATTTCGGCGCTGCCTCGAAGCTTTGTGCAAGAACAGCAAGCGGAAAGTCCGCTTCGTTCTGAACAAGGCAAGACCCAAAGAACTGCTTGCTCGCCCCGACGATGCCTTTGTAAAGACAAAGTGCTAGGTCGAAGCGGAAAACAGCAACATGAACAAAAGGGCAAGGATGCTACTAGTGGCATCGCTACTAGTAAGAAGAAGCTACTATAGGGGCTCCTGGCCATACGGAACAACTTTCCTACTAATCCTCTTTGCGCGACCTGTTTGACGTTTCTGGTTCAATCTCACCCAGGCTGAGTCTGGACCGCTTTGAATTGGTCCACGTCTTCGGCAGCTTGGTGGGTGAACTTGAGCTCCGTTTGATAAACGGTGGATGTTCTCGGGCTCCGCTGAGTCTTGCAGGCCCAAGAGATTGAACTTGCCCTATACGCACAAGCCCGCATGTTGGGGCTCATTGCTGTTGTTGCCTTGTTTCACAACGTTTTTGACCCACTCCAGACGCCAATGTACTGTACATCTCGGCTTCTAAACTTGCCCATCTGCTGAGACTGCTCTCCGAATTGCTGTTGCTGTTAGGACGGTGATCTCGCCCATCACACTCATATAGGTGTTGCAATGCTAGGTGGCTAGGTGGCTTGGTTGGCACACACGTGACTCCATCAAATTAGTAAGAGTTGCTGGTGGAAGCTGGTCAACACCACCCTGTGGCCACCCCGCCAGCCATGTCTCGGTGGTGAGGAGATGCCCTACGTCTTTGTTTCGGCCGCAGCGCAGCGCTGTGCAGAGTTGCCGGACGAGACCCGGACTTCTTCCTGAGCGAAGAGGCCAAATTACGCCACTTGGGATGATTTGATCCGGATAGGTGTGTTGTGAAGGTTTGGGCGCTGGGGTACCACAAATAGCTTGAGAGTGTAGGTTCTTGATGGTTCTTGTATTTTTTTTGGCTTTGGTAGAGACCATGCACAGACACAAAGGAGATGAAGGATCAGCTGATCGAGGTTCAAAATGGTGTGATTCTTTTTTGTCGGACCTTTTCAGGCCAGTGAACTCTTGTTTGATCAGGGTCTCAAGCACTTTTGCAATGCTCAGTTGATATCAGTTGATGCAAAAGCTTCACGCATTGCGTCTTCTTTGCTTGGGATGCCTTTGGAGTGAGGATTTGATTGTCGTGCACGGGTAGTGGTGTGTGGCTGTTCCAGAGGTCAGTTTATTTTAAGCTGGGGGGGGCTGAGTTTTGCAGCAAGAGGACTTGCACTGGACAAGGGCCTTTTGCACATTGAACGTTGAAAGATGTTCTTGCGGCCTTGCGAGGAACACAGTGAGGGTGGCCCAACATCTCCCAAATACAATGCTTACTACAATGACGCATTGAGGGGGCTTGTGTTGGTTGGGACGCAGCCCATGCCCACGTGTATAATCTGTTCAGCTGGCGCGGGCGGTTTTTTGCAACGAAACACAGGCAAATCCAGGTACTCAAGAGGAATGAAGGGGCAATAAGGGGCGGCGGATCCGTTGGCTCTCCTGAGGCCAAGAAGTCTGGCAAGTGCCTTGTGACAACGCAACCCGGAAGGCGACCTGCGAAACCATGCGAAACCACGGGTGAATGCTCACTGTGAAAGCTCACCAACCGCAACACTTGCCACTGCCAATTCTATTTTTGAAAGACACGAGTTTCGCCCAAAGCGCTGCTCTTTTGTAGCCTTGAGACTTTTGATCCGGTGGACTTCTTGGGAGGGACATGGAAGCGGGGTAGAATATAATGGAGACGTCGTTTTACAGCGAGCGTGGAAGGTAAATCCAGTTGGAAAGAGGGACGCTTGGCTGGGCAGGCGAAGTTCTTAGCTGTGTGGTTGTTTGGTCGTGTGCCATGAGCATATCAATTTTATGTGGCTGACGCATGCGGACGCAGGAGTCCAACATCCCCTTGCAAGATTTCCCTGTGGCAGACACGTTGATTCTTGGATTGCCTGTGGATGTTGTATATAATATAGCCTGGGGTGTGTCAAACGCATCAATGAATTGAGGCATGTGTTTGGGATGTATCATTCAATTATATTCAGTTTGTCAGTGTCACAACACCTCCATATCCGTAATTCCCAAGAAGTATACTAAGTATGAGCTTGGCCAGGGTCGCGCTCTTCCGCAATTTTGGTGATGACAAGACCATCAAGCCAGTGCCGTCGCACTTGTTTCGAGCAGCGGAGGCCGGGGCGTCCAAGGTGTTGGAATCCCTAGTCGACGCTCATCGATCCCTTGTTGGCCACCACTGGTAGGAAGCTTTGAACACCGACGTCCCTGTGCTATTGGAGCGCGTGGCTGCTGAGCGCGAGGAGATGATACAGCAAGGCGTCCCCGGAGCAGATGCTTGGCGGGTGAGGAGCAGAGGAGTCGGTTTTTCTTTGTTCAGCTGGCACAGTGGTGCAAATGTCAGTCTTTCAATCCAAGCATTGCACTCAAACATTCCGCTAGTTACTAGTTACTAGTTTCATCCAGCTTCATCTACATAGTTTTCTGTTATTTTCGGGTGGTCTATTTTTTTGGAGCATGACTCTTGATACACATTATGTAAGACATAGATTGAGGTTTGGCTCCTGGCGTGGCCCTTAACGGAGACACCTATTGGAGTTTGAACAGACGTTTGGTGACTTAATGAACCTTGATGTTTTTACAGTATTGTTGTTCATTGCGCTGGTTAGTGCGTTGGCGCACGCATACCTCTGGCCCAAGTCTGGATATATAGAGCGAGCTTGGCTCGAAGGACGGGATGCGGACACCAAGGATCCTCCTCAAGACGGGTGTGGACAAAGAGCCTGGCCAAACTGCCACAGCCACACCAGAGCATGGAGCGCGCGAAGCCCCAGAAGCTGCAACCCCCAAGGTGCCAAAGGCGGACTCCGAATCAAGGGACCAACCTGCTTAGTTAATCTTAGCCACATATATTCCAGTACGTACGCGGTATCGTTGTCCCATGAACAACATTGGAGGTTCAACGACAAGCGTCCCAAGGTCACCCGAATGTATATAGATCGGAGCCCTGGAGCACTGGCGTGCCAGGATGCAGTTACGTAGGCACAAGGCATGGGAGAAACCATACTAGCATTAGCAAAAGGAACCCGATATCAATATCCTCCAACCTAGAAGCGGCCTCCACCCTAATTAATAGCGATGGCCTCCACAAGGCATGGGAGAAAACATGTTTGAAACAACCCTCCCGGGCTTGATCATCTACGGATCAAAGAAAGAAGTTCATGGAACTCCATGAAGATTTTAGGCCGGTTTTGTCTCTCAATGCCAAGTACCATCCGTTTGGAGTGGTGATGCGTAGTGCGAGCCTGTTGAAAAGAAGAGCACGTTTTGATTGCGCCGGGATCTACTTGATGATGAAACCCAGACACACCGCTGTGAAAACTGCTTAACATTTAGGCATTGAAACCTCTCATTTGAGCTGGGATTTTCTTGAGGTCACCTTTGTGTGTGTGTGCGTGCGTTGTCATCAACTGGCCAGGAGCTAGGCCATGCACAGGAGTCCCAGCATGAGCTAGCCGATCAAACCCGCAGTGAGCCTCAGGCAATTGCAAGGATGAGTCGATAGGTCAACTATCTGAAGGAGAGTGAAGTGAAGTCAACAGAAGCAAAACCCCCGACGCGTCGGAGCTGCATCCTGCATATTCTGGAACCATTCTGAAGGTCTATGGATGGTATAGGTGCATGAGTGAAGATTGTCAGCTCTCGTCATGGACACCATTGCCATAGTCATTCCGTGTTTTTTTTTCTGGATTACTCTTTGGCCCCTAAGGGAATCTGGAGGAGTACATGAGAAAGGCAGGGAACGGGACACTGAGTGCACAGATGGGGCATGATGAAGCTATGTGAGAATTGCAATTGTGTTTGTATCTATATATAGTGTATAGAGGTGCTCTATTGTTGAAGGCCTCGGCGTTGGAACTGGAGCTGGAGGAGTTGCGACAACACTTGGCGGATTCGCAGCAGGCGGGTGAGACGACATACTGAAGTGGATCCGTATTTGGGGACTCTTGGTCACTTGGTTCATGTTTGCGAATTTTGATGTTGGTTCAATTTTGATTTTGAATGCAACTCGCTTCCAACGCACTTGGTGGACCTTTGTTTGATGCAAGTTGTCATCCAGCGAGCTTGGCAGCTTCGTAAGCAAGTTGGAGCGTTCTGGAAGTCGGGTGACAATGCTCTGAGACACCAGACAGTCACACATTTGCCGCATCGCCTCAACTCCCAGTAGGCTCCAAAGGCTCAAGCCAGCGCCAGCCCTGCTCTGCTCATGGCGCCTGAAAACACCCTGCGACACGACGTCCGTCTCTCGTCCTTGACACTACTTGACACACTGTTCACGAAAGGTAGCCCTTTAGGGGATACCTTGAGTTTGTCTTGCGAAGCAAGTGTTGGGACGTCCGGGTCTAATACTGTAATTGATCGCTCAATTCAGACCCCACCCCCCCCCCCCCCCCCCTCGAATTGATTTTTTAATACGGTCCCCCCCCCCCTCCCCTCCCCCCCTCTAAAATCAATTCTCTCCTGGAGAACGTCTTCGTGAGCCTCTCATGATTTCAGGATAGTTGAAACCCTCTTGAACATTCAGAAAGAGTGAATATGAAATTCTAATCACGAAAGGTGTTCCCCGAGGGGATACATACCTAGAGTTTGTTTTGTGAAGCACGTGAATTCTCTCCTGGGGAGCGTCTTCGTGAGCCTCTTATGGTTTCAGGATAGTTCAAATCCTATGATGTTCCGATTCAATGCTCACCGATGATCTGAGCCATGGGGCAAATTTGTTTTCCTAAGAATCTTTTTGAACATTTCGAGAGCATATGTTTGAACATTTAGAGTGCATATGAACATATATTTACGAAAGGTCGCCTCCGAGGGGATAAATCACCATGTCGAACATTGCATTTTTGTTCCTGCCTCTCGCGTTCTCTTCTCTTCCCGCTGTCCTACCTTTCGTGTCTCCCTCCTCTCAAGTTTGGTCACACTGAACTCACTGTGTCACTTGTTTTATTCAAATCCGAGATACCATAGAGATACCGTAGTGAAATGTTGCGAACAAGCCTCGGGAGAGATGCAAGTCTTATGATCCAGGTCTGGATGCGCTGCCCAGCTGCCTGGCCGCTGCAAAGGTTCAGTTGCACTTGCTGGAAAGCGCCATCTTGAAGACCGAGCAGGAGCTTGAGGCCGGGCCTCGGGGGTGGCCACAGGGAAGATGTGGGGATCAGAAACCACCAGCAATTCCATCGTTTGCCAATTCCTTTCTCATCGAAGGACTCCATCTTGTCAGTTCATGAGCCACAGATAGGCCCTCATGCCCTTCATGCCCATATCCAAAGAGGAACAGTTTAATCGTGTTATTCGCAAGACTGCCGACTTTCGGAAAGCGGCTTAGACCGAGTGTCAGTGAAGCGTGCCAGCAGCTGCCAGCAGGCCAGCCGAGCAAAGGCATGCAAAAGCTTGTGCCACTCTCCAGTGACTCCAGTGCAAGTCGTTTGCATTGATGAGGCTGGCCTGCGATTGCTTGACACATCACCAGGCACAAGGTGAGAAGCAACTCTTGAGTTTGAAGATGTACTGGTACCATCTCATACCAGTTTCTGGGAGTCCAACCTTCTATCCAAAGGATCACTGAAGCTTCAGGTGGCCAAGAAGGGTTGCTCTCCCCACAAATTACCTTGACCATTAAGGAGCCAGGGACAGTGAAGGACCCTTCATGTCACCGGTTTCACTCAGGTCAGATGAACAGCTGCTTCCACATGAACATGCGCACTGCCGTGAAACCTCTGCAATGGAATGCCCTGGATAAACAGTGGGAGCTTTACGGGTCTCAGTCGATCTCAGGGCTGAAGGTGGCATGATTTCAGAAAGGAAGAGACCCTGGGCCTGGTGTCCTGGGCCGGTGTGTCATCCACCGCAGGAGTGGGGTAGTCCCTGGGCTGCCACCTTGGCGCAGACATCGACCAAGCTTTGTGGCTTTCGGGAGGCACGACATCGCCTGTCACCCGGCGCCGGGCACCCAATGGTGGGTGGAGGGATGGGACTGGGATGATCTTGTTTCATAGACTTTCTTGTCATCCAAAGATCGTCCAAGATCAGAATTGTGCACCTGACATAGCTTGCTTGATCGAGGGTCATGCACTTGAGAAATCGGGTGAGACTGACACATGGCAGCAGCATGAGAGGTAGATCTAAAAATAACTGGACACAACCAAACAATTTGATGTGTGGAAGTGTGGAATCCAACTCCGGAAATGTAAAGGGGCGGAAAGTGAACTGTCTGGTATTGTTGGCAGTTGACAAAAACTTGTACCTGGGTCTAGAACCAATAGAAGGAGACATAAAGTTGGGTGGTCACCCCTGACTCAGTATGTCGGTATGTCATGGTATGTCATCATGATCTGGCTTAGACCGACCAAGGCTAAATCGCATGCGGGAGCTCAGCCTTGAGGATCCCAGAGCGATTTGGACCTGACATGGCTTGGGTGGTGCAGGGGTCCTGTGTGTGTGTTTGCGTTTATGTTTATCATGCAGTATTTGGCATGGAGTGCAACTAGTGCTTTTCAGGGATTGGGAAGCTCAGGTAATTACAAACATGCGGTATGGCGACTTGCATCTTCAGCAAAAGCTAATGGACATGATGGAAGCTGGTGAGAGGATGTGGGAGAGTTGGTGGAATGAGGATGTGAAGCCATCTGTTGAACGTCGCGCCGGTGCCACGAGGCCTTAGCTGATGAGCTGCTTGTTCAGACCAGCGACGTGGAGGACTGGCCTTTGGCAGAATATTGCAGAACGCAGCATGAGCTCCGAAAGGACTGTTCTAAAGTTGGACCAACACCCATGAATCTATACTGCAAGCACATTCGTCAAAAGTGTAGGCTTGAAAAAAGGGCAAACAAGTCGAAATGTATTGCTCCCACATGCTTCCACCATCTCTTTTCCGACACCTCAGGAGCAACTGCGCTGCAGGGCCACGGATACCGCGGTGAAGATCTTGAAGGACTTGCTGATGCAAAGCTTGGATGACCAGGCGGGCCACAATTGTGTGGCAGTTGATAGAAACAGAAAATTAATACTGTATATATATATATATACTTGGGGCGTATGAATACAGTGGCGGAGGATGTTTAATATGAAGCCATGATGTTAAACAGGTCGTAAGGGTTGTGCGCATGCTTGTGCATAAGTTTTGTCACAGGAGATTGAAAGGGTAAAATGCATGTAGACTTAGAAACGGAGGGGCTATGCTATTTGAATGAACAGGTTCCTATGGTTCCTCTTCCATGTGTCCATGTTCATTCTACCCATCCCCACCATCAGTGGTCGCTGGTGCGACGTGGGCAACACACACACACACACTGCACATGCAAAATCTCGCAGTTTTTTGCCACAAAGCATTGCCCAGCATCTTCCGCAGGAGAAGTTCCCAAGATGGTTCCTCTTGAAATGAACGGCTGATTGCTTTCAGTTCATTTCCTGATGAACCATTCAGCAACCTAAAGAAACTCCCGGGGAGCAGTAGTATAATTTGCATTTGAAACCACTAATAGGCGAACCATGCTGAAACTAGGGAACTGCTGCGTTCTCAGGCGCAGCTGCGTTCCAAGAACCATACGCTGGAGAGCCAGAAGGCCGAACTGAGCAAAAGCGAGGCGCTTGCGCTGGGACTCTGTTGATTCTCAGCAAGAATAGAATACTTTGAGTCGACCCGTAGAAATTGTTTTTGTGTGAGCAATTCCGATCAGCACATCATAGATCATCATAGATCTTCAGCCTGGAGCAACAAGCCTGAAGCAAGACCAGTGCAGTGCTGCAAAGGGACACCGCCTCGCGGCCCTCGCTTGGTCCGTGCTGCTTGGTTTTCTCTTTTGTGCCAGGCGGTGTGGCAGGAACGTGGTCAGCAACTTGAGCAGCTCAAGGTTGGGTGTGCAATTGGTGGAAGTAGAGTCCAGAAATGGGCATGGGTCAAAACCTGGAGCCCTGGTCCACCATGTAGCTTGACCTCGCCGGTATGTAAACCAAGGTATCCTGGTTTTGACCCACAGCCAAATCGGTTTCAGATACATGAGTGTTGCTTCGGAAAAAAAGCATTCACCGATCATTCGGCCTTGTTGCCCAGCTCAGTTCAGATATTAAGGACTTTCAAGAGATGGCCAACATGGGCTTTAAGGGATGGTCAACATGGCCGAGAGATGCCGAGCATTCACTGTAAAGTGATGAGTTCGACACAGCACAAATGCATGCAGTGCCCACCAATGTAGACGTAGACTACTAATGAAGCAGCTATAAGCAGCTGGTCACAGCACCGTTAAAGTATAACGAAGACAACCAACGGTGGCTTTTAAACAACCCCGCGTTGGCCAACAGTTGATTTAGTGGGATGCTCACGGAAAAACATATGAAAACAGTTATCGGAACTCACTTAGACTCCGGGGCGAAACATGTGTTGCGTGCACCGATCTCGCAGTTCAGGAGCACCTAGAGGCTGAGCTGCAGGCCGAGCGGTGCGAACGGGTGGCTGAGCAAGCTGCGCTGGAGAGGGTGAGGTGTAGGCAGGTGGAGCTGGAGAAGGAGAACGCCATCTTGAAGGACTCATACACAGTCACATGCAACCCATACTGTATTCAGGGATTATCCGAACATATCATGGTTACAGATAATTTAGCAGTGTTGTAGGATTTATAGATTAGTTTTGTCGACCCATGGTCCATGATACACACCCTTACTCCCCACACTAGTATGCAGATGGGTTTACTAGGTTTAGTTAAGACAGATTCACTCCGTTGGGGCTTTGTGTATGCCTTCCCTGCAACTGGTGACCGATGAAGTGGGCCCTGGCACTATGACAAGGCGTTTTCAGTCGGAAGGTTGAGGAAGGAGTCGTCAGAAACGGGTCCGTGGGTTGGAGCCAGCGACCAAGCTCCATTGCTTGTGTACTTGTGTGGGCCCCCTGTTCGAGACAGTAAGAAGTTTCGCTGCATTGAAGTAAGTACAACTTGTGTCCTTTTCGGTCGGAGTTCAGCGACAGTCAGCTGTCCGGGAAGCATGCCTTCAAATGCTATAGGGTTGGTGGGGTACGGCAACTGTTCACAGCTGCTGACAGTGAAGAACACTGATGCCAGTTGAGTTGGAATGTTTTGACAAGGTTTGCTTTGCGTACCTAACAATGGGCATCACTCTGTTTGGACAGGGGAGATGCCTTGTTTGACTGCAGACTTGCTGTACTCGTAGGAGCGTTGCCTACAGCAAGAGTTGAACGTGAAAAGGCTGGAGGAGCGCAGAGGGTCTGCATCCACACCACTTTGTTTGTGTCATTTCTCCAAGACAGTCTTTGGTTGCCACTTGAAGATGTGGTCCAGCTGTGAAGGAGCAGAATGACAAGATGAGGGGCAACCTATTCTGGAAAGATGTCACCTTTTGCGACCGAGTCTTGCATGCATGCTGGTTGTCTACAATACTGTGGCTTTCTTAGTCAGTCGATGCACTTTAGAGCATTGAGGGGCCATGAGAAGGCATGAGGGCTCGGGCACCGTAGAAGACAGGTGCCTCCTACGACCTGCAGGGTTGCGCTCGCAGCGGAGGATCTCTTACTGCAATGCGAGATGAACGCCACCCCTCAGAAGATGACGTGTCCGTTGCCAGCGACCTTTCTTCTTGGGACTTTTGTCTTGAATATGTTGACATTTCGGCGAATCTGGGCCACGCCACGGGGGAAAAGTCATCCATTCGTCATCGGCTTTTGTAGCCAGTTCACCTGCATACTGGAACCTAAACCCTCCTGGACTACTTGGGGTATTACGCCCCAGGTTTGTCGCTAGATGTCGCTAGTCCTGGACTCTGGGGTATTCTGCCCCAGGTTAAATCGAAGCTCTGTAGTTTGAAAGTGGCAAGCCTGCCACTATGAAGGGTCACGAAGTCCGAGCAGCAGTTTTGTATTTTTTGAACATTTTTGAACCAAGCTGCAATTATTGTATTGGTTGTGGAGATGGGTGAGACGCATTCCTCCAAGTCAACAATACTCATCTCAGTTCTCAAAGAGCTCACTGCACCTGAGGTTTGCATTGCCAAGAGCCAGCCTTCCTTTTTCCTGGCTGATGTGACCTTTAAGCCTGTGACTGGTGGACGAGCTTTACAGGCGTGGCCTACAGTCCTTCGTAGCCTGTTCCTTTGACCCTGCATTGGTGCACTTTACTGTACAACAATGGCGGAGAGACAGCCAGTGCATGACCTCAAGAATGTTCAGAGCAAAGCAATGTACGGTGAATGTACAGTTCTGGACAGCAAATGTGTGCCCTGTGAACTTGCCGTGGAGTAGTTGGTAAAACCATGAGAAGTGACGGTCGTTTGTTTGTAAACATTTTCATGATGAAACCGTAAACCACTTGTACGACGCGGGAGGCTTCAGAGCTGAGCAAAGGTTGCCGCCTGCTGGCGCAAGATGGGCAAACGGTCTTGGAGGCTGGGACGACGTGGACGTGAAGGTATCGCACTTGAGAGAAAGAGCTCGCAAGAGCACAATTCCATACAATTCCGGGTGGTCCCAAGAGTGGAGTGATGCTTTACGATCTAGCTACTGCA
The DNA here is from genome assembly GCA_963970005.1 of Durusdinium trenchii. Classification (NCBI taxonomy): domain Eukaryota; class Dinophyceae; order Suessiales; family Symbiodiniaceae; genus Durusdinium; species Durusdinium trenchii. The sequence continues at coordinate 2,404,349 of CAXAMN010024694.1, read as the reverse complement.
TTGGACGACTAGTGCAAAACGACCTGAAACTGTCAATGGCCATCCGCAAACGGCAAGGTGAAAGATTCCGCAACAAAGAATTTTAAATCATTGAGCTTGAAAGCAGGTACGTGGATTCTGCTTCCTGAGTGCATATCAGTGACTCAGAACTGCCTCTTCGTTGGACAGCCACTGCGTGTCAGGCAGTCCCCCCTGCTAGCGACATAACCCCCTTTCCGAGCAGTGCCCCTGGAAACGGGGCTTTAACACACACACACACGGAGTACAAGATCCACCAGCCCACCTCGTTGGAAGGCCAACCACGTTTTTGCTCGTTTGTGGGGATGGCCTCAAATAGTATTATTTAGATGATTCAGGGACGAACATGCAAGGTGCTTTACTACGGGTTGGGCGTGGGCTGGGGGCATAGCTCGGGCAAAAGCAATAAACATGGGGGAACATTGGATGTGATGCCCACCTTGCGTGCACATTTGGCTTGGAATATTTATATATATATATATATATAGGAGGGTAGAGGGCGATGAAGAGAGATAGGAGGGTCGGTTGCAGGTTGCTTGGTGCCTTCGCTTGGCGGGTGCGCGTCCCTTTCTGGAAAAATCTGGTGCTCATCAGGTGCTCGATGATCCTGAGGAGGCTTTCACCTCAGAGGTCTTAGAACTTTGGGCTGGGGACGTGTCACTTGGACCAACCGAGCCTGATGAATCTTACTGTTGGATAATGTTGGTGTCATGGGCAGTTAAATAGAAAGAGCTCCGCAAACATGCCGGCGGCACTCGAGTATCGAGGTGTTGTGTTAAAGTTAAGTGTTCAGTTTTGTGGACATGTTGCAGATTGTAGCGATGCAGCCAATGGGCAGCGATGAATAGCAACGCAAAACGATCGCAGAGTTCCTTGCTCCAGTGACTCTAGTGCATTGTGCACTTCAGGCTGAAGCCACGTTTCAATTGTTCTTGCATGTTCTTGCGAAGGTCACGTTGGATGAGTTCAAACGTAATCATGCCAGGAGAAACGTACTTGTCATGGAGACACAACAAGTAATTATCTGGGCACCTACCGTGTCGTAAAGGAACTATATAAGCCGGTTGCACGTTCAAAGGCTCCTCCAAGTGTTCTGTGCGTCTCAGGATCTTGCAGGTTGTGCCTGACCACTCCATTTCCGTTGTTGAGGGCATCAAGAAAGCCAGTGAACTCAGGGCAGGAGCCTGATCTGCGGGTGTTGGGGACGACTGTGGTGATTTGGCGTCAACCAACGTTCCTCCCAAACAACAGACAGAATCAGAATGTTGCCACTGCCATGTTTTTTTGATGTTTCAGCGGCACGGATTGACCGCACGGACAGAGGGTGAACATTTCTCAGGGAGAGAGTCACGTTGTGTTGACGAAGGCGACATGCCGTTTGTGGAAAAATCCAAGGCCATGTTGCGGTGTTGTGTGGTACAGTCTTCAGTTCCTCCTTGTTTGTTGATTAGTTTCGGAAAAGGGTTTCGATCGGAGTTGAATTTGGCAACTTTGTACTGCCTATATTAGGACAGGGCCTCGGCATTAGCCTTAGGGTCTCACGCAGTCATCAACATGCAATATTCGCATGTTTTCGCCCTGATGAATCAGCAGCCTGTGCAAGCGTCATCTGTGCATGATTCAAGCTTTTTTGCCCTGCAAGGAGACTTAGTCATGGTCGATGGCCGTCCTGCAGCTTTGATCCGAGTGGATGCCAAGAGCATGCCGCAGCCTGCATCTTGGAGTTTGAACTGGTCGTCTCACACGTATCCACTGGTTGATGTGTTCTGGCCCCGCTCTGCTAAAACACCTGCGCACAGTGTTTCGAGGGTGCCGACCTTTTGCGAACCTACGATTCAACATGATTTGAGCACAATCCATCGACCTACAGAACAGGCATTTGGCCAAACGCCACCTTGGTTGGTGGTATCAGCTCTTCGGCCAGAGGCCGCCAGAGGCCTCCAACAAAGAGATAAAATCACACAATGCTGGCCATACAGGCCTTAGGTTTAGATTCCTTGTGACGACTTAAGTCTACACTTATGCACCGACCCGTCACCGACCCTTGAACCCAGCAATGACTGCATCAGGTCCCGGCCGTAAAGGTCACCTTGAGCCCTGAGCATGTTCCTGCAGCGCTCTTCAGCCGCCGCCTGAGTGAAGAAAGTCCCTTTTCTGCGGCAGTTTGAGGCGCGAGCTGTGGAAGAGATGCCAACAAGGTACAAACAGCCAATGATCATCAAAGATGAAAGATCACAAATAGCGCAACAAAATTTAGTCACAAACTTGGATCATGAGCTTTGATCTCGAGTGCCATAGATTACTTTCAGAGCTACTGGGACATTTCCGCATATGACATCATCCGACATGAAAAAGAAGACGCGAGCAGAGCGTCTTGGCTGCGTGCTTTCTTCCATTTCGGATTCCAACGGCAAAGATGTTGCATTGGGCCTGGTGTGCAGACGGGCTCGGTGCATGTGCAGATCTTTGCGTGTAAGGAAATCCAGTGCCAGTTGCGTGGAATGGACCATGGATTTGCTTGTGAATACTGTAGCTCCGATCATTGCCGCCGCAATGATAAGCAGATTGATGATAATCCCTGAATTTCCGTGCAATGTGCAGCTTGTGCCGGTACAGTAACTGTGACGTTCACAACGAAATGGGATGAAATGGGTTTTATAATGTTTTATATATATATATATGGGTTTATTTTCGAAGGCCACTGGCTGAAAGTCAGGTCAACCAACTACGAGGTGTCGGGACTTATGTGTTTTATGTATTCTATAGGAGAACCTTTGCGCTTTGCACAATTGTATGGGTCCTCTGGATGCGAGCACTGATGGTTCTGTTGTAGTCTTGGAGTGTTATTAGAGATGCTTCTTCAGTGCTTGTCCAGGGAATGAATGCGAAGACTGCTTGACCACCTATTTTTGTACAAAGGGCCAAATCCAATTTGGTTGCTGTGAAGCCTGTGAAGCCTTCTTCGAAAGATACGCTTTGCACCATCATCGAATCGTGCCATTCAATGGCCAATTTCTTTCTTTCCGATTTCACCAAACCGGGTTGATCTTCAGCAACCAGATAAGGCCTACCGGCTTGTCCCGAGTGCCGATCTTCCGGCAGAAGCCCCTTCATTGCTACGTGTAGCTGCCATGTGTCGAGAATGCTTCAGGAATCAGCCGCCTAATGAGCTCTGCTCAGAATCGATAAAGAATGTAACAGGGCTGCGCCTGCTTTTGTTTGTCCTGAGCCCAAAAAGGGTTATGGAGTCCTAGAGGTTATGGCCATGCTGAACATGACATCGTCAAAGTTGAAGCGGTTGCTCTAGCTTGCTGCAGCAGGCAGCAGGCTTTAGTTCTGATTTACTTGTCGTAGCCGTAGGCACCATTTGTGAGGATGTGATCGAGGCACTCTCAGGATCTCTCAGGTACTTATGGGTGTCCCCTTGCAGTGTTCGTCTCTAAGCTATCAAAGTGGACCCTGGAAATGTTAGCTTCCGTTTTTTTGAGCATGGACCAGTCTAGAAATCGTCAAGGTTCATCACAGTGTTTCTTGTCCTTCTTGGACGAAGCCGGCATACAAAGAGGTTGGTCCAGCTCAACCTTAGCCTTATTCTGTTTGTAGGGGTGGGTCATGTTTGTAGTTTTGCTTTGACCAGTGGAACAGAAGGACAAACCACGCCGGTCCTTTGAGTCGTGTTTCTGTTTCCAGGCTTTTGCGCCCGCGGAGAAATCTTAAGTCTGTTCATGTCTTTTGGGAATGAACATGAAGCTTTCTCACATGACATCAGTTTGTCGTTTCAAGCGCACCAGGAGACGACGAAAAGCTGAAACAACCTGACCTGATGAGGTCAGCAACACCCGGTGCCCCGGCGCCCTCTCAAATGATTCTAGACCGTTTGTTGGGGTATACAATCCGGCACCCAAGCCCCTGGCCCTAGAAGTCACGGAGTAAAATCCAGAGCACGCAGAAAACATCAAGCCGCTTTAAGCATCTTTAAGCTAATGGTCGTGCTTCGTGGCGCTTAGCCTATTGGGCAGGAAGTGCAGCAGCTGCGGAACAAGGCCTTGGTGGTCAAGACATTTGGTCGGGATTTTTTTGGTAGGGTCAGCATAGGATCTGGCGGAGCAAACTGGGCATTGGACCAATTGGACCAAAGACCTGGGCATGTTTTGTCCTAAGCTGCGGATGATGGGTGTATGTGTTCCACGGCAAGTGCAACTGGAGAGAGGATTGCTGACTGAGAGCCCTGTTCACCCCAGTGGTGGAAACATTCGACCGCAAAAGGTTGCTTTCTTGTTACTAGTGGTACAATGGCCTCCAACCCAGTGGCGATGGCCTGGAACCTAATGGCGATGGCCTCCCACCTAGTTGCTTCTGAACACATGTTGATGGCCGATGCCTTTTCTCAGTTCAAACCGACGCCATGGAGCCACAAGACCATGCTCCAGAACCGTGTCTTGGTGAGTCCTAGTTGCTTTGTGCTCAGTTGGTGTAGAATCTTCACATCATTGTGGAGGTCAAACAAGGATCCAGAGTGCATGTGTGTGTGTGTGACATGTAATGCCTTGCCCCGTGGCAGGTTTCACTAGACTAGTGACTAGACATTCAATGGATTCAATGGTCAACTTTTTACTGAATTGTTCACCTCCACTTGTCTATGGACTGCGTACTTCCCCAGCAGTGGCTTACCGAGGAAGGCGAAGGCTCATCCAATACCACCTCCTCGTGGCAGTGAGCTAGAAAAAGGCGCCGTGCACGCCGCATGGAAGGCCAAGGAGAGCATGATGTTGGAAGCGTGGAGCGCATGGAGAACGGCAAACACACCAGCTTTACTTCCAGCAAACATCAGCAAACATCATATGGTCCATATGGTTTTTCACAGAGATTTCTCCCACAGCGTGAGCTCAACTCAAGGAGCTCAAAAGAGAGCAACATAAAGTGGAATTGCGCGGCGCCGAGCGTTTGGCCTCTTGGCAGGATGGGAAGTTGTGTGAAAGCGGGCGTGCAGCACAAAAACACTAATAAATGGCTACACAAGACTCAAGACTTAGAATGAGAGGTTGACCTGGTGAGGTTCCTGGTGAGGTTGACCTGGTGTTGCAGATTGAAATCCTTCATAAAACAATGGTTATTATGGTTATTCGGCAACACCCATTGAATCGATGGTGGATTGAACCCTAGTGCATACATCATATACATCATTGCAGGGCAGGCACCTTGACGGCCAGATCGAAAAAGAGCCCACATCCTGCATCCACATGCGCATTTGCCATCAAACACGCCAAACCACAGTGACCTGTAGCGCGATGCATTTTTTCCTAACCATATTCATAAAAGCATGTTGGCTAAAGATCCGTCAACGAAGTCAAGGGTTCGGCTTGCTTCACTCAATGGTATTCCCAAGTCACTGACCCAACAGATTCCAATCGTGTGGAGAGACTCAAGTGGACCTCATGGGCAATTCTTGCGTCTTCGTGCTTTGCCTCTGACTTTGCACCACAAGTTTCACACAATCAGATTCAGAGCCATTGAACACTTTGGAAGCACAAGCCATGGAATGTTGAAATACACAAGAATGATCCCGGGATCCCTGGTGATGAATCTACTGCAGGCAGCGCGGCTGCACCACCAAAATCCCCCGAAAGAGCCACAACCTCAAGTTCATGGAAATTCTGTTCTCAGCAAGATAGATAAGATATGATAAGATAGGTTACCTCGGAATCCCAAGTTTCCTTCGTTTCCCACCCTTGGCTCGCAAAACTGGTGAGGCCTTCGCTCGGGAGAGGCACCGGGCTTTTCGGGCTCGACAGCTTCGAGCAGCTTGACCGGTTCGGCTTCAATCGTTTCCATCGAAACGGCGAAACGTGTTGATGTGGGCTTGTTCCTAGTAGCTTCTTGTTACTACTAGTGAGGCACCTGTTACTAGTAGCGTGGCACTTGTTTCTACTAGCTTCTTGTTACTACTAGTAAGGCACTTGTTGCTAGTAGCGATGCACTTGTTCCTAGTAGCAAATAGGCTGACCTGGGAAGGTTTCTGATTTTGGTCCGCTTGATTCCGTACTTTCTCCCTCGCTGGGGAGGTCTTGAAGAGGTGCGTGGCCAGAGTTGGATTTTGTAAAGCTTCTGTACACAATCAACAGGATGACGCACTTTAGACTTTCCTACGTGGGAATTGTTATGTTGAAGAGCTTCTGGGGAATATATGCACAGCTCTTGGGACCGGTAAACCTTTCATTTACATATGGAGTCTAGAGGCTTTCAACGAAGCTAAGTGTTTGTGCGCGGGTGGCGGTGGTGGAAAGTAGTGCCCATGGTGGTGGCCGCGGTGTGCCGCTTTCATCCTTTTGCTCACACATGCAATTAAGGATCGCGAGGCTGCTGCAGAAAGCCTGCAACGTGATATCTCCCAGGCTCAGGAGAGCAATCCGAAAAAGCGATGCAGATCAAGCTAGTACGCAGGTCAATTCGTCTTACTTGGCAAGCGGTTTTGTCAAAGTGCTCTGTTTGGATTGTTTGGTACCCTTACAGGATGCGCGGAAGCACGTTTGCCAATTGGTGGCCACATCAAGTGTGCTGCACGTTGCTACCAAGGAATAATCATACCGAGGTAAAGGTGCTGCTCGCAACCAAAACGCTTGGCTTGTTGATCGTCAGAACCATCCTAAGTGGCAGGAGCACCTGTGGAAGACTCAGATACAGACAGATGCAGCCCTCGAGGAGATGGAAGCTCAACATGGCGTCTATCAGGCTGTGGGGGATGTGCTGTTGACTTTTGGTATGCCATGAATTTCTGGTGAAAAACGGTGTCTCACATTTCGAAGCAAGAAAGACCTGTAAGAGGCTTGTATACATGAGTATACACTGGTGCATACAATGCTATACATATCGTATCATATCATATCATATCAATCATGTCAGATCATTGTAACACGATATGCATACAGAATATTCATTCCATTTGTTTCTTCACTGGCCTTTCCTGGCTGCTTGAGAAATTATCAGGCTCAGGAAGCCGAAGCCCACTTGGCCAAGCAGTGCCTTTGATCGTTGGATCAGTGGTGTCTATTCCGTATCAACGCGGAATCATGGTGAACATGGAGCAGTGTAGCCAGGAAGAGGCCATTCTATCTTTGTTTTTTGGCACAGGGAGAGGCCATTCATACTTGCATTCATTCTGAGGAACATTTGCAGCACTACATGTGCACGCATGCCCCCCCGGAAAACGGTCAGATCAGTTCTGTACAGGAAGCACAGTTGCACAATTGACATGATACAATATTCCGTTGAAAAGGGGGAAAGAGTTGTAGCTCATTGCCCTTTTTTGCAGATGGACGTGATTTGATGACTTCCCAAAGTGTGTTCCCTTTTCTTCTCCAACAGAGTGAATCATCTCAGCAAAGATCCCACCGAGGCGCGCGCAGCAGCGGGTCTTCGGCTCCCGTGAAGAGTCGGCCACCTTCAGCGCCTGGACCGAGACCGAGGCGCACACAGCACTGCGCCAGGCCGAGGAGGCGCCGGTGAGTCCCACCGAGGGCGAGTTGATCGAATTCAAGAGGGTCATGCCTGGCAGTTGTAGGCAAAGATGTCCATGAGGCGCAGGTAAAGTGATATCCTGGATGTATTTTGCTTACCATTTCAGTTTGTTGCTCATATCGACATGTCTATAGGGCCATTCAAGATATGTTTGGAAGGATTTGGAAGGTAGTCGCTTAGAGAGGCTTATGAGACTAAGCTTTAAGAGGGGCGCAATCTGAACATTGTTGAACACAACGGCCTTTTCACTGCGCTTTCAATTGGGTGCAGTTAAAGAAACTGCCGCCCAGGTTTGGGACGATTGAGTTTTGATTCAATGTATTTCGCGACATCTCACACGAATGAGTCCAAAGTTGGTTTTGAGGCAGTTGAAGCAAGAAAGTCAGAAGTGAAGAATGTGGTGGACTTTCACCGCACAGACCGTTTGGAGTTCAAGGAGTTGAGTTGTGTCACTTGCTGGTGCATCAGGTTTTGCTTGTTTTGCACTCTCATTGTTCAAACACTTCGAGCTTCAGTTGGCGGCTGTTAGGGTGAAGTACTTTTCCGGTCAGAAGTTGCAACACAGCAAACCAGAACTCTGTGTCCCTGACCAAAGGGCCCTGGTGCTACTGACAAGCTCTAGTGAACCAGGAGAAGCTCCTACAAGATATTGCAGCAAGGGAGGCGGAAACCAAAGCCTTTGTGGAAGATGTGATCCACCAAACTAAGTCAAGTGACTTGGTGGTGCTCTGGAAGCTGGCAGAACAATCACTTGGATGGTCTCCACCAAATTATATCCTTCAGCATGCTTCTATTCAGAGATGAGGTTTTTTGCCCATGTTTGCAACTGTTAACATGTGTTAACGCTGTCAACATGTTTGCACTATCGATCAGAATCGGATGAGAGCAACTGGACCATAATACCTCGGATTGTCCACTCTCCAACTGGCACATCGGAGGGAAGTGAGAGCTCCATTCTCCCCGTGACATACGCTGTGGCACCCCCTGGAACTTTGATCTTGGGATGCATGTTTGCTCTCCTGACATGTTCCGTGTTCCTGAAGAGCGATCTTGTCGGTTCCACAGTTGGGGTGCTCATGAAGAAATACCAAGGCCTTCGACTAAAAGAATCACAGCGGCACCACGCTGTTTCACACTTGGACAAGGTTGCAGAGATGCACCAGGCCACCAGGACACAAGCACAGGCCCGACTGGCAGGGATGGGAAGGTGTCACCCTATTGCCTGGGAGTGAAAGACTATAAAGAGAATGGTCTTTAGGTGACCCGAGTCAAGGAATTTCCTTTATTTACTTCAGTCGGTCAAAATATCATCTTTGGACTTCAGTCGGTCTATTTATGGTTTTTGCTGTGCCTTCGACCCTTCGAATTGACACACGCGACGCGGCACGTCACGCACGCGTCATGGTGAGCTGCGGGTGTTTGGAGACATGCATCATTTGCATCATGGTGAAAGCATTGAACACAACAGTTGTGCGTTTCTTGGAGCATGTCCATTGGGCCCATTTGGGGCCCCATTGCCAGCACAGTTCCTGTGGATATTACTTCTTTGCCCACGAGATTTGACGGATGCAGGGCCGAATGAAGCTACATGAAGAAAAGTCCAAGCAGCAGGTGAAGGAGACGACACAACATCCCAACTGTCACTGCTCCGCTTCATGCTGCGTAACGGCACACATCTGTTCTTTTTGAGCTAGTTCTTGGTATCTGGTGTGCCTGTTGAAGAAATACGGTACTTGTATTGGTCGACATGGCAGTGGCAGTGACCTGTCTTGCATGCCTCAAATCTGTCACAGCAGTTGGTTGAGGGTGTTTGATCACCCAATAAAAGTCAAGACGGCTGAAATGAGATGAAACGCCCCTTGTATGTGGGTGACTGCTTGTAGCCGGAGGAGCTGGAGAAGATGACGCACCAACTACGAATGCGCAGCGACGAGGTGGAAACGATTCCCAAGGAAGCTTTGGTCGTCGTTACTAATTAGAAGTTACTAGAAAGCTTTCGTAAGAAGCTTCAAAGACATACTGAAAAGCTGTCTCGTTACTAGTAGCGATGGCCTCCAACCTACTAGCGATGGCCTCCACCTAGTAGCTCCTAGTTTCTAGAGGGAGGGGGAGCTTGATCTTCACCAAATGTCCATTCGTGAACTTGATCTCATGCCTCTATATTGTGTTGACCTTTGAGTCATTCACACGAATAGATAAGAATAATTTGAATGTATTGTATTGGTATTTTTGGTGACCTTGGCAGACCTACTATACCTATCATGTGTCTCAGCAAGCTGCTCAGCTGCTCCATTTGGCCAGGCCTTGGCAGAGAAGATGACCCAAACCACTGGTCATTTAGCTGCGGCCAAGGCCTTTTGCGCCGAGGTGGGATGTCGAAACCATTGAAATGGCGGGCGTGTGCTGCTTTCAGCAGCAAGGACAGCAAGGATGCTCGAGGATGATCCTCAGAGATCTCTATGGTTTCCTGAGGGGTAGACCAAATGCCCTTTTGCGCAGGTGAAGGCCAGTATTGGTGAAGAGATCCGACTGGCCAAACTCAATGTAGCCAAGATTGAGGAGGAAGCGGCCATGAACACGCGGAACGAACAGCGTAGCCTTGTCCAAGACTGCTGAAATTGGGAGGGATGGATGAAAGCATGTACCAGTGTGCCAATCTGTTCCAGCAGACGTGAGAATCCATGTCTCATTTAAAGGTGAGTGGCCTGAGTGGGTGACTCAAAAGGCAGACTTTAGTTTGGGTTCCAGGTTGTCCGATGCAGTACCTTAGGTGGTCAGCAGATTCACTTGCAATACCGCCTGCTTCGCATTTCCAGTTGCATGTTGTATGGCGCTGGAACCATGCACACTAAGGTAAGGTTCAAGAATTGGAATCCAAAGCGCTGGACAATTTCAAGGAGTCAGTGGAAGAAGCTCAAAGCACTTGGCAAGAGACGGCGACAAAGCGTAAAGCCTTGCAGGCCAGTTCGATTGCATTCCTTGACTTGATGACGTTGGACGGATTCTGAGTTGCAAGGTCGTGCGACATGAAGTTTGTTTCTGGCCTTTGGTGCAGGCGGAATTGGAAGACCTTCATGCAAAGTACCAGAGCCTGCACGATGCCACCCAAGCAAAGACTGCTAGTGCCGGCAGTGTTTGAACTTTTTGTCGCCACTGATGTAGAGAAGGCAATGGCAATGGAAACAACGGTGGATGTTCGTCACAAGCTCCGTGCATCATGCCGAATCCGAGCTTCTGTGCCCCTTCCTCCAGGATGAAATCCATCATGGAGGAGTGGAAGAAAGACCGTGAATCCATGGAGGAGAAGGTTAAGGCTTGCGAGGAACGACGCCAGGCGGGTCCCTTTCATTCTGGGCTTTAGAAGGATGAGATGGCATGTCCTGGTGGCTGTAGCAAGGACTTGCAGCAGTTGCTATTGCTCTGACCACTTGAATGGGCTGCGTGCTACTATGACACCAACCCCTTGTCTGCAGATATTGAAACTACATTTATGCACACATATAGTTATATAAATATACATATGGCACGTTATTTTATGTCCCTAGGAGCTTGGTTGTTGGATGTAATCGGAATTGGGTTGGCTTCTCGGCAGTGCAGATCTCCAGTGACCCCAGCATGAACCGGCATTTTGGCCAGGAAGCTTTCGACGGCGTTACTCAGGCCATGAGACAGACCACAGAGGCCATGGAGGCCAGATGCCACTTACACATTTCATCACTTTGGATGAAGATAGTTGGGGGCTAGTACTTGATAAATCTTGATAATATGGCTTGTTGAATTTTGCTTTCACGTTATGGCATCTAGCTTGACAGGTCGCAAAGAACTATTGGTAGTTCACTGCTCATTTGAGGCTTCTCATAGCAAACGAGAGAGGTTTTGTGCTTTGGGCTAGGCCAGAAATAAGGAGATGCAAGAGAGCTGCATTCAGATTGTTCTGCAGCAACTTGGTGGCTCAATATTGGAATGTTTTTGTCTCTACTTGGTCACTTTGCTGTAGACTGTAGACTCAGCGTCAGTAGACCTGGCCTTCGATGTATAGTTCTGAGTATCGCTATTTGGCTGTTTTGAACTCCCATGCCTGGCCATGACATGAACTCTGCATCGCGATGCGCAACGAAGCACTCCCATTCCTTTGTAAGGTGCCAGCGCCAGAGTGAGGACCAGGTCTTCCAGACCTACGAGACGGCGGCGGAGGCGGCGCGCAGGGAGGAGCTCTTTGCCGACGAGACGCTGAAAGAAGCGCAGCAGTGGAAGGGACAGATACAGGTGCCCCGTGTGAGGGGAAGAGTGGAGGAACATGGGGTGGATTTGGTGATGAGTTGATACTGCCAGGATCGACAAATGAAACAGATAATTTAGACACTTCTAAGTTGACATCAGGGGAGATGAACAATCCGCATCAAGACAGAGCACTGAGGATAGACAGCCACACAAAGCCACGCCGTTTCAAACTTGGGGGCGCAATGTCGATTTGGCACACGGGCTAAAACAAATCACTTCTTGTGGAGCCTCGCTGCAAGAAATGCTGACTCATTATGCAAAAAACGGCATTGTGTGCGTCGGCGTTGAGGCGCATCATGCCCGTTTATATGGAGGATGTACACCCGAAATTTGGTGCAGTTGGAAAGTTTGGTGAAACTTAAGGCCCAAACTTGAACCCTTGACAGTAGTCTCTTGAGTGATCATCCAAGCTTGATGAAGTCTCAGGGCATCGAAGAGAGGGCCGATGAAGAGATCAACGCCTACCAACTGCGGGCCCAGTCCGTGGAAGTTCAATTGGAAAAGGATGCCCAAGCCCAGGCGACGCCGTCGGCAAGACTTGTTCGGACATAGGCTGTTTTCACCTGGACAAGATGTGGTGTGCCTGGATAGCCAGGCTGTAAATTGGAAGTTGTGTGGCCCTGTGTGTGGCAAAGCTTAAGTTAGGTTTTGCTTTCCCATTTTCAGATGTTGCATCACCTGCAGGTAAATCTGTCAAAGTTGCCCGGCTGAGATCGACGCGATTTTGAGATTAGTCTATGATGCTGGGGCATGCTAGATCATGCTGACAAGTTTTCCCAAACATGCTGTTGCTCGAGCTTAATTACACATTAATATTAGTTATAACTACTGTATACTGCATAACTGTAAAACTATAGAATTTACTAATATAAAATAGGATTTGCTTTGGCAATCAGTACCAATTGAAGCTTGGACGTGAAGTCCTGGCACCCCGAGGCGCCTTGCGCAAACAGCACACGAGGAGGAGAAGGTGGGAGCAAGAGATCACGTTTGTTCTATTTTTCCCTGGCACTTTTCTTTGCCATTACATATGCCATCAAGACCAACAATGTCCCCCCATGCCTACACGCTCTTTTGATTCTATGGACTACCGCCGTAGTTGTACGAAAAGACACAGACTCCACAGGTCTACATCTCCGAGACGGCTGCGGCCTGGGCACGGCTTCGGAAGGCCTGCTACCATCTTCGCCTTGCGAATCTCCACGCTGCTGGGATGCAGTCGAAATCATGGACTGAGTGACAGCGTTATGGAGTCGTGTTTATCATGTGCATGTTTCCATCATGGTTTTGCCATTTGTTTGAAAAACTTGAACCATCTTAATCTACGGGCTTTCATCAGCAGTTGTCAATGGTTATCATGATTTCCGGTTCCCAGTTGAAGGCAAACCTGTTGCAAATTGCGTTGGCAATGTTAAGCAGATTTCAATACGACCAGTCCTTCAAAAACTTCATAAGTAATCACACCAATTCAAGCACTTGTTTGCCTCATGCCTTGATGCCCAAGGACTTTGCCAAGAGCATCACGGCTGGGGAATTTGATGCCAAAATTGGGAGCGAGAACTGACTCCGCAACGTTCCTCGGAAGTTGTTCTTGATGGCTTGGAGCAGGTGAAGAAGACCTAAACAGGATGCTTTAAAATCTGAAAACTTGACTGACACCCAGTCATAGAACCAGGAGAGTCGTTCACAGGTGTTGGCGCCAAAAATGCCAGGATGTTGAACTGCTCTGACAAACAGGGTTTTTGCACATGCTGACATGGCAGTTTTTCAGCACGTTGGTTCTCCCACTTGGGGAGCAAAGCCGAATCAACAGGAGGCGAGAATCTATGTTTCATGGGGTGCGAGGAAGATCCTTGCTGTCAAAGCACACCCATGAAGGGCGGACTGTGCTCATGAGATTCCATTGTCTAATCTGTGAGGGGGGTTTCCGTGAAGAGAAAGGCCGGACATCCTTCCATGGGCACAACTCTATGTGTTTCACCGTTTTCCCGCCGGTACGAAGATGGCATGGCCATCGCTCCACGTTTCACAGCAGGAGCCACGCCAGTTTGCACTCCAAGGATCCAAAAAGATAGCTGATTTCATGTGTCCCCTGCAACTTCGCACCTGTAATCACGGACCTCTTTTTACGATTCTTTGGGCTGGTTTTGATACTAGATACATGATACAGGTGATAGACTCTTTCTCCGAGAGATCGTGATCCCACAGAGCTCATGAACTTGGGCCGCTTACTGGCCCTAACACGCCCTGCAGTCTGCAAACCTTCCAACGGAGTCCAACGATCAGACGTGGCAAGGTGGAAGAGGCTGACCAGAAGGTGGCAGAGGTCAAAAAGCGGGTGAAGCACCTAGAGACAGACACTCCAGGTGGCAATTGTCGGCACAGTTCCATCCAAGTTCCAAACTGGTGGTTTTGGGCATTGTTTCGCTGTTCAGTGCCTCTATGCAACAGCGGAGAGAGAGAGAGAGAGAACTCCCATGCAAGAAAGGCATGCGTGCTGCTGTTAAGGTTTATTGAAAGATCATATAGTCGAAGCTATGCATTTTTCTACCCCTTTCCCTAATTACATTTCTACCGAGGATTGGCAGTTGCGAGATCGCATTGAGAGTGCCCCAGCAGCAGGATGAGAAGGATGGTCATACCCAGATCATCTCAGATAACACCACTTGGACGGGCACCCTTCCTCACAGCACTCCAAATCACAAATACTGCATCAGCAACAACGGTCAACTCATTACTTCTCACCCTCCCTAGTACCATCCATCCTTTGCACAAGGGGTCAGCAAATACGCCTTTGCTATTGCTTTTTTGACTGATAAGAGTTTGTGTGACGCAACTCATGTCCACTCTCAGGTCTGGAGGAGAATGAGGCCAATGCCGAAGGACAACTCAAATGGATGAGGCGACCCATGGAATCGTTTTGCTGGTGTGCCCCGGACAGACACGTCAGCCTAGCCGAGCAAGACTATATAATAATACTATATATTATATACGCAAACTTTACAGGCCTGGGGTGCTTCAAGACATGTTTTTTTTTCCAGAAGCTCCCCATATTGTCGGACTCTGGACGTACTCCGGGTTGCCAATATCCCAAGCATGCCACATGTCTCCATGTGTTCGTGCGGGGCTATGCCTGCCATGCCTTTTCAAAGGTCCGAGTTGGACCTTCGCACGTCCGAGCTGAAGACAGCCGGGCACCAGGAGACCGGTCAGCGGAGCCGTCAGATTGGGCATGCTGTAATGCTCATGAGATCTCATGAGGTGAACCAAATAGGTGCAGATTTGGGCAAGTTCTTCTGAATCTTCCATCTTTGTTGGGTACCAGTACTGGTTTATGAGCAGAAACATAGTACTATATAGTACTGGTTGATGCTGCATTCAGGCCATTCGGCACTCTGAGGCCAATCGAGACCTGGTGGCGAGTAGAGCGGAGAACGTACGGAAGCCCTGAGCTAGGTGGCTGCCAGATAGCCAAGTACCGAACACTTGTTTATATAGATTGCTGAACATCCAGACACAGAGGACCACAATCCAGGATAGCACAACTAGGATGAGAAGATCTTTTGTCACTTTGGAGCAATGAGCCATGCACCGCATTCTTATGAAGCACTTCTTGCTACAATCCATTGCATTTGGGCTGAGCCAGTTTCATTGAGCTCGCAGGAGGTGCGCATTTTGATTTTCTATTTTGCAGCCACTTGCAGCCAGCTTCAGGTGAAACTGACCAGCAGCTTGAAAGAATCAAAGGAGTCTTCTGCCAAGACTGAGCAGGAGTGAGAGAGGCTAGTGCCTTTGCACCGGGTCACGGTTCTATACTTAAACCTCCAAACATGGATATCCCCACACCTCACTCAACTGTCACTGTTAGGGGGGGTGCTGTTCTGTTTGGGGTCGGAGACCACTCCAGGACCTTCAAGCCAGCCGAGCACGCGAGGAAGAGCTCAGGTCGGCGAGTAGAAGGTTTTGAAACGGGGCGAAGAAAGTTTTCAGATGTCAAATGTTATTTCAATCTTCCACTGAGTGACTGCACCACTTAGTGGTTGTTCTTATCGTATGTTTCTGCCCTCATTGCATCGTTGAACACTGCTTTTCTTGGAGAAGATGCACCAATTCGGTCGCGACAAATGTTGTGAAGCACGGCCAGAGTTAGCAGAGGTTAACAGCCTCAGAAGCGGGGAAGCGAGCTTCCCTAGCAGCAGGGGACCTCATCATACTGGCTAAACTAGCCAGTCATGCACTAGTCGAACGTGTTTAGAGTTGTCCGTGTTCAGAATAGGCCAGACTCAGGTTTCGATTTCTTTTTACGATTCTTCATTTCATGTATTTTTGGTTTCTGGCTCAAGTAAGAAGGGCTTCACCCCAAAGGGGTCCAGCCCAATGGAGATTTGCCCGTGGGTTGAAGATGGAACCTGAGGAGGTGGACGAGTTGGACGAGGAATCCTTTGGCTCTGACAGCAGTAGTGATGCAGAAAGTGTTCAGCCAATCATTCCACCTTCCCGACGCTTTGAAGCAGGTTTTCAGGGCGCTGATGGGATCTTCATCGATTTTGTGTGCCGCATGACGAAGAGCCGACACCCCCTTTTGGTTATGCTGCTTGGGGATGCCAAGTCCAGGCAACAAATGGCCAGAAGGGCATCTCGAAGTGTGGCAGGAGGGAAGATGCTTCGAAGTTATAAGGTGACTCGGCTTCAAGGATTGCCTCAAGGTCAAGAGTCTATCATCGAACCATATCGAACCTAGCTCACTGTCCCAGGTGAATTTGTCAATTTGAGGAGTGGCGACCTTCCTAATTAGACTCCAAAGCATTCCAAAGCCTTTCCTTACCCTAAGCCTATATATAAATCTATATACTACTTGAATCTATTTGACGACTACCAACCTTAACCTGAGTCACCCCAGAACTATTCTGCCTGTGCGGACAGATCCTTGCATGCCTTTTGAACAGATACACTAACATGAAGAAACTCCGTCGCTTGCAGCTCAGGACGCCAAAGATTTGATCAACTTCGAGAGGCTAGAATGGAACTTGATGGATTTATTGACCAGTTTCTGGAAGAAGCAGAAGCACCCAGGGTGGCTAACTCGACCTGATGCCCTGCAGCAGATTGTGCGCCGTATCCGCATGCATCAGAGAATGGAGCTTTGCGTGCAATCAGAGCTGGGTGAATACATTGTGGAGCTAGAGAAGCAGAAGACCCAAGTGCTGCAACAGGCTATGGTGGCAAAGCATGAAGAAAACGACACTTCTGACGAACCTTCACGTCGGCAAGGCTTTTGGCACACCTTCCACAGAGGCACTCGGAAAGGAGACTGGAGGCCTGTGACTCCGGCCAAGACCGAGTTGTACCTCCCCACCCTTGATGGGCGCGGTTGGGTGCCACCTCGGGCCAGCATATCCCAGGCTGTCCAGAAAGAAACGAAACCACTGTCCAGTGTGAAATCGGCACCGGAGTTGCGAAAGCGACTGCCATTTCTCACGCATGCACTGCAGGCCTCTTCAGAAGATCGGGATCAGAATCGATTCACTCCACCAGATTCCATGCGAAGGTGCCACCCTGACAGGAAGATGTGGTGGTTCCAATCAGGTTATGAGGAACGCCGACTATCCGTAGAGCAAAGAGAAGAGGTGATGTCCTCCAAGAGGTCATCCGCCCTGCCTAGTTTGCCTACCTTGGTGAAACACAGGTGTCCGATGTCGCACTTTGGAGAATGTCCTGTGGAACCAGCTGAGGTGGAGGAGAGAACTGTGCGACAAAGGAAGAACAACAGCAGAGGATTCAGAGGTCACCATCATTTACCTCCCATTGAAGATGCAGTGGTGCCAGTCTACGGTGATTCCGAAGACTTAGATGACGCCATTTCCCCCACCAAGCAGTACATTCATGCCTGCCAAAGGGAGCAGGTGGTGCCAGTGCCCTCCAGCTTCGTGACCGGACACTCGAAAAAGGTGGATGCTGGAGGCAAGACCCTGGTGGATTCGGACTTGTTGACCTTATGCGCAGTTGGTCGGTCAACCGGAGTAGAGGAGGTGGACTTTTCCGGGGGCAAGCTTTTGTCAGACTTTGTCTTAGGCACCTTCCTGGAAGATGTCTTGTTGGTGCCACACACGCCGCTCCGGATCCAGCGCTTGAGCTTGAAGGATTGCAGGAATGCCTCCTCAAGAGCCCAAGCTTCTGTAGTACAGCTGCTGCAAGGCCGGGCTAGGATATGCAGATACAATGATTATATATATATATATGACGCGGTTCATTTAGAGCAGGGTCACGAAAGATAACTTCAGTTACCTGAGTTGTGCCTGCTTTAGAGAAAACATGTATTGTAACGGAAAGCTGAGATTCACCAGACAAGCGGGGGCCTGGATCAAATCTCCCATGGAAGTTCGAAGCATTGCTGAACAGAAAGCTATAATTACCAGGACATGCTCACTTGGGGTTACTTCTTTCGCACCCGGGTGCATGCCCTCAAACTACCTTTCGTTCGCCATCCCAATTGCAATCCAAGTCATCCCAAGTCTGTAGGCATTCAGGGTGATTTTTTGGTGCGTCTCAATGCTTGTCTCACCTGTAGTTTGTCGCCACAGGCGATTGTGGCTCCAAGCTGCGTTTCTTAGACCTCAGTGGCTTGTCTAAGACTTTTGAACGCATGCAAGCGACTGCAAGAGGCCATTCGTAGAGACCCGGCCATGGAACTAGTGCAGTGGGCGTGTTCTGTGTATATACATACATTACATTACATCCCATCCCATCCCATCCCATCCCATCCCATCCATACATTCATACATACATTCATACATTCATTCATTCATTCATAACATACATTACATACATTCATTACATACATTCATTACATACATACATACATACATACATACATACATACATACATACATACATACATACATACATACATACATACATACCTACCTACCTACCTACCTACCTACCTACCTACCTACCTACCTAC